>WNWK01001521.1:0-272827 GCA_009830355.1 Cherax destructor | reverse complement strand
AAAACTTGAGTTCTAAACTCTTCCAAGACCACAAAGACGGTATGGCCGCTTCAGGGTCATCTTGAGGTAAAGGAACCTTCCGGGAATCCTCATAGATTCCTTCAGTCCATCGTCCCATCGTTGCATAGTGGATGACTCCATAATCCTTGAAAACATGCCGGATGTCTTGCTCATCCGCTGAACGGCAAATTACGAATCTTGACATATGTATAGTGCTTAGAAACATCTTTGAGTTTCACTTCCAAGGTAGCATTGATAGGCATGCATACTTCCTCATATTTCTCCACCAACCTCTCATAAACGCCGGTGGACGACAGTTTCACGAAGATTCTTGTACTCCCATTGAGCGCAATCCCATAGATGTCCTCATTATCTAATCCATAAAAGTCTCGTAGAACGGTGGGCAAGATAACAGCTGCCGTCGAAGGGTACACAGCCCCTTTTACCAACTCAACACATACAGTGTTTATCCTCCGTCTGAACGCCGTCGCCATTTTGTAGTGAAAATATCCAAGGTCTCTGTTGTCACCACCAGAGGCCAGCACCAGACAACCTGCTGCGGCGAGAGCTGGGCGACGAATGTTGCATCGAGTATGTGGCCACAGCATGAAACTCCTTTGATCAAGCATGTGCAGAAACATGCAAATGTTTACAACCAGACTAGTACTAAAATTGAGAAGAATGAGGAGGCCGAATCCGACGGCTTTGGCAGAAAGACTAGAGGAAATGTTATAACAATATACAAGATTTTACGAGGAACTGGTAGGTCTAGCAGGGATAGACGGTTTGAATTACGTATTATAATAATCAAAGCTAAATCCACAAGGGTAACAGCTCTGTAGATGGTTTGAAATAAGGGAAACAGCTTTCCACAAACTCACCACCAAGTATAAGGAAGGCCGGAAAGCCAGTGGAAGGCTTCCTCAAATGTCCTAAGGCTCCACTGTAGGACATTAGTAACTGGAATCTGTTTAAGCAAAGTACTTTTGGCCTAGTCCCGTTACCCATTGGTCAAGTTATATATGTCAAATGCTAGTACAGTTTAGTTATTCAGTATTTTAACGTGCATTATTATTACTATTATTATTATAACTAAGAGCTAAAACCTTAACATGTATTAATAAGTTAGTAACATTTAATGATTATATCTTGAATACTGCCTGCGTAATGGGTGTTAGGTAACCATTCTTCTTGCTATAACCATTAAATTTACAGATCAAGACAGCCGCACAATGAGGCTGTACTAATTTTATTAATAAAAAAATTAGTGCTTACTGAATTGGTATATCAGGATTTTTAATTGAGGTTACATTACAAATGTTAAATTATAATATAATTATAGTTGATAATAACACATTAGTAGCAAGTGGAAGATACGTATGCTGCAATCCCTTCCTTCAGACAGCTACATTATTATTATAATCAAAAGAAGTGCTAAACCATCAGACCAGCTACATAAATAACTATTAAAACTCACCATTAAATTATACAATTATATTTTTTGTGATATTTTATGAATATCTGTATATTAGACACTAGGAGGAAAAAATAAAGTAAAACTAAGTAAACTTAAAGTACCGTACAGGCCAAGGTTTGTCCGAAACGCTCAACATTCTATAGGCCTTAAGATTACTGAAGTGTAATACTGAAATATAGATCAGTATTTGTATTTGAACATATGGTGAAGTCTAAACGGATATGATTAAGACCCATGTCAGGAGACACTTGTCCTGTCTCCTGACGAATATTATAACAATTGAACATACGGAATAACTACTACAAACGTTTTAAATTGTTTTACAGCGGGAACAAATCCAAAAATGTCAATCATAAACCAAAGTGTTGAGATAGTGTCAAAGATAACAAATTTCAGCATTCTTGTAAACTTATATAATAAGCCAGTAAAGTTAATTTTAAGGCTGCCAGAAATGCTCTCCTTAACCAGAGGCTTTCTGAAAAGTATGCCAATAATGTCTAACTAATCCTATATGAAGTGTATAATGTACTTTTTTTTAATTATCATCAAGGAAGAAGTGCTAAACCCGTATAGATCATACAACGCACGGAGAGTGGGAGACAATCAGGTTCCATCCAAAGGAATGGTACGTTCACTTCCTTGGATAAAGAACCCCTCACCTCCACCGAACCACCTCCCTTGTGGAGTGTAAAAGCTAAAGCTCTGATGAATTTATCATTAAGTTATTATTCCAGTTGTACAATATAAGTGAATGAATCTTGTATTAATGTTGGTAGAATTACCGACAATATGTTAAGTAAAAGGACACAGTGCAACTAATGTGATATTTCATTGTGGCAACGTTTCGCTCTCCAGGAGCTTTAATCTTTCTCGTAAATAACTCATTACTACCGTAAAAAAATGGAACAGGTGGGGTTTGAACCCATGGCAAGCGAGTCATAGAACTTACATAGCCAACATAGCTTGAAGGGTCGATTTTCGACCCAGTGTACCTAATCTTTTGACTATCACCCAGAGGAAGGTAACAGACTGCATAATGACGTTAATAAACCTACCTACACACAAGCCAATCAATCACCTGACACTGTTCCTTCTGCAATATTCACTATCTCATTCCCTTCGCTGCTCTAACCTTATAAAATATGTAGCTTAAGTTAACTGCAAAATACAGAAATTATAAGGTAGCTCCAATTCTTTGAATCAAGAGCCTTTCAACTTTAACTGATGGCAGCGAAACTATATTTTTTTTCATGAATTGTACGCACCAATGTGAATGCTGAAATTCTGCTGCTTCACAGATGTAGTCAAGGGTGGAGAATTTTCGTCCTTGGGAATCGTCACCATTCAGTTTTGTGTTTGGAAGAAGCCATGCTCTGGGGAGGATTATTATTACAATCAAATAGAACTCTGCGGAGGAAATGGTAGGGTTATAGAAAATGCTGTAATTTCATTACAGTTTCCTCTATACCATTTAAAGGTTACTCAAGTCTAATGCAACTTACTCATTACGCATTAAAATCAATCCATAGGAGAAAAAAATATTTTTGTCTTCGAAAAACACTAATTGAAGTTGATAGCAGATCAGAGACCTGGAGATATAATCAACTTTTCTAACTATTCCTGTTAAGTGTAAATACTACGCACTTCCAACTCTTACCTGGACAGACTTCAAAGTATTGTGGGACAATTCAGCGCTCTGGTCAGCCGACATAGTGCACAAAATGTCTTAGAATGTTAAAAAAAAAAAATGCAAGATCACACAACACGTCCACCAACAGGAAAGCCATAACATACTGAGCAAACAACCTTAGAGTGAGGCGCACACCAACACCGTGACTGGTTGGTTGCTTTAAGTTTAAAGCCACTGAGTCATCAATGCAGTTCAGCTGCACACCACAAATTAAAAGAATATATTCATCCCTAAAATATATTAAAATAAATTTCCAGTGTATACACACTGAGATGGTTAGTTTACTAGGTTTAAAGCCTATCAACTACAAGTGGGTCAGGCTTCATGACACCTCGACACCACTAGTCAAGGATACTTGAATCTTTTATAAGAATTAAAGTAAACTCTAGTTTATATATATATATATATATATATATATATATATATATATATATATATATATATATATATATATATATATATATATATATATATATATATATATATATATATATATATATATTTATTTTCAACAAGTCGGCCGTCTCCCACCGAGGCAGGGTGACCCAAAAGAAAGAAAATCCCCAAAAAGAAAATACTTTCATCATCATTCAACACTTTCACCACACTCATACATAATCACTGTCCTTGCAGAGGAGCTCAGATACGACAGCTGAGAATAGTCCCTCCCAGCTGTCACTACCTCAGACCCCTCCTTTAAAGTGCAGGCATTGTACTTCCCATTTCCAGGACTCCAGTCCAACTAAATCAATTAACTGGTTTCCCTGAATCCTTCACAAAATGTTACCCTGCTCACACTCCAACAGATCGTCATGTCCCAAAACCATTCGTCTCCATTCACTCCTATCTAACACGCTCACACATGCTTGCTGGAAGTCCAAGCCCCTCGCCCACAAAACCTCCTTTACCCCTTCCCTCCAACCTTTTCTAGGACGACCCTACCCCGCCTTCCTTCCCTACAGATTTATATGCTCTCCAAGTCATTCTACTTTGATCCATTCTCTCTAAATGACCAAACCACCTCAACAACCCTCTTCAGCCCTCTGACAAATACTTTTAGTAACTCCACACCTTCTCCTAATTTCCACATTCCGAATTTTCTGCATAATATTTACACCACACATTGCCCTTAGACAGGACATCTCCACTGCCTCCAGCCTCCTCCTCGCTGCAGCATTTGCAACCCATGCTTCACACCCATATAAGAGTGTTGGTACCACTATACTTTCGTACATTCCTTCTTTGCCTCAATGGATAACGTTTTTGTTTCCACAGATACCTCAATGCACCACTCACCTTTTTCCTTCATTAATTCTATGGTTAACCTCATCCTTCATAAACCCATCCGCTGACACTTCAACTCCCAAATATCTGAAAACATTTACTTCTTCCATAATCCTCTCTCCAATGTGATATCCAATTTTCTTTATTTAAATCGTTTGATACCCTCATCACCTTACTCTTATCTATGTTCACTTTTAACTTTCTACCTTTACACATCTCCCAAACTCGTCCACTAACCTTTGCAATTTTCTTCAGAATCTCCCATAAGCACAGTATCATCAGCAAAAGTAACTGTGTCAACTCCCATTTTGCATTTAATTCTCCATAATTTAATCCCACCCTCTCCCCAACACCCTAGCATTTACTTCTTTACAACCCCATCTATAAATATATTAAACAACCATGGTGACATTACACATCCCTGTCTAAGACCTACTTTTACCGGGAAGTAATCTCCTCTCTCCTACACACCCTAACCTGAGCCTCACTATCCTCATAAAAACTCTTTACAGCCTTCAGTAACTTACTACCTATTCCATACACTTGCAACATTTGCCACATTGCTCCCCTATCCACTCTATCATATGACTTTTCTAAATCCATAAATGCAATAAAAACTTCTCTACCTTATCTAAATACTGTTCACATATATGCTTCACTGTAAACACTTGATCTACACATCCCCTACCCACTCTAAAGCCTCCTTGCTCATCTGCAATCCTACTCTCTGTCTTACCTCTAATTCTTTCAATTATAACCCTGCCATACACTTTACCTGGTATACTCAGTAAACTTATTCCCCTATAATTTTTACACTCTCTTTTATCCCCCTTCCCTTTATATAAAGGAACTATACATGCTCTCTGCCAATCCCTAGGTACCTTCCCCTCTTTCATACATTTATTAAACAAAAATACCAACCACTCCAGCACTATATCCCCCCCTGCTTTTAAAATTTCTGTCATGATCCCGCCAGTTCCAGCTGCTTTACCCCCTTTCATTCTACGTAATGCCTCATGCACCTCCCCCACACTCACATCCTGCTCTTCTTCACTCCTAAACAATGTTGTACCTCCCTGGCCAGTACATGAAATTACCGCCTCCCTTTTTTCATCGACATTTAAAAGTTCCTTAAAATATTCCCGCCTTCTACCCAATACCTCCAGCTCCCCATCTACTAACTCCCCTACTCTGTTTTTAACTGACAAATCTATTTGTTCCCTAGGCTTTCTTACCTTGTTTATCTCACTCCAAAAAAATTTCTTGTTTTCAGAAAAATTTCTTGACAGAGCCTCTCCCATTCTTTCATCCGCTCTTCTTTTGCACTCTCTCACCACTCTCTTCACCTTTCTTTTACTCTCCATATACTCTGCTCTTCTATTAACACTTCTGTTTTGTAAAAACCTCTCATAAGCTACCTTTTTCTCTTTTATCACACCCTTTACTTCTTCATTCCACCACTCACTCCTCTTTCCTCCTGCACCCACCCTCCTATAGCCACAAACTTCTGCCCCACATTCTAATATACTGCATTTTTAAAACTATCCCAACTCTCTTCAACCCCCCCACTACTCATACTTGCACTATCCCACCTTTCTGCCAATAGTTGCTTATATCTCACCCTAACTTCCTCCTCCCTTAGTTTATACACTTTTACCTCTCTCTTACTTGCTGTTGCCATTTTCTTTTTGTCCCATCTCCCATTTACTCTAACTGTAGCTACAACCAAATAATGATCTGATATATCTGTTGCCCCTCTATAAACATGTACATCCTGAAGCCTACCCATCAACCTTTTATCCACCAATACATAATCCAACAAACTACTTTCCTTACGTGCTATATCATACCTTGTATATTTATTTATCCTCTTTTTCATAAAATATGTATTACTTATTTCCAAACCTCTTTCTACACATAGCTCAATTAATGGTTCCCCATTTACATTTACCCCTGGCACCCAAATTTACCTACTACTCCCTCCGCAACATTTTTACCCACTTTAGCATTAAGATCCCCAACCACAATTACTCTCTCACTTGGTTCAAAACTCCCCACACACTCACTCAACATTTCCCAAAATCTCTCTCTCTCCTCTACACTTCTCTCTTCTCCAGGTGCATAAACACTTACTATAACCCACTTTTCACATCCAACCTTTATTTTACTCCACATAATCTTTGAATTTATACATTTATATTCCTTCTTTACCTGCCATAACTGATTATTCCACATTATTGCCACTCCTTCTTTAGCTCTAACTCTATTTGAAACCCCTGACCTAATCCCATTTATTTCTCCCCACTGAAACTCTCCTACCCCCTTCAGCTTTGTCTCACTTAAAGCCAGGACATCCAGCTTCTTTTCATTCATAACATCTACAATCATCTCTTTCTTATCATTCGCACAACATCCACGCACATTCAAACATCCCACTTTGACGGTTTTCTTCTTTTTCTTTTTAGTAAGCTATACAGGAAAAGGGGTTACTAGCCCATTGTTCCTGGCATTTTAGTTGACTTTTACAACACGCATGGCTTACGGAGGAAAGATTCTTATTCCACTTCCCCATGGATATGAAAAGAAAACAAATAAGAACAAGAACTATTAAGATAAAATCAAAGAAAACTCAGATGAGTGTGTATATATAAACGTGTACATGTTTGCGTAGTGTGACCTAAGTGTAAGTAGAAGTAGCAAGACGTACCTGAAATCTTGCATGTTTATGAGACAGAAAAAAGACACCAGCAATCCTACCATCATGTAAAACAGTTTCAGGTTTCTGTTTCACATTCACCTGGCAGGATGGTAGTACCTCCCTGGGTGGTTGCTGTCTACCAACCTACTACCTACAAAATATATGTATATATATATATATATATATGTATATATATATATATATATATATATATATATATATATATATATGCAATAATTGCGAATGATACAAGATGCAAAACATACATACATACGTCCACAGGAGTTGAATTATAGCTCTAGGCCTTTCGTGTTGCAATCAACACATCTTCAGGAGCTTGCAATGTTGCAGAAATGAATAGGAAGTCCAGGTAGATTCCCTTGAACGAATCTACCTGGACTTCCTACCCATTTTTGCAACACTGCAAGCTCCTGAAAATGTGTTGATTGCAACATGAAAGGCCTAGAGCTATCATTCAACTCGGTGCACAAATGGAGACAAATACTTGTGTACTTCTATGAAAATATGCAGACTGAGAAATGGAGGTTGGTTAATTGGGTTTAAAGCCTATCGACTACACGATAGGTAGTATGTAACCTGTTCACCGCCAGTCAAAAATACTCTAATCCCTAAAAGTGGTAATAAAGTATTTAAGTAAATTTTCATCATCAGGTACCTCTTAGGCCTTAGGGTGTTTTGCTGTTCTTGAAGGGTAGGCTATGGTCAAGGAATTGGAGTTACCCCTGCTCTTTCTCGATTAAGCCGGATTACCTTCTATTTCCCAGGAGCTATATGAACCATACAGGTTTAACCACTAATAATAATAATAATAATAATAATAATAATAATAATAATAATAATAATAAAAGATGTAACTGATTTAACTGCTTAAATAGCTACTCACACCACAGCCACGCCCAGGGCACGTCCTTATACCGCAGTCACGCCCAGGGCACCATCACACACATCAGTTACGCCCATTGCACGTATTCTCATTGCAATCACGTCCATGGCACGTACTCTCACCGCAGTCACTTTCAGGGAATGTATTATCACTGCAGTCACGCCTAGGGCACGTACTCTCATTGCAGCCACTCCCAGGGAACGTACTCCCACCGCAGTCACTCCCATAACATTGCAATCACGTCCAGAGCATGTACTATCACTGCTACCACGCCCAGGGCACTTGCACCGCAGTCACTCCCAGGGCATGTACTCTCACTGTTGCCACTTCCAGGGCACGTCCTTGCATCACAGCCACACCCAGGGCATGTGCTCTCACTGCAGCAACACCCAGGGCACGTACTGTCTTCGCAGCCACGACCCAGTCATTTGCATAGCAGCTACGCCCAGGGCCGCCCAGGGCACTAAACCGCAGCCACACCCAGGCACACACTTGCACTAAAGCCACGCCCGAAGCAGGTAGTCTGCAGCCACGCCCAGGCACGTGTTTGCACCGCTGCCTTGCCCAGGGCACGTACTCTGCAGCCACACCAAAGCACGTAATAGCACTACAGCCACTGCCAAGGCACATCAGTGCACCACAGCCACGCCCAGGGAACGTCCTATCTAATTACTCCGCCCGCTCTGTTGATTATTTGACCTTTGACCTCAGGACTTCATTGCTAGGGTTCGATCCTTAGAGAAGTTGAGAGCCATGTAACAGATATGTGTGTGTGTGTGTGTGTATACTCGCCTAATTGTGATTGAAGGGGTCGATTCATAGCTCCTGGCCCCGCCTCTTCACTGGTCGCTACTAGGTCCATCCACTCTCTCCCTGCTCCATGAGCTTTATCATACATACCTCTTCTTAAAACTATGTATGGATCCTGCCTCCACTACATCCCTCTACAGATTGTTCCACTTCCTGACAACTCTATGTCTGAAGAAATACTTCCTAACATCCCGTTTGAGACCCCTTGTTGCTGTGTCACATCTCTGAAACATTCTGTCCATATCCACCCTGTCAATTCCTATCAGTATTTTATATGTTGTTATCTTGTCCCCCGTATCCCTCCTGTCTTCCAGTGTTGTCAGGTTGAGTAACATTAACCTCTCATCGTAGGACACACCCCTCAGTTCCGGGACTAGTCTTGTTGCAAACCTTTGCACTTTCTCTAATTTCTTGACGTGTTTGCCCAGGTGTGTGTTCCATACTGGTGCCGCATACTCCAATATGGGCCTGACGTATACGGCGTACAATGTCGTGAATGACTCCTTACTTAGATTACAAAACGCTATTCTCAGGTTTGCCAGGCGCCCATATGCTGCAGCAGTTATTTCGTTAATGTGAGCCTCAGGCTATGTGCTCGGTATGATGCTTACCCCAAGATCCTTTTCCTTGAATGAGTTTTGCAGCTTTTGACCTCTTAGGCTGTATTCCGTCTGCGGTTTCCTTTTTTCTTCCCCAATCTTCATGTATGTGTGTGTGTACAAGTGTACCTGGAGTTTACCTGGAGAGAGTTCCAGGGGTCAACGCCCCTGCGGCCCGGTCTGTGACCAGGCCTCATGTTGGATCAGGGCCTGATCAACCAGGCTATTAGTGCTGGCCGCACGCAGTCCAACGTACGAACCACAGCCTGGCTGGTCAGGTACCGACTTTAGGTGCCTGTCCAGTGCCTGCTTGAAGACAGCTAGGGGTTTATTGGTAATTCTCCTTATGTATGCTGGGAGGCAGTTGAACAGTCTTGGGAGTCCTGACACTTATTGTGTTGTCTCTCAACGTGCTAGTGGCACCCCTGCTTTTCATTGGGAGGAAGTTACATCGTCTGCCGAGTCTTTTGCTTTCGTAGGGAGTGACTCTCGTGTGCAAGTTTGGTACTAATCCCTCTAGAATTTTCCAAGTGTATATAATAATGTATCTCTCCCACCTGCGTTTTAGGAGGTACAGGTTTAGGAACTTCAAGCGTTCCCAGTAATTGAGGTGGTTTATCGCAGTTATGCGTGCCGTGAAGGTTCTCTGCACATTTTCTAGATCAGCAATTCCACCTGCTTGGCAACCCTGGTTTTGAAGGTTCTCATTATCCATCCTGTCATTTTTCTAGCAGATGCGATTGCTACAGTGTTATGGTCCTTGAAGGTGAGATCCTCTGACATGATCACTCCCAGGTCTTTGACATTAGCTTTTCGCTTTATTGTGTGGTTGGAATTTATACTCCGATGAGATTTTAGGTATAAGCCATCACATAGCAAAAACACTGACTCTGGTAATCACTTATCTTTGAAAAAAAAAGCTGAATCATTATTTATTATTTTTGAGGGTAAATAACGTAAAATATCTCCCGGCTAACAGAATTATCGTTTCTGCTAAGATAGTCATATTAGCTTAGACGAATTATCCTCCTCGTTATATCTGGAGAATATCTTTCCAGATTGACTTTAATAAACGTGCTCATGTAAATTATAAAAGTATGTTATCCTATCTTGAAACATTACTGTGGTGATCCTAGGCCAGCAACTGCTATGTTCACTGTGACGAAGTCGGTATAGTCGTGGTCTTGCAGTTGTAAAGACACCGGTTATTTACACAGTATATAAATAATAAAAAGGCACAATACCGCCACTGGAACAAACACAAATAATCCGCACAAAGGATAAACTTATGACGACGTTTCGGTCCGACTTTGAGTTTTCCATTTCAAGTTAGGTTTATGAGGACGGTTTACTGCTGGCGTCGATACGTCACTGGGTGGAGGCGGTGACCTATATATATTTAGTTCTAGCATGTGTGCACCTCCCATGTGTATAGACTACATTATTCACACAAGGAGCTGCACCAGACCTGTGTCAACCTAGTGCTTACATTGAGAATTACTCAAACAAACCCGAGTATGTATAGAGTAGGTGTGTCTCAAGGCTAGATTATTCATATGAAGAAATGTGAAGGTCATTTCCGATGTATGACATCATGGCCAGCCCTGGCAAAACCTACATGTATATTGACTTTTCCCAAATAATTTCGTTTAAGTGTGACTTTAAACGTTTCCCACAAGAAAGGAAAAAGGGAGGGGAGGATACCTTGATACAGATAAAAGGCTTTTGATTAGAAGAATTGGACATCACATGATGTGATTTTTTTAATTTTTAACGGAGTGGAAGACCTCACTCATGTGACAGAAAACTCTGGTTGGCCGGTCCACATACAACTAAAACTCATGTCAGGAAACCCTTGTCCTATTTCATGTCAAATTAAACACCGCCACATTGAATCAAACTTAATTACCTCCCTTTCCCCAAACGCTGTATGACTCCTCCCCTACGGGCCTGGCGCTTCCCCATGACTATAATAATAAAACTCAACCCTGTGCAACCCAGAGCTGCAATAAAGCACAAGTTTCTAATTTTCTCATCAAGACACTAAAAAGATGCAAGATAAGTTTTATAAACACACACACACACACAAACAAGATTTATGATACTGTCACTTGTGGGTGTGGTTAGGCTCCATGAAACAGCTTGTACAATGCTGTTTGACAGCACTGACCGCCCCTCGGGTGGGCGATGATCCCTGGAACTGGAGTTTACCTGGAGAGAATTCCAGGGGTCAACGCCCCTGCGGCCCGGTCTGTGACCAGATTCTATAGCAGATTCTATACCAGATCTATATAAGCAAAGGTTTCACAACTAAAGTGTAAATGAGTGGAAATGTTAACTCAGGATTTTTTTAAATCAGGTAGGACAGATGTAAGAACTTAAATAATTTGGTGTAAATAGAATATGGTTTGTTTAGGCAAGTAGGCCTACTTTACTGTTGATTTTACTCTTTTGCTCTTTAGTATTTCTGTACGAATTTAACAAAATGCCTTAGATTCTTAGTCAGGAATCAATATATTCCGGTGAGGTGTGACTAATTGCTATCCAGGCGAAGCTTTGTTTTAGGTATGTAGTTCGGCGTCCCTGGAAGATATTGACGTACCTTGTTATCAACTATTGCTCCAGTCATGTACCTCAGTATCTCTCTGCATTGGAGGGCAGGGCAGAGGGGGAAGGGGTAATGAGAGCGTAGCGTAGAGGAAAAGGAAAGGAGTAAATAAATATGAGAGGAGTAAAGAGAAACAAGAGGGGAGGGGAGAGAGTGGTAGCAATGTGCTGCTTCCCTATTCTATATGATAGTTACACAAAGGGAGCAATATTTAGCTATGTTTCCCTGTCATATTCTATTACCTAGGCTGGGGACCCATGCAAGGCGTCATTCTGAGCTGGGAGATTGCAGTAGGGCTATGAGCATATTGTCAAGTACGTATTCCATTAAGGGTTCACCAGCTACGGAAGCTTCAAAAGGTGATAGGAGGGATAGGAGTGAGGGAAGAGGTGAAACGAGGGATGAGAGAGGTGAGTGGAGAGGAGGGAAGGGGATGGGTTATGGTTTCCTTCAACCTTTCCCCTGTACACACAACTTCAACGGTAATATTTCACGGAGAAACTTGACATTTTCCTCACTGGTAAGAATATCTCGTGGGGCAAGTCATTCAATGACAGGCGAGGTGATTTAAACAACCACTGACCTACCCGTGTTATAGTGAAGGATTATGTGAGCCTGGTGGATGCTACCAGCAACAGTCTGATTGGCCAGGCAATCAATAAAGAAGTTACTAGGTACCAAAACCAGGTATTCATTTAATAAATGGACTGATCACACTATGTCTTAATTTTTCCCTAGACTTCAGGTACCTAGATGAGTATCCATACATAAAGTACCTAGAAATGTACCTAGACTCCAGGTACTTAAACATGTACCTAGACTCCAGGTACTTAAACGACATGTACCTAGCCCTCAGGTATCCAGAATTCAGGTATCTTCACATGTACCTAGACTTCAGGTATGCTGAATTAGGGTGCCTACACGACATGTAACAAGATTTCAGGTATCCAGAATTCAGGTACCTACACGACATGTACCAAGATCTCAGGTCTCCAGAATTCAGGTACCTACACGACATGTACCAATATATCAGGTATCTAGTTCAGGTACCTACACGACATGTACCAATATATCAGGTATCTAGTTCAGGTACCTACACGACATATACCAAGATCTCAGGTATCTAGAATTCAGGTACCTACACGACATGTACCAAGATCTCAGGTATCAAGATCACAACTGTTCACTTAGACCGCAGACCTAATATACAGCGGGCCTCCTATACAGAACAAATGACTTATTAATAAAATATCTTTGAGGGTTTCACTGCGTGGCGTGTGTCCTCCCCCCCCCCCCTCCAAATCCTCATCAAGAATATATACATAATCAATAACAAAAAGCTGACACGGTAAATTTTAATGATGTATAAATGGCTGTGATGGTAATGCATTTGCCAGTGGCATGGCCACATTTCCCTGACCTTCATATCGACACAAAATATATATGAATGTTAAAGGAAAACTGTGGGAAGTCTTAACTTAGGGAGTTCCTGAAAATTCAGTTTGGTTGTCGATAAATCAATAAAACTTGCTATTAAAGCATTAAAAGACAAATTTACAAGACTACAACTATAGTTTTGTGTTTGCGTGTATGCACGTGTTTTTTTGTGGTGCGCTGCGCGCGCGCGCGCACACACACACCAGAAGCCAGGTCTCGAACCCTGCAAAACATATATATATATATATATATATATATATATATATATATATATATATATATATATATATATATATATATATATATATATATATATATATATATATATATATATATATGTATGTATATATATATATATATATATATATATATATATATATATATATATATATATGTATGATATATATATATATATATATATATATATATATATATATATATATATATATATATATATATATATATATATATATATATATATATATATATAATCTTTGCTAGAAAGTGTAGAATAGCCATCCTGTGACCGAAATATTTGGTAGAGGTGGGACTATGTGAAGAGGATACAGCTGGGAGTAACAGAGCTTTGAAAATTACATTATTCAGAGGAAAATTAGTAGAGGTTAAAAAACACTAGGAAAATATTGATGGCTGGCACAATACACTGCCATAGGAACTAGGAACATTCTGTTGAGGTCAAGTGAAAAATAAAAGGCTGGACCATGAACTGGAACTCAACCCCCTCTATGTGGGTAAAACACCGAGACATGCAAGGCAAAAAAAAACAAAATACGTATATATAAAACGAAAAAATAGAAAGCTTAATAAACAAAAACGAATCATGAACATATACCTACGGTCGCAATTCTGCAAAACATCAGAGTTGATGTTCGTTGTTGGAGTGGTATATGTATATTGATGAGGTTCATGGATGTCAAGGTCCTCTGACAAGCGTCGATAAGTTGATGTTTTATCTACAAGTCGCCACAAGGCTACTCAGTATACCTGGAGTATATATCATGTGTGTACTCACACCTAATTATGGTGCTTGACTGACTGAACTAATACGTGCACGAAAAGTTCTCTGTACATTCTCTAGATCAGCTATTTCACCTACCTTGAATGGGGATGTTAGTGTACAGCAGTATTCCAGCCTAAAGATAATCTCAATTTTATATTACCATCCTCCTAAACACTTGTTACAATTTAATATCATCATATTGTCATTTTAACAGTAGTATAATATCATATTGTAATTTGAAATAAAATATATAACTAGAATAAACTCAATCAATTTCTCTAGTATTATGTACATAGTATATAAGTCATTAGATTAAGCTGCCCCTAATGCCATGGCATGCCAGTGGCTCTCCTTGCATTTCAGTTTTATGATTGTAACTACCAATATCTATGTATAATTGAAAAGAAATAAAATTTACTTTACTTTACTTTTACTTTTAGGTAAGGTTCGTCAGGAAACAAGACAAGTGTTTCCTGACGCGGGTCTTAGATGATGACCCGCCGTTGAAGCTTTTGGTAATCCAACTGAGGCCTTCCACTGGCTTACTGGTCCACCCCTTTAAAAATTATGGTCATAGTTATAACCATTTAGTTACTAGAGAAAAAGTGACTTAAAGAGGATCATCATTGCCATCGCATCCCTTTTTTTGAAAGTTATCATTATCCTTATCATTTTCCTCGCAGATGTGAGTGACCTGTGATCCTTGAAGGTAAGATCCTCTGACATTATCACTCTCAAGTCCTTCACATTGGTTTTTCGTTCTATTATGAGGTTAGAATTTGTTGTGTACTCCATTCTAGCTATTATTTCCTTAAGTTTTCCATAACAGAGTAACTGAATATTGTCCTCAATGGACATCATATAGTTTTTCGCAGATCATTGAAATATTTTTTTGTTTTATATCCGTTTGGAGATTTTCAGTCCTCAATGGATGACACTCGCATGCAGATTCTATGACTGCAGTTGCAAAAGAGGACACTGTGCTTTGGTTTACATCTCAGTTTACATGTCAGATATGAGGATGAGGGTGAATACTGTACTGTACCTTGTGGAACAGAGCGGCCCCTGCAATAGGGCTGTAAATGGTACTCCACTTGACTCGAATGATCACCGTACTCCTGCCATAGGGCTGTAAATGATAAAATCAAGTGTACACACACTGACACTCCTTCGAGAGCCACTGCCGGGTCACCAGATGGAGAAGACCTGGGCCAGAACACGTCCTAGCAAACCTACATAAACATGGAACAAAGCTTTTCACTGTGGCAGCCTTAGACTTAACTGTTTACCATTCGTTAGAAAGTTCAGAAAAACCACAGTTTAACAAAGAACCAGTGAGACCAAGTCAATAATAATTTTAATAACAGGTTTAATGTTAAAGTTGTAAAGAGTCAAACTCCAGGATCAACTCCAGTGAAGTTGGTTGTTACCCATTCACAGTCAAGTCAGTGTCGCCTGAGTCGTATCATATTCCAGCTGACGAGGTCATGTGATGTGGCGTAATGATGATTCTTTTATGGCTTTCTTAAACTGTGGTCTTTCTATCATTTATTTTCACGGTAATGTGAAATTATATATATATATATATATATATATATATATATATATATACATTCATGTAAAGCTGTGTGTCTGTGAAAATGGAAATAACTGATTGCTTTTGCGTGTTCACACTTCTCCTCCCCCCCACCAAAAAAACAAACTAAAATAGAACAATAGATAATTTTAAAGCAAATATTAATAATATAAGCAATAACTTGTCACAGTAATAATAAACAGTATAAATGAATGAGGCAATTCATTCATTCTCTTCCACAACGTACTTAGTGATAATTTATACACCTGATCAGTACTGACTGACTTGTGAATATAAATTCACTAACAAAATTCAATCATGTTACTTGCTCTCCCACCAAGACATGACTACTTAGTAACGATGCCATCAACAGACACACACAATGCTGCCTGGACGTGCTACAGCATATTATTCTACCTCCCATCACTGTACACACAAAATAAATGAAACCCAGCAGTGGTGTCTAGGTACCATGGATGAGTAATGTTACAAACTTCGTTATAGTAGAGGTATTGATATTAAACGCTTTTAAAGACGTGGACAAAGGAGTAGACATGAAGATGTATATTTTATTGGTTTAAATGATTGGGTAATTTAATTTTGATGAGATAATTTATGTACAATAGAAGCGAGGCAGTGAAGCCGGAAAGCCGCCATGAAGACACCTTGAACCTCAGTGTTGCTCCTCCCTCTCAACACTGAGGTGCTGCGACGCTCTGTATCATCTTAAATTTAAAACTATAAACAGAATGGGGCAACATGTGTCTAGGACTGACTTTGAATGGTCGTACACTGCAGAGCCTCACGCATCCAGACGAAAGGAGATTCTAAGTAAGCCTGTGTAGTGGTTAAAGCATAATTTAAATGGATGATGAGTGATAAACTGAGTTGCAAGCTTGCAATATGTTTTTAAAAAGTTTTATTTTCTTTACTTTCTACGCCTCCGGCATGACGTATATTTAAAGCGTGTGACACTTAAGTGGCAATTGCGTGAACATGATAGTAGATGCCTTATCAGAGAATTATTTAATGAGATAAGCGAGGGAGGGGAAGCAGTGACGTAACCCTCGATTCATCACGTGTGACTGTGTTTACTTATTAGTCTGCCGGGGTCGAGCTCAGGCTCCAGGGCTTGATTCAGGGTATTAGAAATACTCATCCACTTCCTTGGATTAAACTCGATTGCTTTCCACACCCCACGTTTTGCATGACCCCTGCGGCTTTAACGCTTTCCGCTGAAATAGTAATTTATCTCCTGGGTTAGCTGTTTCTACTGATATCCCTTCAAGGGGATACCTTGATGCCGATGAAAGGATTTTGATCCAATATATTACTTATTCTCCTTTTCCTTTGACCAAGCCTTGTTGCCCCCCTTTTCCCAGCTGTTATATACTCCCTAGAGGTTTTCCGCTTTCCCATAAATGTAATAATAATTTACATGAATTGAGCCTCGACAAAATAGTTATACTCAGTGAGTGGCGTTGTCTTTGGCTTATCTGGGTGTTCCAAATAAGCTTTATTCAGGTTAAATATACAGGTTTTTACAGACTCTATTTTGAATTTATACATTAACTTATCATATACTATCTATAATGATGTGATTAATCTGCATTAAGCACATAATTATAGTTATGATAATATAGCCAAACGGTATGATATTAATTTTTTTGTGGGATATTTAGGCACTCCCAGGTGCCTTTTAAGATTGCAAAATAACTGCTTATACATGCTATGCCAAAATTGATATAATATTTGTATAAATAAATCAGGGCTAAGAGAAGTTACCTATTTCTGCTCATTTCAAAACCCACCCCTATCAAAGGAATATTACCTCCTCCTGGGATGTGACCTACAGCAGTGTACTAACACCCAGGTATCTACTTTCTGCTAGGTGAACAGGGACAGCAAATGTAAGGAAACATGTCCAACATTTCCATCCATGCTGGGAATCAAACCACAGATGCTCAGTATGTGAGCTGATTGTACTACCAACGAAGCAGCATTCTATTAAAATTTCATCTACTAACCCCTCATCCTGTTTCCTCTTGTGGAAACCATCTTTCCTCAATATAAAACTGGAATAAATAAAGGGGATATCAATAACATGCTGAAAATATCCAGGTTACAGGGCTTACAGCAATAGATTAAGGGTAGACAAATTTAGAATTAGAAAGGATATAAGGAAGAACTGGTTTAGAAGTATGTAGATGAGTGGAACAAACTTTCATGTAGTCATTGAAATGAGAACCTTGTATAGCTTTAAATATAGGTTGGACAGGTATGAGTGCATGTGGGTGGGTGAGAGTTGGACCTGCCTAGCATGGGTGAGTAGGCCTGCTGCATTATTACAGGGAAATGGATAGGCCTAGTAATGTATGTACAATAATTGCATGTTCCAAGGAAATTATTTAACACTAGAATTAACATTTAACACACTTTTCTGTACATATAATAATTAGGCAGTTTAGATTTCACTGGGGGTTATAATGGATTAATGAAGGTTAAATAATGAATAGGCTAGCATTATAAGACAGTTATTGCCAAACATATAAGATACATGGCTTTAGGGACATTTTTTTTTTTTTTCATTGTCCACATCTTTTTTCTCCTTCCCTCTATGTTCACCCACTCACCTTATGTTTTTTAAATAAAATCCAGATGAATCTCAAACAATAGAAGTTGATGCATTTTTACACAGGCAATGTATACCATTTTAATTACTATTGTATTTTCCCATTTATTTACAGAGAAGCATCCAGAAATAAAAGAGTTATTTGGAAATGACCCTAACCTAATATGGTGGGTGCTGGGATTGGTGACCTTTCAGATCCTATCTCTCTGTTTGGTGAGAGAATTGCCTTGGCTTTGGGTGTTAATTCTATGTTACTGCATTGGAGGAACAATTAATCATTCACTTATGCTAGGCAAGTGACAATTTTCTTCATTCTCATCAGTTATAATGTTGTACAACTGCACTTATTTAAGTGATGCTGATATATTTAAATATAAATTAATTTTTGTACCCAATTCAGCTTTTCTTCCTTTGATTAAGCTTTCAATCCTTTCAATATCGTATTATTTGCTAAATTGTAGTAATTTTTAAAGTTAGCAAGTCAATTTCATGAGTTTTATAATGAGGGATATATCAACAAGTTTGTTAATCTCTTACACATTACCTTTCAGCAATTCATGAAATTTCCCACAACCTTGCCTTTGGACACTCAAGACCACTATCCAATCGTATTCTTGGTATATTTGCCAACTTGCCCATCATCCTGCCATTCTCTGTGTCTTTTAAGGGCTACCATCTAGAACATCATAAAGTGAGTATACCATATACTACTCTATATGTGTTGAATTTAAAGACTGGGGTTTTCTCATGTAAATCTTATTGTTAATTTATGAACAATAATAGTGTGCAGTAAAATTAATACAGAACACGTTAATTTTAAATAGTGTAGCAGTTGACATAAGGAAAAGGTATTTCCAGCTGCAGTTTGTGTACAAAGGAAAAATTGGATTTTAGCATTGAAATTTCTCTATACTGCTGGTACTGAAACTAATATACTGTAGTTTAGAATAAATATTTGCACTGTGTATTTCTCTTTAAATACAGCACTGTTCTTCCTCAAACAATACAGTTCCTACTATTTGGTTCACTTGCCTCATTTTACAAACGATGTATATTTATTTTGTGGCTTTTAATTCACAATTTTTTTTTTTTTTCCTTTTTATTCTTCTAATTACTTTTTACTTGAGAAATCAGAAGTACCTTAGCTAAAGGAATAGCTGATATTTTAACCCTACTGCAGTAATTTCAAATTTCTAATTACTTATTTGTGTTCTGTTGGTACAGAAGACACCTTCCACTACCTATTTGTGAATTTCTCCAATTCACAGCATTTATAAGGTTTAAAAATACAGTATCATGCAATTTAATGTTTTTGCAGTTCCAAGGGGACGAGAAGCTGGACACAGACATTCCAACATGTTTAGAAGCCCAACTTTTCTGCAATACTTTTGGGAAGATGATCTGGATGTTTTTCCAGCCATTGTTTTATGCCTTCCGCCCACTTATTACTTATCCGAAGACACCCACCCTTCTTGAGATCATCAATACATGTATACAACTTACCTTCAATTTTTTAGTTTTCTACTATTTTGGTGGTAAGTTTAATAATTATGGTTTGACATTTATGCTGGGGTTGAAGTCAGTGATAGGAGCATACTGTACAAAAATCTATCTCCCTCTCATCCCTCAGTCATAACAAATAAGAATTACTATATCATATCTTGAGTTGCAACTGTTACTACATTGTGTTATACAGTGGACCCCCAGTTTACGTCATTAATTCGTTCCAGAATGCTGTTCAAGTGCCATTACCA
The DNA here is from genome assembly GCA_009830355.1 of Cherax destructor. Classification (NCBI taxonomy): domain Eukaryota; kingdom Metazoa; phylum Arthropoda; class Malacostraca; order Decapoda; family Parastacidae; genus Cherax; species Cherax destructor. The sequence continues at coordinate 252,337 of WNWK01001521.1, read as the reverse complement.
AACAAATTTGTTCCCATAAGGAATAATGTAAATTAGATTAGTCCTTTTAGACTCCCAAAAATACACTTACAAAAGCACTTACAAAAATTCACTTACATAATTGATCGAGTTTGGAGCAGTACGTAAACCAGGGGTCCACTGTATCTACATCTATTTTCTTTTTCTTTCAATGCACCAGCCATATCCCACTGAAGCAGGGTGGCCCAAAAAGAAAACCAAAAGTTTCTTTTTTTAACTTCAGTAATGTATACAAGAGAAGGGGTTACTAGCCCCTTGCTCCTGGCATTTTAGTCGCCTCTTATGACACGCATGGCTTATGGAGGAAGAATTCTGTTCCACTTCCCCATGGAGATAAGAGGAAATACAGAAGAACTAGTATGGAAATAGAAGAAAACCCAGAGGGGTGTGTGTATACACAGTATATGCTTGTCTATGCATGTGCAGTGTGACCTAAGTGTAAGTAGAAATAGCAAGACACCTGAAATCTTGCATGTTTATGAGACAGAAAAAAGACACCAGCAATCCTACCATCATGTAAAACAGCTACAGGTTTCTGTTTCACACTCACTTGGCAGGATGGTAGTACCTCCCTGAGTGGTTGCTGTCTACCAACCTACTACCTAGGTACATCTATTTTATTTTTTGATAAGTAAATGCGTGGAAAGAAATTACTGGCAGATTACCACCCTTCCATCAGCCTCCTTCATAACAAATACAGTTTTGACTATTCCTGTGTAGTAGTGTTTTGCTATCATATTTGCAAACAGTGCTAAATTTTAGTGTTATTGAAATTGTTTAATTCCAGAGTTATGCTCTGGCTGAAGTCATTGGCAGTATGAAGTGTTTCAACATTGCTTTTGATTTTTGCTTTCTCATGGCCTCGTTAGCAGCTGTTATTTAATTCTGAATTATATCTACACCTGTCTTTGATAAGTAATTGAAAGGAAGAGACACTACCAAAGATTACTAGCAGTGACTCACTTCTCAGATGGCATCAGCTGGCAGAGATAGAAGGAAAGGTAGTAAAAAAATAAAGTATGGGGAGAGATCTGCCAATCTCTTGCTTAAAAAAGGGGAATAGCCAATCTCAGTGTAGTTATAAATCATCTCTTCCCCTTTTCCCTGTGCTTCAACCTCTCTTCAAAAATATGGATTGGAGATGTAGTATTGTCCCAGTATGCTCTTATGTCATAACATAGGTCTATGGGAAAATGCTATATGCTTAATGTATTTATCGCTTAACCTTTTATCCGTGTTCAACGTATTAGTACACAAGTGATGACTGTGTTTAACGTACTATTACACACAGATTTTTGTCTTCAAAAAATGCCACCTTCTAATATTTCTGACCTTGGGTCAAAAATACAACCTATTCATGCCTTTGGAAAAAATAAGTAAGACCAGACAGATTCAAGTAATGCATCATGGGTAACATTGCATAACTAGCATAAATAAACCATGAAACCAGGCCATGTTCCACCACCAGTTTCCCTACCAGCAAACAGGGTGTAGAACAGACAAGATGCCTTGCTCACTACAATTTCATGATACTAACTGGCATTCGGCCAAAAAGCACACTACAGTGGACCCCTGGATTTCGTCAATAATTCTTTCCAGAAGGCTGTTCGAGTGCCATTACCGAACGAATTTGTTCCCATAAGGACGAATGTAAATTAGATTAGTCCATTTCAGACCCCCAAAAATACACTTACAAAAGCACTTACAAAAATACACTTACATAATTGTTTGAGTTGGGAGCACTTTACGTATACAGTGGTACCTCTACTTATGAGCAAAATTCGTTCCAGTCGGCTATTCAAGTGCCTATACCGAAAGAATTTTTTCTCATAAGAAATAATGAAAATTAGGTTAATCCATTTCAGACCCCCAAAAATACACTTACAAAAGTACCTACAAAAATACACTTAAATAATTGTTCGAGTTGGGAGCTGCTCGTAAGTAGAGGTACCACTGTAGTACGTATATGGATTTAACCTAAGATAACCCAACACTGTATTATAGTCAAACAATGTGACTTACTTGTATTTCCATGTTTTGATGAGTGTTATATCTTGAAACAGTTGTAATATATTAAAACTTCCTTGTAAATAATGTGTTATGGACACACAAATTACATTGTTTATACAACACGGGATATTCCCTCGACCAAAATATAGTACTTTATAACATAATTATTAACTTAGCATAACAAAAAATGGCATATGTTAAAAGCAAAAACCTGAAAAAATATAATGTGGTGTCAATAAATTGTAAAATATAAATAGCGATGCATTTACGCTGCTATTGCCGAATCATTTTTATTTTTTCTAAATTCAACACTCCATAAAATCATACGTTTTTATCAGGTTTCACTAATTTTATGTCGTATTTAACTCATTAACTTGTACTTTTTCAATCTGTATTTTTTTTTCTCTAAAATCTTTCCCCAAGACAGGAAATTTATTTTCTGAGTATGTCATAGTTAAAGGGTTAACTAAAGTTTTGTCTGCTCCCTGTCTAGGTTATTCAATGCTGTTTGACTGTATATAGATCAATGTATGTAATGAATGTGGAAAGGAAATGCATTATAAAAAATGTTAATTTACAAATTTAAATTTTGGTTTCCCCATAGGTAAGAGTCTTGTTTACCTAGCATTAGGGGGTCTGCTGGCTATGGGGCTTCATCCAGTAGCTGGACATTTCATCTCGGAACACTACATGTTTGAAAGAGGTTTTGAGACGTACAGTTATTATGGACCCCTGAACTGCCTCACCTTCAACGTTGGCTACCACAATGAACATCATGATTTTCCATATGTTCCTGGTTCTCGACTTCCTAAGGTATGTCTTAAATGGGGTAATTAAATAACCTGTATGTTAATTAGTTTGTTTGATATAAATACAGTGGTACCTCGAGTTACGATGGTCCCCAAAATCGCCCTTTTATGTAAGTTTATTTTTTTAAATGCTTTTGTAAGTATATTTTTGGGGGTGAAAAAGGACTAGTCTATTTTACATTATTCCTTATGGGGATAAATTTGTTTGGTAATGGCACTTGAACAGCATTCTCGAACGAAAAAATATCGTAACTCGAGGTACCACTGTATAGTTCTTTGTGAATAACTAAAGTGTAATGAACACTTGTCAGTAAAATTTCTATGCACATAAAGGGCCCCAAAATCTGGAATTCATTACCAGTAAATACTAAAATAACCTGGTCTGAACATCAATTTAAGACTCTTCTCAAGAACCACCTACTCACCCTAAACTAAATACAGTGGACCCTCGGTTAACGAATACCCCGGAAATCGTACAATTATGTAAGTATAATTTTTTAATTGCATGTGGAAGTGTATTTTTGGGGGTCTGAAATAGACTAACCTACATGACATTATTTCTTAAGGACGTAAATTCGTTCGGTAATGGCACTTGAGCAGGCTTCTGGGATGAATTTTTTTCGTTAACCGAGGGTCCACTGTACTCATACTGTAAATTACTTTCAACAGTGCTCAGTGTTATTTTCCTATAATATAATTTCAATATTTACTATTGATGTAACCATCCTACAAAACACTTGTCACAATGTAATTCCTCAGTTTGTAATTTGAGTAAATTTATTAACTGTTATAACTAATGTTTAACTAAAACAAACTCAATCAATTTCTCTAGTATTAAGTAGTTTATAAGCCATTAGATTAATCTGCCCAGAATGCCATGGCATGATAGTGGCTCTCTTTGCACTTCAGCTCATGATTGTAATTACAAAATCTCGATGTAAACTTGCAGTGAAATAAAAATATTATTATAATAACCCATATGCTAACGGAAACTCAGGAAATTAGTTTATCTGTATATTTCATCCCTCATTTTTTTTTTCCATGCGAGTTATTATTAAACATAGTTCTTTGTTTTTAAGTGATATCTATTATTATACTTTGGAATTTCTTTCTTTTCAGGTTAAAGAATTGGCTCCAGAGTTTTATGATTACTTGCCACAGCATCAATCCTGGGTTAAAGTCATTTATGATTTTATAACTGACCCTGCCATTGGTCCTTACGCTCGTATTAAGAGAAAGCATGCTGGCTTTGCTAAGCAGGAATAAGTAAGGTTTGATTTGATTTTTTTTTTTTCACTAATTCATATATAACTGAAAGGAGTATTTTTTAAATAATTTGTGTGGAGTGTATAGTAATGGCCTGGATATCACTTGAAGTAAATTCAGTTTAAATTTTTTTAGTTTAACTAACTTTTTAGACTACAGTAGTGTTTTTCATTGTTCCTTTGTTTTCCTGATTCTTGGCAAAGGAAAACTATGGGACTAGCAGTATTTTCTGTACAGATTATTGAATTATTAAACTTCGGACGTGAAAGCGCTTATTTCTGCATAAAAGTACAGTAGTTTGTAATTGTCAGTGACTCTTAGTTACCTAGGAAAATTATAGAACAAATACAGTATAGGGAGATGAACCTGTTATTGTCATGTGTGGTTATTGAATTCTCCCATTTTTGCTTGTCGAACAAATGGCTAAATATTTTATAAGTCTTATTGGTATTTATTTTGCTCACCTATGTGCTTTTGGTAAAAAAATAGACCTTTGTTAAGGAATCTCCATTGTCAGAGATATTCATGATTAAAAATAAGCTAGTTTGTGTGTGTTTATCTCAGATATGCCATCTGTCAGTGAATCCATTGACAAGGAATATTAATTTGCAAAATTCACCCAGCACATTTAGAACATACAGTGGACCCCGAGTTTCGTAAAAACTTCACTCCTGAAGTCTGCTCAAGCGCCATTACCGAACGAATTTACTCCCTTAAGGAAAAATGTCACGTAGGTTAGTCTATTTCAGACCCCCAAAAATACACTTCCACAAGCAATTACAATATTATACTTACATAATTGTACGATTTCCGGGGTTTACGAAACTCGGGGGTCCACTGTACATATTAAATAACCTTATATTTTCTTTTAATGCAAAAGCTTTTGAGAATATTCTGACTAACAGTATTAAGTAGGTTGACTTTAACATTAGTATCATTGTTCTAGTATAAAATATGATTGCCTTTGTGAGATTAGTTTGCGTAGCATGAGAAATTAAAGGTGGTACTAGGGAGTGTGATATTTTGTATAACTTTTATTTTGCTTGTAATTATATGAATTTGGATTTTAGAGTTGCAAGAAATGGTATTATGGTACATAGTAAAATTATTCTGCTACATGAATTTGCCATAATTTAAATTTCACATGAGACTTATAAACCCCTTCTCCTGTATACATTACTAATGTTAAAAAGAGAAACTTTTGTTTTTCTCTTTGGGCCACCCTCTGCCTTTGTGGGGAAACAGCCGATTTGTTGAAAGAAGAAGAATTCTTCTTTCTTTCTTTCAACACGTCGGCCGTTTCCCACCGAAGCAGGGTGGCCCAAAAGAAAAAACGAAAGTTTCTCCTTTTACATTTAGTAATATATACAGGAGAAGGGGTTACTAGCCCCTTGCTTCCGGCATTTTAGTCGCCTCTTACGACACGCATGGAAGAAGAAGACTTATGTGAAGTAAATGTTAAAGTTGCAGTAATTTTGGTACAAGATTTCAATGTTTAAAGTGTGTGGAAAGAAGCCGAGTTATGAATTGTCTATAGAATTGTTAGTTATGATGACTCTTGTGTTCTACTGAATTTGATAGCTTGGGGTTACAGCTGAACTTCACTGAAGACCTCGCATTTAATCATATATTGCATATATTATTATTTTTTTTTATTTATGAAAGGCGACAAACTCCTGTTGACTGGATGCATCTGTTGATATGCTGGGGCTGCATTTCTCACTTGAATGCCCCAAAGGTATCAGGTTCCTCTTAATTTAAGTCAGTCTTTTTGAGATTAAAATGTGTATATGAATTTTGGGTTATATTTCTTGATAAGGTAATCTGTGATGTTTCAGGAATAACAACAAAAGGAAACCTTAAGTTAGGAAATTGTGAAGAGGAAGTCATATGAGCCAGAAAAAACTCATGTTGTAGCAGGCAGACAAATGTACCACTCCTGAACCACTGAACATGCATAAGAAATGCAAATGATTAGTCAGTTAATAACAAAAACGTACAATACCGTGACTGGAACAATACTCAAATAACCCGCACATAGGAGAGTGGAGCTTATGACGATGTTTCGGTCCGACTTGGACCATTTACAAAGTCACAGTGTGACTTTGTAAATGGTCCAAGTCGGACCAAAACGTCGTCGTAAGCTCCCCTCTCCGATGTGCGGGTTATTTGTGTATGGATTAGTCATTTGGTTGTAGTAAGCCACTACTATATATGTAGTATAGTCAAAGATTACTTAAGAAAATCTCTGATGAAACTGGTCCAAGAAACAGTAATGTTAGTATGCCCTACACTACTTTGTATGCCAAGATTTTGGTTCATTTTCATGTTAATGTGCAACATTTGTGAATCTCTTAATGAAGATTCCCAAATGTTACAAAAGTCTCATTCTTCAAATTATTGGTTTTCAAAACCATTTTCATCACATGAAAACTGTTTATATATACAGTAGTATAAAGCATACAAGCTGTCACCCTTGACCTAAATGGTGTTGGAAAATTCATTAATGAGTGACATCTTGCAATAGTGGTGGACTAGCGAGTTTAACTGACCAGTCACTCGGATTTTTTTTTTTTTGTGTGTGTGTTTGGTCACCTAGGGTGGTGGGCCAGTTGTCTAGCTGCATGGTTAGGAATCATGACCATTTGACTTCTTTGCAGTTTGTTACTTTAATGTGAAATCTCTTTACATAATGCTGTACAGAGTCTCCCCTACTTACGAACAGGTTCGGTTCCGAGCGGTCGTTCGTAAGTCCAATAATGAAATATATGTATATGAACATCGAGTAACTCAGAAGTGTACTTAATTTAAACATATACATACATGAACACAGGAAAAATACAAAATTACATTATGATGATCGCTTTTGTTTCCATTTTGATGGCCTGGTGCTTCTTAGCACTACCACCTGCATCACCACTGCTTTTTGTTCCTAAAACCAGACATATTGGGGTATATTAATCACAAATAACACTGAATTTATGGAGAGATCACAAGCATATGAATGAATGATGCCGCTAGAGTAACCTACTATGTATTGTTTACATCTCAGCGCTTCCTGCAAATTGTTCGTATTATTGAAAGTTTGTAACACAAATGTTTGTATGTAGGCGAGTCTCTGTAAATGTATTTGGCTGTTATATTTTTTAAATGCAGGACTGTAATTATGAAAGCCAATTATGACAATTGCACAAAGGATTTTGAGTGTTTTTAACTGTCTGTCATTCATCTTTGTTGTCTCAGGGACCAAGTTGCTTCTAATATTAACCCTCTGTACCATCTTCCAAGTGCTGTATGTTACAAAGATTTGTAGAAAGTTGACAGATTGACTTCTTGATACATGAATGGTTTAATCAATGGTTGGTCTTGAACAAAATAATGTCTGTCCTTGTATGACAACCATCTAGTGCTTTCTTGTATTGGAAAATTGCCTTTTTTTGAGAATCGTGTCATATTTTTAATCAGGTTGCAAGGAAAGTTTATAGTGACCATGTATGACAATAGGCTCAGGAGTGACTCCTGTACAAATTGCATTTTCTTAGTTCACTCGAATTGGTTATGAATACAGTTAATCATCCCTCTCCCTCTTACACATTCTTCCTGCATCCTACTTTCCCCTGCGGCACTGTATGACCCCTGTGGTTTAGCGCTTCTTTTGATTATTATAATAATATGAATACAGTGCAGAGTACATGTTATAAATGTAAAATTTGAAGCTCAATACCTGTGACTGATTTTGAGAGTTCCTTTTAAAAGCCAACCTGATTCCAGACTTTATTGCTCACTGCCTTGTCAACCAGACTGTTCCTGTCTGTGGCTCATAGGCATATAGTATACTCATCACAACCTAGCTGATTTGGCACTTCTTGCAGGTACTACTAGTCTAGTTTCCTTTTAAATCATTTTTTGGCAATATTTATATTTGCTGTAAGACATTTGGAGCAAGTACTGTGCTCTGAAGAAAAATTTCTTCACTGCAGGGCCACTGATTTTACAATACATAAATGCCTAACATTTCAGTCGGCATTTTTTTTTTTTTTTTATAAGAGTATAATTATTAAATAACATAATTCAAAGTTAAATCATTTTGCAATCTACAGTACATGTATGTATTTAAGAATTAAATTAAAAGTTTTTCAGTTCACTTGAAACTAACCATCCAGTAATATTTTCAGATTTTAATTGTGCACTCTTCTTTGGTTGTACACTCCTTTTTATTGTGGAATTCTGGATAACACACATACATTTAATGCTCTTAGTAATATCCTTATTCAGATTTTTTGTTCAATGGTATTTTGACTTTCATTTTTACTTCTTGGTTATCAACAGTCTTTATTTAAAATTTGTTTCAAATGCTAATTCATTTTTATATTTCTAAATGTTAAAAAACATCCCTATCTGTGATGCAGGTAATTTGTTGCATTTTCCTATTAATACTCATTGTTAAGTGTGCAAAAACAGACTGCTGTTTAATTCTGTACTGTTGAAATGGTAAATAAATTAGATATAATGTAGAAATGGATTTCTCATGCTTTGCTTTTTCATTAGCATGCCATTGGGTGGTTTGTATTTCCTATGTCATATCCCTTTTCAAATGGCATAAGCTGTTGCTTTTTAATTCATTTAATTTTATTGTTCCTAATTGCCATCGCTTATGCCTTTTCAAGAAAGCTGTTATGGAATCTAATGTATCTCAGAATTGAGAGAGAGAGATGCAAAAGCATTAAGTTATGAAAAGTTGTAAGAAAGGCTAATAGAGACTATGAAATTAAAGTTGCAAAGGAAAATCCAAAAAAAATTCTAACAAGTACAGTGTATAGAACAAAGATTAAAATTGGATCCACTTAAAACTAACTCTAGACAGTATACTGAAAATAAAGAAATGTGCTCAATTTTTAACAGTTTGTGTTATGCAGAACACAAACAAAATCCAATTAATTAATTATAACAGACCTAAGGAAAATTATGTAATATTAGTCACAAGACAGTTATTAAACAAGTAGTCCGATTAAAGCAAAGTCCTCAGTCTTCAGTTGTTTTCAAGGGTTTTTCTAGAATATATGATGTAATTTAGTAAACCCCTAACTGGTCTTCAGTATTTCACTTCAAACAGGTATTGTACCTAATAAGTGGAATATGGCTAACACAATTCCTGTGATAACAATAAAAGATAAGTACCTTCCATAGAATTTCCACCACATTAGCTTTACATCAATAATGAGCAAATTATTAGGATCGATAATGGCCACATTTACAAGCCATCTTGATGAATATAAGAAGTCTTAACTTGGATTCATAGGAGGTCATTTATGCATAACACGCTTAAAAATAACAAGATAAAGAATATGATGTTTACCTAAATTATTCTAAGAGTTATGATAAGAGTCCCATACATAAAACAGTTAAAGAATGGCAGTACACTGTATTGGAAGTAAAATTCTCTCATGAATAGAGGAATGACTTTTAACCCCTTAACTGTCCAAACGTAGATCTACATTCTTACCGCTAGCACTCCAACCTTGATTTCCTCCATAAGAAAGCATGTAAAAAACGTAGATCTTCGCTTGGAGCGCTACGCGAGAGAACGTAGATCTACGTTTGGACAGTTAAGGGGTAAATAGGCAGCAGAGAATGTATGAATGGGGTGAAGAGACTGGGGACCAATCACACATGGCATTCCTCAAGGATCAGTTTTGGGCTCTGTTCATAATGGAGATTAATGACCTTGATGAAGGAATTAAGTGGCACAAGTAAATTTACTGGTAACAAAAAATAGGCAGAGTATGAACTTCAGAATGATTTGTACAAATTAATGCTATGGTCAGAACAATGCTGGATACAGTTCAACATAGAAAAGATGGAAAGTCCTAAATAGTAGTTAATATAAATAGGGGATAAGACCATGTAACAAAGAAAAGACTTGAAACTAGTTTCTAAATGGATAAATTCAGATTTAGAAAGGATATAGGAAAGTTCTGCTTCAGCAATTGTGTAGTGGGTCAATCTGCCAAGTAGTCATTGAAAATGGGTTAAACAATTGTAAGAACTGGTGGATTTGAGAAGGGCCTGCCTAGCATGGGCCTACTGAAGTTTTCTACTTTCATGTTTAAGTTATTGACATACTCTTATGTTGAACAGTAGGTAACTTAAGTAAGTGTTCAACAAAACTGAAACACTCGACCCCTGCAACCACAATTAGGTGAGTACACACATTTTGAGAATAAGATAAGAGATAGAATATAGACAATTCAAATTGTTATATTACTCACAGATAAGCAATTTAGTTAGAAAGGTACCCAGAATGAATTATTGATTTCTTTGATGTTTTGGGAAAGCTGAATATGTACATCTATGCACCATATATGGTGCTTTTCTTCCTCTGCTGTTCTTGTGTTCATTTATTCATTATTTCATTCATTTAAAACAAAAATGCACAGTTATATCAAAGGAAAACTAAAGAGCATCATTTGAAATTAATCCATGGATTTATTATTTTTACTAATATTATGATTACTATTACAATTATTAATACAGTATTACCATTCACAAAAAAAAGGTGCTAAGCTCTTAAATTCATAATCATATGGTGTGTGTATTCGATAGCTCATTTTCTGACAGGTAATTTTTAATATAAAGATATTTTGAGAAGATGAATGAATAATGGTGAATGTGTTTTCTATTTTTTGGGTCACCTTGCCTTAGTGGGAGAGGGCCACTGAGTTAAAAGAATACAAAATATAAGTGTTTCAGTAAATCATTAAATGAATAAAATTCATTTTAAAATCCAGACCATTCCAGAATTTTGGAAGATGACTTTATTCACTAGATAATGGAATACAGTACCTGTATACAGTATTCACTAAGGTGTGCATTTCTGTGTATTCTGCCTGAGTTTATACTATATTTTAGTGATTACAGTGCGCTGTATGACCCTAGTAGGTCATACAGCGCACTGATTATAATAATAATAGTGATTACAGTAGCCTTGGCATGAAATGTCTAGGTGAATTGTGGCTGTAATGACCTTGGTGCAGTTAAGAGGTTTAAACCTAATTGTAATAAACCAGATAATAGAAATATTTAAAGTTTTAATTATGAATTTCATTGAGGTAAAAACTCTGAAATTCCATATAGTAATTTTGAGAAGATAGTTTTCATATACATGTACAGTGGACCCCCGGATTACGTCATTATTTCATTCCAGAATGCTGTTCAAGTGCCGTTACCGAACGAATTTGTTCCCATAAGGAATAATGTAAATTAGATTAGTCCTTTTAGACCCCCAAAAATACACTTACAAAAGCTCTTACAAAAATAAACTTGCATAATTGTTCAAGTTTGGAGCAGTACGTAATCCGGGGTTCCACTGTAATTACTTTTTGCATTCTCTAATATAGTTATTATACATGCTTTAGTATTTACTTGCAGTCTTTCAGCATTTTGTTTGTAATTGTATTAATTTGGAAAAACTCCTGTAATTATAATTTTTTTGTGCTTTATGATGTTTAGCAGTTCAAGCATCTAAAGCAGAAATACGTTCAGAGTTGGTAATGCTACCAATTGTAATAATTTGGAAATGCTGATACTTTATTTTATTTAAATAATATATTTTACAACTTTCACTTTAGGAATACTCGATTCACAACACTTCCAGAATGTTTTTGTACTTTTTTTCTTTGAAGGTCAATTTTTTTATTAATCTTGATCCAAAGAACTGGAGCTACCCTCCCTTTCCTTGGATTGAATCTGATTTCCTCCCATTCTCCAAAGCACTATAACCCCAATGAGTCTAGTGCTTCCCCCTCCCCCTTCATGAAATAAAAACTTTATTGCATATTCCAACTGTAAAATGTGTAGGGGTGAGGCATTCTTTATTTTATTTAATGTAATAGTTTTATGAAGCAGGTTTTATAAAAGAACTTGAGCATTTTAACTATCAATATACAGTACCTATTTCAGTTTGTGCAGGAGTGACCTCCGACTTGGTCCCTCATCTTGGCTTTAAACCAACCATAGTGAATATTAGCCACGTAATATCTGTTTTTGAGCCCTTGTATGGGGTCCACTTAGTGTTTTCATGTTCAGGTCATTATACTTTACCAATCTTGTATTAAAATATTTCATATATCTATGGCTCATCTAGGCATGTAATTTTCAGCCATGCTCTCTTGTTCTTACTGCAATCAATTATAGAGAAGTTGTACTCGTCTATCCTGTTTATGCCCCATAGAATTTTTGTATGCCATGACTATATTTCCTCTTGTTCTTTTTTCCTACGACAGGTCTAATTCTCACATTCTTTGTAGCTCATTTCTCTAAAATTAGGAACCAATCTTGCTGCACTTCTATTTAACTTTCTCAAGGTATTTTTTTTTTATTGGGTGTGGGCTCCAGACCACTGCATGTTCATGAGTGGGTTGAATGTATAAAGTCTGTTTCTGAAAGTCTTTGTGTAAGTTCTTGAATGAAGTTCTTAAGTCTGCAAGCTTAGCATATGCTGCTGACTGCATGTGCTTCATTGAACAGGTTTGGAATCCTTCTACTTAATGGGGAGGGGTTTCATTCCTAGAGGTTCTTTAAAACTAAAAACTGCAAATAATACAAAATTAAGTTTACATTTAACAAATTTTGTTTCAGATATAGTCAACACTAATATTCATAGGAATATAAAGAATTAGGGGTGTGAAAACCATCATCAAAAAAAAGTTTGTGTAACTGAACCTTGTCTCTGGTTATCCTTCTGTAAAAATATTGGATAATCAAAATCCACAAATATAGATGCCATGAACTTGTAGGGATTTACTGGAATGGTTATTCCTTGGAATTTTTTTTTTAAGTGTTTCTTCAAGCTTCCCACTTCCCCTTACTAGATGATACTGTTTCAAGTCTTTTCCTTGTCTCCCTACTTCATAACTGTGCTTCTGTTCAGGTTAAATTATGGTAACTATTTATTCAACAATTTCTAAAGATTGGGTTTTCTTGCAGTTAGTCTTTAATCCTTTTCAGTTGGTATTCTCAACAGTTTGGCATCTTCCAATAATGTAGTAAATAATCATGTTAACTATGTCATTTATATACAGCTAACCTTCTTACCCAACCAATAGCCTACATCCTTGCTTCATGGCATTGGGTTCATTCCTTAATTGTTTTATGACAATTTTTCTGGATTTTGCCTCCTTATATTTATGACTAACCATGGGTTCTTCCAGTTTGTATTCCCCAGTGTGTTAGTACAAACTTGCCTATTGCAGACTTGCATATCTGGTTGAAAATTAGTCTCTGAAATTTTTCTCTCAACTGTATTGTAGCCATATGCCTCATCCCTTCATAATAATCTTCCCTGTACACCAGACTGTTAAATTAACCTGTTTCTAGTTTTTCTTTCTTCTTTACTGTAGTCTACTTGCAGGATGCAAAATGGCAAGTGATCACTTGCCCTGAGGAGCATTCCACATTCTGTTTTATGTTGGTCTCACTGGAGGTGGAAAAAAAAAGGTTCCAGACTTGTTTATTCATCATTCCCTCTTGCTCTAGTCGAATCTTGAACATGTTGCTTTAAGAAGGTCTGCATTATGGATTAAACTAGCCTGTTTCACCACATCTCTCATTACAGTGGAACCCCGGCTTACGATGTTATCATCTTACGTTATTTTCGGTAACCGATATTTATAACGTAAGAAATTTGTTTGTGGCTTACGATGTTTGCTTCGTTTACCGACATTCGTACCGGACCTGTCCGCTTGGCGCCCAGCTGAGCGCGCACTCCAGGGAGCGTCAGTGCTATTGTTTACAAGCGAGAGCGACCACCCACCCACACCCACGCATTCATACCAGTATATTGTCATTATTCCACTGCTGTTTTTAGTGCTTGCAACTGCTAAATAAGCTACCATGGGTCCAAGGAAAGATCCTAGTGCTAAGCCTGTGGCAAAGAGGAACAGAAATATATGTACGATAGAAGTGAAGAAGGAGATAATAGAAAAATATGAAAGTGGAGTGCGTATCAGTGAGCTAGCCAGGCTGTATGGTAAACCCTATTCTACCATCGCTACCATTGTGGATAAGAAATATTCAAGTAAAATCAAGGAAGCTGTTGTTGCAAAAGGTGCATCTGTGATCACAAAACAGAGACCACAAGTGCTGGAAAATGTGGAAAGGTTGTTGTTGGTGTGGATCAACGAGAAACAGTTAGCAGGAGATACTGTTTCGGAGGGAATAATATGTGAAAAGCAAGGCAGTTGCATGATGATCTCCTTAAGAAAATGCCTGCAACGAGTGCTGAAGTGAGCGAATTTAAAGCCAGCAGAGGCTGGTTTTACAAATTTAAGAATCGAAGTGGCATACATAGTGTTGTGAGGCATGGTGAGGGAGCCAGTTGTGACAAAAGTGCGGCTGAAAAATATGTTCCTGAATTCCAGGAGTACCTAGAGGCTGAACAATTCCTCCCCAACAAGTGTTTAATTGTGATGAAACAGGCCTGTTTTGGAAGAAAATGCCCAACAGGACCTACATTACTCAGGAGGAAAAGGCACAGCCAGGACATAAGCTATGAAAGACAGGCTAACTTTGATGCTTTGTGCCAATGCCAGTGGTGATTGCAAAGTGAAGCCTTTACTGGTGTATCTTTTGAAAATCCCGAGTGTTTGGCAGATGCGGTGTCAGCAAGTCTAACTTGTGTGTGATGTGGAAGTCTAACAAAAGGCTTGGGTCACAAAGGACATTTTCTTAGATTGGTTCAATGAAGTGTTTGGCCCCAGTGTGAAGAAATATCTATTGGACAATAATTTGCCACTTAAGTGCCTCCTGATAATGGACAATGCTCCTTGTCATCCTCCAAACTTGGTAGAGAAAATTGTGGAGGAGTTTAAATTCATCAAAGTGAAGTTCTTGCCCCTAATACCACTCCTCTCCTCCAGCCCATGGACCAGCAGGTCATTTCCAACTTTAAAACTCTATACCAAAGCAATGTTTCAAAAGTGCTTTGATGTGACCACAGACATGAACATAACCCTAAGAGAATTTTGGAAAAACATTTCCATATGCTGCATTGTGTACACCTTATAGGTAAGGCTTGGGAGGGAGTGACTACCAGGACTTTGAACTCTGCCTGGAGAAAATTGTGGCCAGACTGTGTCCTAGAGAGGGATTTTGAAGGTTTTGGGGCTGAGCCTCAGAACCCTGAGCCTGAGCCTGAGCCTGTTTTGGAAGAAATTGTGGAATTGGGCAAGTCTTTGGGGTTAGAGGTGAGTGGTGAGGATGTGGAACAGTTGGTGGAGGAGCACAAGGAAGAGCTAACCACTGAAGATCTGCAAGAGCTTCAACAGCAACTGGAACAAGAGAGCAGAGGTCAGCACAATGGTTCAGAGGAGGAGGTGGAGGTGGAACAAAATGGAAGAATGTGCCTTCTTCAAGGATTAAGGACATTTGTGGAATGTGGAGCAAGGTGCAAGCATTTATGGATGAATATCACCCTAACCATGCTGTTGCAGGCCGTGCTGGCAACCTGTACAATGACACAGTGGTGTGTCATTTCAGGGATGTGTTAAAGAATCGCCAGACACAGAGCTCCCTGGACAAATTTGTTGTTAGAAAGAGGTCTAGTGACTCTCAAGCTGGTCCTAGTGGCATTCAAAGAAAAAGGGAAGTAACCCCAGAAAAGAACTTACCACCTGCAGTGTTAATGGAAGGGATTCCCTTCCAAACACTAGCATACTACTCCACCTTCTCCCCTCCTCCCGTCCTCCACACATCAACAACTCTTCAATAAATGTAAGTGACATGTTATTGTACAATATTTGCATGTATTTATGTATTCTTTATTCAATTCTGTATTATTTAATGTCCAAAAGTTCTAAAAAATATTTTATTTAACTACTTTTGGAAGTCTTGGACGGATTAAATTTATTTCCATTATTTCTTATGGGGAAAATTGATTCGTTTTACGATTGTTTCGCTTTAAAATATGCCCTCTCTGACGGATTAATATCGTAAGTCGGGGTACCACTGTACATCTTTGTGGTTTAAATACCTTACTATAATTAGTTTTACCCTTGCTATTTATTTATTTAAATGTATCATAATGCTAACTATACTTTTATGTAATAATAAATATATTGATATACAAGAGTATAAAAGTTAAAAAAACATTAATAATAACCATCCGATTTATAGCAGGACCAAAGCAATGGGCAAAAAGCTAATCACTTGAGATCCATTCCTAAATGTAATTGTTTGACATGAGACTAGATGTGAAGAATCTGAAAGTAATCCAGTGATAGTGGCAAGGACTTCTTAAAACTGTGCATGTGTGGGTGAGATACGTACTACAAAGTACAGTGGTACCTCGAGTTACGATGGTCCCCAAAATCGCCCTTTTATGTAAGTTTATTTTTTTAAATGCTTTTGTAGGTATATTTTTGGGGGTGTAAAAGGACTAGTCTATTTTACATTATTCCTTATGGGGATAAATTCGTTTGGTAATGGCACTTGAACAGCATTCTCGAACGAAAAAATATCGTAACTCGAGGTACCACTGTAATTTGTTTGTAAAATGTGATTTGATATTTTGATGGCTTTTCTGTAAGTCTTTTAAATACTGAGGCATTGATATACCGGTCAGATTTGCTGTGCCCAGACTAGAATAGATTGTTTATTATATAAAGTTTTCAACTTAGGAAAGTCTTCTGATCCACATTTGCTCCTCAGAGCACAAACAGATTATGGATAGTATACTTGAGCCAGTTTACAAAGCCAAATCTTGTACAGTATATGGTAATGATAATTAATATGTTTTGTACAAAAATGAAAATGCCTCATTTGGCATTTGAAATTCAGTCTCTGGTAACTTGCGTAAGTGATGTAAATGTTTACCATAAAATTGTATCTTTCATTATAATGTAATATAGTATGATGATTTATTTAATTTTGCACTGAATATTTTCAAATGTTAGATACGTACAATGAATCTCATACCTGTTAATTTTTTCTAATTAAAAAAAGTATTAGAGATCTTGTTTAAAGGTTCTTAGTATAGTCATGACACCCAAGTGGAATTTTACCCTTGTAATTCCAAAATAGTAAGTTTACCTAGTAATTCAAGAATGTTTTTATTTCAAGAAAATACCGCATCTCGTCATGTACATTCATAACCTCTATTTGTTTTAAATCAATATTTTTTTTAGCATGTTTTACATCTCATAATTTCACCTCTCCACTCAAGAATGCCAGTGTGAGAGACTTGATCCAAGGAACCATTTTTACCTTCCTCTTCCTTGGATCAAACCTGATTGCCTTTCATTCCACAGGTGCTGTATGCCCCTTGTGGGATTAGTGATTCCCCCACATTAAAATGTAATAAAAATTTTAGCCAATATTGTAAATTGTTTAAATTACAATCCAGTATAATGTTACCTTCCATACTGACTGCAACATAAGCTTGAGCTTCTTATAAATTTGTAGTAAATTTGAAATAAACTACTGTATAGACATCTTTATTCTATTTTATTTGTTCCTCTAGTAATTTTGTAATTACTGTACCATATTTAACAGTATGGGAAATATAACTGACCTAATTTAAATCCTTTTCCCCACCTCTTGTAGATGTATTGGGGGTTCACAGTTTTCATTGATGCCTTGTGCCACACTGACTGAAGCTTCCTATGCCAGTGTGACTATAGTCACATACTAATCAAACACTTCTTCAGTTGCTTTTTCACGCTTATGCAACACTTCAGCAGTTGTCGAAAGATTGTAGAGGTGGGTATTGGGGCTGGGATCATCATCTATTGGCTAGCAAGTTAAAGTACAGTGGACCCTCGCTATTCGAACACCCCAAACTCGCCCTTTTATGTAAGTTTATTATTGTACAGTAAGTGCTTTTATAAGTGTATTTTTGGGGGTCTGAAATGGACTACGTAATCTAATTTACATCATTCCTTATGGTAATAAATTCGTTTGGTAACAGCACTTGAATAGCATTCTGGAATGAAGAATGTTCGAATAGCGAGGGTCCACTGTATGTATTAAGCTGTTTCAGGAATAATGGAAGTCATAAAACTAATAAATGGAAATAGAGATTTAAGGGTGCAGTATTAGTATGCAGTAAAAGTTTGTGGATATAGAATGATGGGTGCAGGTGGTAAGGGAGAAAAAGTTAGCATATACAAAGTTTTTACAATGTAGAAATGGTATATGGAGAGAGAAAAAGGAGTTGAGGCTTTATTAACAAATTTTGATAATCAAGTCTTGGAGTGAGAACTCCTAAGGAACGAGTGGATTTAGTGTTATAAACAAGAGCAAAGATGTTAAATGGAAAGGTGGTGAGAATATTTTGAGGTACCATTACATGTTGAAAAAAGGGAGGCAGTAACATCCTGCAAGAATAAGGAAGAGTCAGATGTGAGTTTGGGGTAACAAGGTGTCCTGTAATTCGATCGCTAGCGCACTCAGTTCACACACTGAGGTCTGGAGTTCGAATCTCTGGTATGGCTGGAAAACATTAGGGATGTGTTTCCATTAAACACCTGCAGTCTGTTCACCCATCAATATAAAATGTGTACCTGGGTTTGTCGACTGGTGTGGGTCGCATCCTGTGACAAAACTGACCTATTTGCCCGAAATGCTCAGCATAACCAGCGGCTTTCCATATAGTAGTATGTCATTGATGTCAGCTAGGCCTGTATACCTTGTACAAGTACTTGTAGAAATAGATATTATTAATTGGTGCAATAAGTCCGTTTCAGTTAAGTCAATCTGGGGTCGCTTCTCAACCCAGGAGGCACCACCCTCTGCTGGGTTTATTCAAGCCTTCAAGTACATGTACAAGGTATACAGGCCTAGCTGACATCAATGACATGATGTCAGTGAAGGGCTCTTGACTAAAAGAATTGGAGCTAATCTTGCTTTCCTTGGATTGAATATGATTACCTCCCAGTCCCCATGCACTGCATGACCTCTACAGATTTTGCACTTTCACCTGATAACAATAATGGGTGTCTTTTTTCCCGGTGAGGGACTTTTGATTAAAGGACTTTGAGCCATCATTATCTTTCCTTAGATCAAACCTTCCATTCTCTGCCCCTCAAGGGAGATAGATGACTTCATGCCAATTAGGGGGATCTTGAAACGGGAAATTGAACCTGTCTTCCCCTTCCTTGGACTGAACCTGATTACTTCGTTTCCTCGGGTGCTGTGTGACCCCTACGGGTTTCACACCCCTCCCCCCATTGGATTTAAAAAAAAAAATGTCTCAATGAACATATAATTGGCCTGATAAACAAGAAAATCAATCTGTTTGACTGCCAGCGAGGCATCACTCTCAGCTTGGCTGGTGCAAGTCCTGGCCTGGGTCTTGTCCATGACGTGACCCGGGCTGCGAATCTTGCCTAACCTGCGAGTACCAGAGAAGAGAATCAAGCCTCCATCACTAATGATGAATGACCCACACGAGTTTAGCGCTTGGTTAAATACAAAAACAATGCCTGCCGATTCTCAGGTTCCTTGACGCTGGCGAGGTCTTTTGATCCAAAGAATTGTTCCTGACCTCTTCTTTCCTATCTTTAGATAGAACCATTTTCCCCAAGTGCTGCGTGAACTCTGTGTCAAGCGAGTCTGATGTAAATGGTTCAGAAAAGTGACAATGATAACTTGAAGAATTAGACATTATTGCAACATTTGGGAATACTTTTCCGAAGACTGATGGACTGAACACATCAACGCAAAGCTGAGGGCAGCTCTGCATAACCCTTTTTGGGTTTAGCGCTTAGTTATGATTATAATAAAAATCAAAGCTGATGGACTGATTACCTCAAACGTCTCTTTCTCCATCATTTATCTCTACCGGACTGAGGAAGCCACTTATTGGCGAAACGTTTCAAAAATAAAGATTCCCAGATATTACAAGTGTCTAAATTCCTCAAGCGAGTTGTTCCCACGTCTGACGGATGAAAGGTCTGCCAAATACGCCATGATTTTGTGCTAAAACATTTATTTTATTTAATACCAGAAATATAATTAGTTTAAGAACGTCTTTGTGATTAACGGGTTTAGCACGTAGTTATGATTATAATAATAATAACTGATAATTAACATGGCCTTTCAAAGAGGTTCTTTTTTTACGGTAAAGTGATCTCGATACAAAGAACCGCAGCTTACCGTACTTTCGGTCCCTCGGATTAACCCTAAATACCCATCACCTTATTTCAGCCCAATTAACAGATACTTCCCCCATTTATCACATGTGGGTTATGTACTTCCCGTTGAATATATTAATCCCAACTCATTCCACAAACACAGAAATGCTCACAGATAGTGGGCTCTACAGATGACTAACAAGTTATACAGGATGTATGTATTTGTGCCTCCTTCAACAGGAGGAGGCAAGGAAAAAACAGCCTAATTTTTAATATTAGTACTTGTACAGCCAAATACAGTCCCCTAGTCTGACTACTTCCCATTCCAATACGGGTTTGGCACATCTCTTATAAGTATAATAATACCGAAAACATGCCCGGAGGTCTGGATAAAGACGGCTGTCGCTCCGGTTATCACTAAGATCCTGTCTTGTCAGATTATTATTATTATTATTATTATTATTATTAGCAGCAGCAGCAGCAAAAATATTAGAAGTTTAAAAAAATTAAAACAAAATTAGTGACTAAACGCGTCCGTAGTCATTTTTTTTTCATTACATTTTATTAATGCTACATCCTCAACCCTGTATAACCCCTGTGGTTTAGCGCTTCTATTTGATTATAATAATAATAATACATCCTCAACCCGCTTTGTTGGGTCACCGAGCGAGGTGGCAAAGATTGAGCGGCTTTGCCTAAGTATCCAGAAACACTATATGGCCAACACTAGAGATGCTGACATAACATTTTCCTACACACGATGCAAGGGAAGCTCTTGATCGAACCAATTGCATCCCATTTCCTAGGCGCTGTATTACCCCGTAAGGGTTTAAACCCCCCATGAATACAATCGCTATGTAATCTTATTCGTCAACATGAATGTAATAATTCGAAAGTTTGAAACCTACCAGCAAATATCAGAAATACTGTTAGAACAAGTGTAGAAGCCTTCAAGAGGAAACAAGTTCATTATTTCCGTGGAGTGCCAGATTAACCAGGCTACCAGGATCTCACCTTCAAGGACCATAATAATGTAGCAATTGCATCTGCTCGAAAAATGACAGGATGGATAATGAGAACCTTCAAAACCAGGGATGCCAAGCCCATGTTGACACTTTACAGATCGCTTGTTCTATCTAGGCTGGAATATTGCTGCACACTAACTGCACCTTTGAAGGCGGGTGAAATTGCTGACCTTGAAAATGTGCAGAGAACCTTCACCGCACGCATAAGTGCGATAAACCACCTCAACTACTGGGAACGCTTGAAGTTCCTAAACCTGTACTCTCTAGAACGCAGGCGGGAGAGATACATTATTATATACACATGGAAAATTCTCGAGGGCTTAGTACCAAACTTGCACACAAAAATCACTCCCTACGAAAGCAAAAGACTCGGCAGGCGATGTAACATCCCCCCAATGAAGAGCAGGGGTGCCACTAGCACGTTGAGGGACAACACAATAAGTGTCAGTGGCCCAAGATTGTTCAACTGCCTCCCAGCATACATCAGAGGGATTACCAACAAGCCCCTGGCTGTCTTCAAGCAGGCACTGGACAGGCACCTCAAGTCGGTACCTGATCAGCCGGGATGTGGTTCGTACGTTGGACTGCGTGCGGCCAGCAGTAACAGCCTGGTTGATCAGGCTCTGGTCCAACAGGAGGCCTGGTCACAGACCGGGCCGCGGGGGCGTTCACCCCTGGAATTCTCTCCAGGTAGACACCCTGCGTCATTATGTACTGGAGTGCGATAAAATTAATGAATTCAGAGACAACTCACTCAGAAATGTTCAAGATATGTCAAAGTATTTTATCCACAGTGGTATATTACAGACCATTCTGGAAAAATACCATGACTTTGCTTCCTGTAAATAAAGCATTGCCACGTGTGTGTGTACTCACCTAATTGTACTCACCTAATTGTGGTTGCAGGGGTCGAGACTCAGCTCCTGGCCCCGCCTCTTCGCTGTCTGCTACTGGGTCTCTGCTCTCCCTGCTCCATGAGCTTTATCATACCTTGTCTTAAAACTATGTATGGTTCCTGCCTCCACTATATCTTTCTCTAGTCCATTCCACTTCCTGACTACTCTGTGGCTGAAGAAATGTTTCCTGACATCCCTTTGACTCATCTGAGTCTTCAGCTTCCAGTTGTGTCCCCTTGTTTCTGTGTTCCCTCTCTGAAACAACCTGTCACTATCTACCTTGTCAATTCCCCGCAGTATTTTGTATGTCGTTATCATGTCTCCTCTGACCCTTCTTTCCTCCAGTGTTGTTAGTCCTATTTCCCTCAACCTTTCTTCATAAGACAGACCCCTGAGTTGTGGAACTAACCTTGTCGCAAACCTTTGCACTTTCTCTAGTTTCTTGACGTGCTTGACCAGGTGTGGGTTCCAGACTGGTGCTGCATACTCTAGTATGGGCCTGACGTATACGGTATACAGTGTCTTGAACGATTCCTTGTTAAGGTAACGGAACGCTAATCTTAGGTTTGTGTGTGTATGTGTGTGTGTATGTATGTGTATTAGTTGCCATTTTGTCCTAGGCACATGTCGATTGAAAACGGCCTGTTGTATGTGCGTGTGTGTGTATGTATGTGTGTGTGTATGTGTGTGTGTATATGTATGTGTGTATGTATGTGTGTGAATGTGTATGACCCAACAATTAAAATTTGCACCAAGAACTCATTACAGTTGTGACCGGGTGTAGACTAGTGAACTGCTCATTACTTTATAATTTGTTCATGATTGTAACCATGTATAAACGTAAGTAAGTAAATTTACTTACATGATTCATTACCTTTGTAACTTGTGAGTTCATTACCTTTGTAACTTGTGAGTTCATTACCTTTGTAACTTGTGAGTTCATTACCTTTGTAACTTGTGAGTTCATTACCTTTGTAACTTGAGTTCATTACCTTTGTAACTTGCTCAGCTATCAAAACTTTGGGGTCCAGTCCCTGGACACATTATGTACCTCTGTAATCTTTTGACTACCGCCCACAGGATGGGTATGGAATGCATAATAAAGATACCAAACTAAAAACTATGATGGATGCAAGGGCCAGCGGGCCACCAACAGCAACAACTTAGTCGATCAGGCAATTGGGAAGGCTTTGCCAGACCGCGGGTGTAGGAAAACTCCCACAGGTCAAAGATAAAATAAAAAATAGTGCTCTTAAGTTACTACACGGAAAACTTATTTGAAAAAGAATCCCCTCCGTTGGTACTATATGATCCCTAGAAGTGTAGAGCTTCTCCATGATTTTAATAATAATGTATGGAATGAATTAGTATTAAAATAATATTTGTACTCACTCAAAACATCTGGGGAAGAGATGTTCAGTGTACGAGGACAATGGCACCCACATACACCGTCTTCACTACAATCTTCTTCAACAATTCTCAGCTGTGGGACTTTTGTTTCAGTAATTTACAATGGAGCACTAAAGTTTTGATATAACTAATTAATGTACATGCAGTGCAAACACCGCATTCACGTGGACTGTATTGGCTGAAAGAATATTCATAGATCAGTCACAAGTGATTCAGGATTCAACATTTTTACTATAGTTTAAATGAGATTACGTTATGTGATTATTTAAATCCTGCTCACCTTTATTTTACATTATGCGTCATGACGCCACCTTATAGCAACACATTACCAGTGCTGATTATTTTGGGTCTAAAATTAATCTGAGTGGGTTACCTGGCTGTATTTAAAGTAAATTGAGAATACAATTTGGTGGCGCAATTATGGACCCTCAGGCTGGACTTTTTGCTCGGGCACAATTTGCTCTCCTCTCATTCCTTTATAACAATTTATCCAGCACTATTTGAGCCTTTTAGTTTTGTTTGGACTTGAGGAAAGATGTGGAAAGTCGCCCCGCGTCGATACTCCGTTATTAACGTGAAATTTAGCCTAAAAAATGTACCATCACGAGAGTACGTATAACCCCCCTGAACTCTGAAGTAAGACTGACTAACCTCGCCAACTTTTCGCCCGTCTTTCCCACACTCCAGAGTGTGGGAAAGACATGTATGTTTAATACTAGTAATGTGGTTATTAATGGGTCAAGCCCTTCAAAGTGTACATTATTTAATAGGTTATCTATCGTTGTCATTATTTTTTTACATTCATGGTGGAACGCTAAACCTGTAGGGGTTACACAGCGCCTGGGGGAATAAGGGGAGGCATCCAAGTTCACTCCAAGGAAGGGGGAAAACAGTTCCACTTCCTTGAATCAAGAGCTCCCTCACCGGCATCAATTAGTATAGATTTAATGTCTCATTTTAAATTAATCTTCCGAACATATGTTAGGAGGATGAGCAGTGACCAACCTGCGAACTTCAAGCTGAGAATGGCGGTAGCTGGCTGGTACTCACCTATATGCGGTTGCAAGGGGTTGATTCATAGCTCCTGGCCCAGTGCTTTGCAATGTTTGTGATAATATGGTTTAATCGAGTGTTATTGATGTTTATAACTGAGGACGAAGCTAGCCTAATGAATACGAATCGACTTAATATTATTGACAGTGACTACTATTGCTGTCCCCAGATTAATCTAATTAAAAAGCACATCACTCTTCCACTACCTATACGTAGTAGTAATAGGAATTAATATAATAAAGCTGAAAACCTTATTATATTTTTTCACAAATAAATTTATATTAGAAACCGTTCTTAGGAAGTGTCGTGATTCCCATGAAGAGGTGCAGATTATCATATTTAGGAAGCGCTAAATCAGTAGGGGGTAATATAGCACCGGAAAAATAAGAGATAAACAGGTTCGATCCAAGAGAGGGGAGCACACATTCAGTTGTTCCTTGGATCACGAGCCCCTCACCAGCATCAAGACTCCTCTCTGTAGAGGAAGAACTCTTTAGAGCCAAAAAACTTGAATTTCTATATAGTATAGTATAAGCTCTGTATAAACCATACGGGTTTAGCACTTCTTTAATATTAAATTTAAGGGGACGCGATAAACCCGTAGGGGTCACAGTATACTTGAGCCCTGGTAAAGAACTGGAGCCATCCTCTCTTTCTTTAAAGAACCTGTCAACCTTCCGGTGCCTAGGCTATGTATGACCCGCATGAGTTTAGCGCCTCCCCATGCACATTAATAACTCCCAGCAGAAGCCGCAGGAAAACAGGAAAATAAAACACAGGGAATATCATTAGAAACTATTATGGCCTGTATTTAAAGCATTAATACACAATGTGTTTACTATGCTTTTTTTTCACTTGTTGAAGGATGAGATATTTTTTTTTCCACTGATCAGGTACATCTGCGGGCCGAGCTGATATACTGAAGCAGGTTCCTGAAGTGCTTTCATCATACCATTTCACAAATTAGTTCATGGTACTGATTCACAGACAGGTTCCTGAAGCAGGTTCATGTAGCATATTCATAAAACAGGGACCGGTTCATTATACAAACCTGTTTTTTTTTTGGTTGAAGAAGTCAGTTCATAAATACCAATTCAGAAATCTTGTTTTTAAACAAGATTGATTGAGCTTACCAACGTTCAGGATGATTTGTTTCTCAAAGAAATAATTATGAAGATTAGACAGGTTATTGGTTCTTTCTATAAATGAGGTGAAAATTTAATTTAAAAATGTTATATGAGGTTCTATATGCACGTTTGGATTTAGTTTAGAGTAAGGCTAATAAGCCGTTTTTTTTTAATATTGTCACTGAATTCAGTTCACTGTGGTAGATTTTGAAGTTCTTGCTGAAACAAGTTTATAAATTCAACAATGAAGGTGACTAAATATGTTCACAAATAAAGCTCCAGTACTCGGCCCTGGGTGCGTGTTTTTCATGTGTAAAAACGAACAAATATAAGCTCTAGGTACATGTGAAATATATTTTTTTTAATCAACTGCAAAAACGAAACGCCAATTAAGGAACAATTCTGTGCAATTTTGAGTTATGAAACTCGCAATCTCTCTCACATCCAAGTTAGAGCTCAAATTTGTTACCATGTAAACTAATAGGGCAGGAGTGTCTTTATGTAAAACTTAAGTAATTTGTTAAAGGTTAGTTGTATTATTAGATGCTTCAAACATTAATCTTGGTTTCTGTCTACCTTGTTCCCATCTGCCTCGGCCCTTGCCGAGGCTCCAGAGGGAGTTATGTAGAACTTTCCTCTCACGTCGCACCTTTAAGAGAAACATTTCACAATATAATAAGCCCCATACATTAGCTTTATCAATCTTGTTTGGCTTGATTAAAATCTTCCCGAATTAAACTAAAATGCAGGCTTGTCACTATGTGATATTTCTCTTCACATTTTAATGGAGATTCTTTGACTTACAGGAACATCTCAAAGTGCTTTAATGAAATCTAACACTTGAAACTCTGGCTTCATAGTTGTTTGTTATTAAACTTTCTTACTTAACGAAAGTTATATAGGAGGCTGAGAGGCGCTAAACATAATTATCTTCAGGATGAGATCATTCTCCCTAATGACTACTTTTCTGAATGCAGCATAAAAGCTGGTTATTTTTTTACTGTTCTAGTCATCACCTACAACTCACATTAATCCTTACAAAATAGTCTTCATAAAAAAATAAGCAATTAAAAATTTGTTGTATTTTTCAACCATTATGTATATACATTACAATATATGTATGATGTTAGTGAAAAAAAATACGAAATATTTGTATACAGGAAAGTTTTTACCTGCCCTAAATAGCATTTTTTTTTTTACAGTGAATTTAGTCGGGAGAAAATGTGACCACGGTGACCCATTAATGGCTAGTCATATGGCCCTCATCTCAAATTCCCGAAAACATCCAGAGTTTATAAGCTTGTGTGAAAATAAGCACGTCGAAGCTTTGGCAAAACTATTATTCTGCTTGTACCTGAATCAGATATACTCATCTGAGTTAAAAAAATCGTAGTGTATTTTGAAAGCTTAGAAGAAACAAAGTGGACGTTAGTACATTGAAAATCATTGTTAATTTCAGTTGATCATACTTCTCTATAACAAACGTTTCTCTTGTTATATTGGCTGACAAGTAACGTTTTTCCAGTCCGAATTCCCAAAGCCCTTTTCCCGAGCGTTGCGAGAGCACTGCCACATCTCAAGGCAGAAACGTTTTAAAGAAGTCACAATAATCATCCAATCTTTACCATAAACCCTCCACCCAACCAGTCTAATTTACAACCATTTCTCCTTATCGTTCGGTCACAGCCATCCTGTCATACAGTCAGTACATTTCATCGACCTCCCATCATCCAGTCAAAAGATCCAGGCGCAATCATTCCCTAGTCAGTCTAGTTACCCTTCACAAGATCACCAATAAAAGATACTCACCCAATCATCGGGTTTTTATTTTTACCATCGAGTTATCATAATCACAGAAATTATCTGGTCAACTCTTCTCTTTACTCCAAAATAAAATAATTAATCACATGATACTCGTCGTCTTCCTAGACCTTACCACTCCTCAAGCCTCCACAAGTTATGCTTTCTTGTCTCACATTCTCCAACGAACACCTTTCTCTGAGACTTCCTCAAAAACGTTGACTGTTCAAAGCCAGTCAGTCTGCCGTGGGTGTGGGAGCGACGGTCCTAGCGGCCCCTCATGACTGGTCAGTTCAACACACGGTGACTAGGAATTATAACTGTGGTTGTCCTGCATGTCGATGCACTGTTATTTCGTGATTTTGGTAAACAAACAAATTTTATTCTCTAGTAGTAACAAGCTTTAAAAAAAGCTGCGTTAGTCTTGATGGTTAAAAGGGTGTGCCAAATATGTTTTACATTCGTCAATGGTTTTAACAGTGCCTCGATGGTGTCAGTGCGAGGGGCTGATAAGAACACCGCTTTCGTTTTCTCACCTGTATTAGTATGCAGTTTTTGCAAGCTGCGGAAAGCCTGCTTCGTAGCATGGTACCCACATGCCGAGGGTTCAGTAGCTACGGTATCCGCAGGGAGAATGCTCAGTAGCTACAGTACCCGCAAGGAGAGTGCTCAGTAGCTACTGTACCCGCAGGGTACAGGTCAAGTGCTCTGTAGCTACAGTTCCTGTAGGCCGAGTTATCTGTAGATACTGTACTTGCAGATCCAGTGCTGGGTCTGCGTCCTCCACCGCACCTTTGTAAGCACCAGAAATATTCACTGGCACTAAACCTGCATTGTTACAAAACCACTCCAGTGACAGTTGGCTTTGATTGTTAATAATATTAGCATGATACACTTGTGCCCTTGGGCCGTTAGTGTTACTAGTAGTGTCCATATCACTAGTGTTAGATTCAGGACCTTCGGCCTGATGGTGTCCCATTTACGCTTTTCACGTCAGCCTATGCTCTGCCGATGGCTTAGTATTATGTAAGCCCATATTCAGTGTATCCATGGGATTCTGTACCACTGTCTATATTGTGCGTGTTCCCGGCAGTGAAGTAAATCTTGGGACTTGGCGTTTGAGTGCCATCCACTAAGGCACTGAGTTATGGAGCCGCGGACTCGGACACTTAGTGCTTGCGAGCCCAGCCAGAGACTTCTGTCTCTGCCACGGAGTACATCTCCTCGCGGCCGGAATGTGTTGAGCGATCAGAGCGATGCTCCTGCTGATGGGTGCGGCGCGTGGTCCGTACTACGAACTCTCCATCCACCACGTCTTCGTCCTCAAGGTAGTGCGGGTCGAACTGGTCGTTGTCGAAGTCGTAAGAATGGTATTGGCGTTGGAACCTAGCTATGGGGCGAGGGGAGGCGTCTGGAGAGTGGTCCGGGGAGGTCATAACGTCGCTCAAGTGTGGTGGCTCCTCGAAGTACTCTGTGGTGGAGCGCTCTAACTGACGACGTTTGCTGTCAATAGATGACCCAGATACGTGGGAGTACCTGTCCAGTGGCTCCTGTACGGGTGGGGGAAAAACAAAATATAACTAAAACAGTAAACCATGTAAAACTGAACTCATCGATCATTTTAAAACTTTAAATTCAAAGCCTAATTAGACACCTTCACATCATATTAAATTTCACATCAAATCAAAGAACGGGTGGGGATCGAACCCAGGGCAATGTAAGTCCTAAAACTTGCACGCCAGTGAGTTAACCACCAATCAAGATTCAGCCAAATAGGTATATTTCTATACACAATAGGATGGACTGTTGGCATGGCCCACCACTGTGACCACAAATGCAGGCTTTCATTGAAGAATCCCACATGAGTTCGATCCTCACCCGCTCTGCGATTTGTTTGCGTTCTTGTTATTACGATTTCGTAGATAAATGGTTCAGAGAACCGGCAGGATGATGAATTGTACACGTGCAACACTTGGGCGAAACGTTTTCACAGTAAAGATACTCAAGTGTTGCACATGTGACTTATTCATCACATGAACTTATAACATAAACTATAACATGTGTCTCATTTAGGAAAATATAACAAAACTTGTGATGAAAAATCCACTCACGTGATGCCTCCAGTCTTCTGTGAACTCTGAGGCAGATCGTGCCAGAGACCTTCCGGTCCTCGCCGACATGCGATCATCGAAGTCAGTGTCCGGGTACTCATCGTCAGGCAGCACCGGCACATTATAGGTGATCTCGGGCTGCGAGCGGTCGGCTATGGAGCGAGCCCCACTGGCCATGCTGGGTCCACTAGCCTCACTCCAGGTGTCGGCCCGGGTGAAGTTCACCTCCGTTTCTGTCATGGATCGCACGTCTATCCCAGAGTGTATGCTCGACCTACGGTAAAGATGAGGGGCATAAAATGTTCAGAATAACAAGAAATAATGATATATGTTGCCTGAAAAGGTTGTATTTGAAAATTTAAATAGTGGGAGACGAAATACAAAGAAACAAGTGATGAGAAATACTGAGGCTTCTTCCACTTTTGCTGTGTCCTCAATGGATGTCACTTATTGACGACACAGAAAATCTCCAAAGTGATATAAACAAAGTCTTCCAGTGGACCATACAAAACGGTATGATGTTCAATAAGAACAAATTTTAATTGCCTCGTTATGGGAAAATTTAGGAAATAACAGCTAGAACAGAGTAGGAAGATGGAAACAAAATGAAAATCAATATTTTGTTTCTAGCGATATGCATTTTGTTCGAAGAACAATTAACATGGAGCTCTGATATCGAAATGCGCTTGTTTAATCACCGAATACTAACAGATATATGAGCTACCAGGCATAAAAATGACTTGGCCTATGTAGAATGTTGTGAGTGCTACAAAGTAAACCAGAACTGACTTCGAGGATCGTCGGGAGCGAGCAGAGGGTGGTCCAGGGCGACGGAGGATGACAGGGTTGCCCTCAGAGTCATACTCGTACAGTGGAGGCAGTGACGGTCGTCGCCCGGACGGGACGCTCTCATGTTTACGGTACCTAGGGAAAGAGAAGAGGTTAATGAAGGCTTAAGGTGTGGATGTTCTTGTTACAAAGGTTCTTGAGAAACAACTGGCTTAAGATCAGTGGCGCAGCCAGGATTTCAATCTAGGAGGATCTTAAAAAATCGCAAGATGCTGAAATAGTTTAAGCCATCTTTAAAAAAAAAAAATTCCGTATATATGTGAAATTTGCACTGTATTATGCTGACAAGTGACCAAGAGTTTTCGTGGTGACTGGTCAATATAATATAGTGAAAATTACACATTAACTGAAAAATAAAGAAAAAAAATTGCATCTGGGAATTTTTTTTAGCCTTCCCCGTGGCTGTAACACTGAGTCAGACGTCAGAGAGAGATGTGAAGCTTTATATTGTACCTCAAGTAGAATGAGAGGGAAGGTGAGGGAGTGTCATTCTGTAGCAAGATGAAGAAGAGTGGGCAAGAGGTGAGGGAAAACTCACACTATTGGTACAGTGAGAGTATCTGGAGACAATGTTAAGAATGTTTAGAATAAATGAATTTGCATAGTGTAGATTAACTGAGATGAACTAGGTATAGCAAGAATATAGAAACGGATATCTAGGAATATACTTGTAAACTTCAAAGGTCATATGAAAATAAAAGAAAACAAAAGACTTCAAAAGCATGTGCTAAAAACAAGTGTTGGTATGTAGAGACAGCAAGATTACTTCGTAGTAAGTAATGAGTATTATCAGGAATTTTTATTTATCAAGTTTACCAAGACAATATTTTTTGGCCAGCGTATGTTTAAAATTAAAATGAAAGATTTACCTTCGGCCGTCCCTCGAGGGAAGACTCTCAGTGTCGGCTTCAGATGGAGCCTCAGAGGAGGAGTCTACACGGTCGTGGGTGTACGGTGGGGACAGGATCCTGATGATCACGTCCCACTTGCGAGGCTCAAACAGCTTTTCGTACCTGATGTCATGGGAAAACGTTTCTTGCAAATAAACAACATAAACTATTAAACACCTCGTGTTTCACGACTGGTGTATAGTGGCACACTGACTCCTAAAAAATGTTCATGCCAGATATTTAATATTTTAGTGAGAAATATTTTAACTTTTAATGATATACCGATACATAATTTTGTAAACAACCTAAATGAATGGCTTATATACCGTTGTCTGTGGTCACACGCGTCTGGGGATCACTTCTCAAGTGAATATCACAGAAAAACGATCTAAACATCACAGAGATTCGTTGCATACCTCTGGTCGTGACGAATACGCTCGTAATCTTCCTTCACAGTAGCGTAAGTGAGCATGGTACGCAGGGTAGACTCGGTGGAGATTATTTGACGCCACTTCTCTCTGTCCTCCTTCGTCAGAACGTACTGGATGGCCTTCTCCGTGGGTGGCGGTTCCAGCACACGCAGGAGAACATTCCAGTTGGGTGGATGCGGATGTTCCAGTGTCTCCACCTCCAGCTGAGTCAGATCATCTTCATCAGCATGGAACATATGCTGGCGGAAGACGTCTGAGCCTGGCTCACTGTAGCCTTCCCATTCAGGTCCGGATGACTCGACCTCGTCGGCATATTTGGGTCCAGGATAGTGACGGATGGCAACGTTCCACTTGGGTGGAGGCAGCGCCTTGGGCTTCACGTGGTACTGTTGGGTGGTAATAGGAAATGTTAAATAAGCTTTCCACGTGCGAAACAACGCTAACAGTTTCGCTGAAGTGCCGGGTATACCAGGTGTGTGTGAAATTCAATCTGAGATAGAGCAAACAAATAATGGCACGTATGTAAGAAATATTTACATATAATAATTTTCAGGGTAATACTATGTGCATATTAATAAATGATTTAGGAAATAGACACGTTGATCAATAAAGATACATACCAGAATAAAGATAACTATGTTGCCCAAGTGTCTCGTTTATATGTGCATAATTCTAACCAAAGCAATAAATAACCCTAGTAAATAGTGCAAATATGTACATATGTATACCTTAGGTGACGATGTGAGTAGTGTAGGATCTACTTTCATTTATTTCATTTTAATCAGGGAGAAAGCGCTAACCCGTAGGGGTCATGTAGCGCCTGGAAATGGGAAGATATCAGGTTTGATTCTGTAGAGAAAAGAGAGAGATCAGTGTAGCTTACTTGTTTGATGAAGCGCCTATGTCGTTCTATGTCCTCCGTGGTGCGTGTCTCCGTG
This sequence comes from Cherax destructor, assembly GCA_009830355.1. Classification (NCBI taxonomy): domain Eukaryota; kingdom Metazoa; phylum Arthropoda; class Malacostraca; order Decapoda; family Parastacidae; genus Cherax; species Cherax destructor. Next base: position 219,574 of record WNWK01001521.1, on the reverse strand, counting down.
ATGGTGGAGACGTGACGGTCGTCCACGACATGGCTGGTGATCTCTGGTTTCCTGGGCACCACTGCCAGCTCCTCTACCACGTCGGTGACGCTGCGCGCCTCTGATGGGTACTCCGAGTCTGGCTCTGAGGGAGGGGGACGAATCATGTAGCGGCGCCCGTGGCGTTCCACCGTCTCTTGGATGTCTGTAGTTTCTGTCGTTATATTCTCGATGTTTTCGATGTGTCGGAGATCTCGTCGGATGTTCTCGCGTACGTCCAGTTGGAGGTCGTGTTCTGACACTGATCGTGCCACCGAGCTGAATTCGGAGGGTGGAGGCGGCACGCCTACAAAGCGTTCCAGCGTGTTACGGTGGATTTGGGCGTACCCTGGCGGCGGCACGATCACAGGTGGTGGGATTAGGTCCCCTGGTTCAGACACGAGCAAGGCGTGTTCGGACCCTGGCAGACTCTCTGCTCGGAAGCTCTCGTCCTTCTCCAGGATAGTGGTGAGGGACTGTGACTGAGCCAGCTGAAGTGGGTAGTCTGGCTCAGGCGTCTTGGGAGGCGTCGGGGCACGCTTGACCCTTACCATGAAGGTGGGCTGCGGGGGACGGCTCACCTGTGCTGCTGTCACCAGTTCTGCGTCACTCTGCATCATGGCGTCTGAGTACACGGAAGACAGCTTGTCTTCGTCCATGATAAACGCATGGTTCTGGAAGGAATGAAGCCTCTCCTCTTGCATTTGCATGTGAGCTGAGATCATCGAAGACCTACGTTCCACTGACCTCATATCCAGCTCCTCCACTTCCGACCCACTGGAGGGTGGATCAGACGGGTAGTCGGAGGGAATGGTGTCCGACTGCGAGACAAGCGCGGTGTCGGAGTCGGAGGTGGAGGTAGCGTGGGCTCGCGGGATCTTGACGCCATCGAACATAAGCGAAGACCCAGACATCTTGGTAATGTCTGATGGCGCCAGGGACATGGGTCGTCGACGCACCAGTTTGATGTTGCGCTTCTTGAGGCATGTGTAGGAGCAGGCCATCCCCACCAGCAGCAGCGCCAGGAACACGATGGCGCAGATGATAAGTAAGATCTCCACTTCACTCACTGGCGCCGGCAATCCAATGGGAGCAGGAGGCGCGCTGTGGAAAATAGTCACGTGTCAACATACCAACATCAGCTCAGTATACACTTGTAGCATTATTCTGTTTGGTATGGCACAGAGTCAGGGTTGATAAAGACACAAAGCTAAGATTGCAAACATTGAAAAATGGTGATACCGACAAGATGTTGAAAAAGACATTTATGTACAGTTCAGGACATTTATTAGAGGAAACACTTCCTCTAATAAATGTCCTGAACTACATAAGTGTTTTTCCACAATGAGAAACTTTATTTAGACTTGAAAAAGTCTTTTGCGCTGACGAAATGTTATCTTAATGAAGTTTTTAAATACTCTTTTTGTGTCTTTATCAAACTATAATTTCAATATGCATAATAATATCCAGCATTATATATCACTATCGTATATATAAACGTGGGACATGTCCCTCCTCTCCATATAAGAACTATTGTTCAACTCAACATTTTAACCCTACAACATATCAATACAAAAAAAAGATAAATAAGTAATAAAGACCAGCAATGATGCCAGCATTAATGCTCTGAAATATGATAGTTAATAATACCTAAAAAATTATTGCAAATCCTCAGCAAGTGCTTAACCAGAATTATTATTAATATATTCATAACCAGTTATGAGCTGGCGTGGGTGAGAAAGAAGAGGTGTGAGGAACATACATGATGGGGACGGGCGGGCCCGGAGGAGGGATGACCTTGGGACTCGGGTATCTACATATAATGGTCTTGATCTCGTCGCCTTCTAGCTCCAGGCCCGGGTGAAACCTCACGATGATATTGTTGACGAACACACGACGCTCCACCTGTGGGGTGACATGCTGGTTAGTGGCGGGGGAGTGGAATGAAGGGTGTTGGGGGAGTGGTATGAAGGGTGTAGGGGGAGTGGAATGAAGAGTGTAGGGGAGTGGAATGAAGGGTGTAGGGGAGTGGAATGAAGGGTGTAGGGGGAGTGGAATGAAGGGTGTAGGGGGAGTGGAATGAAGGGTGTAGGGGGAGTGGAATGAAGGGTGTAGGGGGAGTGGAATGAAGGGTGTAGGGGGAGTGGAATGAAGGGTGTAGGGGAGTGAAATGAAGGGTGTAGGGGGAGTGGAATGAAGGGTGTAGGGGGAGTGGAATGAAGGGTGTAGGGGGAGTTTAATGAAGGGTGTTGGGGCAATGGAGTGCTGGCTACAGGTGCAATAATAATAATAATAATAATAATCTTTATACAAGTACATGTACAACTTATACAGACCATAGCTGTCATCAGTGACATACTATATAGAAAGCCCCTGGTTATGCAGAGCATTTCGGGAAAATTAGGTTAATTTTGTCCCCCAGGATGCGACCCACACCAGTCGGCTTACACCTAGGTACCTACTTACTGCTAGGTGAACAGTGACACCAGGTGTCTTAAGGAAATACGCCCAATGTTTCCACCCGTTCCGGGAATCGAACCACGGACACTCAGTGTGTGAGCTGAGTGCGCTACAAGTGTATAATTGAATAACACAACTATTAGTATTTGCTACAAGTGTATATGACACCAGCATGTCACTGCTACTGTGTGGGTGTCATGTGACACCAGTTACAGTGGTGGGTGTCACACGAGCAAATGAAAAACAAACACGCAGAGGCACAAAAACGCGGAGAGAAATGTTCTCTGGGAATGTAATTTTTATGTCAATAGTATTGTAATGTGTGTGTGTGTGTGTGTGTACTCACCTAATTGTACTCACCTAATTGTGGTTGCAGGGGTCGAGACTCAGCTCCTGGCCCCGCCTCTTCGCTGTCCGCTATTGGGTCTCTGCTCTCCCTGCTCCATGAGCTTTATCATACCTTGTGTGTGTGTGTGTGTGTGTGTGTGTGTGTGTGTGTGAGGAGTGTAATTTAAAAACTACATTGATGGTGTGAGGTAACTTCCCTGTTGCACATGGATGGTATACAGTACCGTCAAGATGAAAGATTAGACACATGTGCAACATCTGGGTATCTTTATTTAGACGTTTCGCCCTCCAGTGGCTTTATCAATACAAATTCAAAGACATAACTGGAAGAAAGTAAAACTATAACATGATGTAATCAGTCCCCAGCCTTGGAGTTGGTGTGAAGATCACCGTAGTTGTGAAGAATAAGTACCAACCTTCTTGCCTGTACTCCAGATTCTTCACACCAACTCCAAGGCTGGGGACTGATTACCTCATCTTATAGGTCTACTGTCTTCCAGTTATGTCCTTGAATTTGTATTGATAAAGCCACTGGAGGGCGAAACGTCTACAATAAAGATGCCCAGATATTGCACATGTGTCTAATTTTTCAACTTCCCAGTTCCTGAAATATAAGGCTGTCGGCAAACAAAATATAAGGCTGTCGGCAAACAAAATATAAGGCTGTCGGCAAACAAAATACGGGATCTCTTATCGGTCAAGTTTTCATACGAAAATCGAGACATAAAATTAAACTACATTAAAAAGAACACTTTGCTTGCAAAGGTATTCCGTGGAGAGAGTGTGCCAGATTGTGTCGCCCTTGTGTGTTGGGGGCAAGAACATCCCCAGAGGCAAAGAGCCAGGAATGTGGCCCTTTTGGACGACCCCCAGCCCTAAGCTACATTGCTTTCCTAACCTTACGTAAGTAAATTGTGCAAATATTACATCACAGGCTGTAAACAAATTGTTATAACTTACTATTGTCAAACTTATATCAGGCTAAATATGATTATTAATTATATTATTATTATTATTATTATTTATCATGCATAGCCTTTAAAAATCATATCAATAACACCTCTTATCAGTTATGATTTCAACAGTTATCAAGTAAATGAAAAATGTTAGTGTGAAATGCCTATTTTATTTATACTGGGAATATATGGAGAACAAGCCACATGGGGATGGAAATCTTTAGCTCTAGATCTTTCACACTCTCGTGCTTCGTCAGGAGCTATGCAATGTTGCAAGACAGCAACAGATAGAAGGGGAAATTCTCAGAGGCAAGGCAGAAGGTATCAGTGGGTGTCCATAATACAAAGTGTCATAGGCTCCCACTGATACCTTCTGCCTTGCCTCAGAGAATGTTCCCGTCTATCTGTTGCTGTCTTGCAACATTGCATAGCTCCTGACGAAGCGCAAGAGTGTGAAAGATCTAGAGCTAAAGATTTCCATCCCCATGTGGCTTGTTCTCCAATGTTTAAGATAGCCTGATTGCGATTGTATTGCATGGGGATAATATATGTATATGGTTGTAAGGGACTACCACTGACCCTGTTAGTGCCACAGCCTTTGAGTGGCAGTTCGAGGTGGTACTTGGTCTTGCCCTGGCCCTGGATGCGGCAGGCAGAGTTCCGGGAGCCATTAGGATAGATGATGCCGTAGAAGGGTTCTTTAAACTCCACGTCCACCAGCATGTACCCCGAGGCGCAGTTGAGTGTGGTGTTGGTCTTCTCTGTGTAAATCTTGGGACCGATCTGGTCCAGGTCCCGCGATGCACCGCCGATCCTGCACCAGGGAAGGAAGGTACTCGGTTAGTCACGACACGAAGACCATAACCCTCCACCCTACACACACACACACACACACACAGTGGTGAAGGCAGACTCAATACACAGTTTTAAGAGCAGGTACGACAGGGCCCACGAAGCTAAAAGGGAGTGAATCTACGAAGTGGTAAATTAATAGGCAGGGCCATTATCTAAAAATCGACCCCTGCAACCACAAATGAGTATACACACACAGTGAAGAGGCGGGGCCAGGAGCTGAGTCTCGACCCCTGAAACCATAAATAGGTGAGTACACACACACACACACACACACACACACACACAAACACACACACACACAAACGCTCACGGGATTACTTTACGAAGTAATTCAATGTGATTCTTATGATCTAAGTCGATAATGCATCAATTTAGATAAACCAAAATCAATATGCACAATTAAACAAAGATATTTTGTCTATTTATATAAATAAGTTCATTCAATTACACCCCTACACCCATGTCTGCCACCCACTGTGCCTATCCTCACGCCCATGTCTGCCACCCACTGTGCCTATCCTCACGCCCATGTCTGCCACCCACTGTGCCTATCCTCACGCCCATGTCTGCCACCCACTGTGCCTATCCCCACGCCCACGCCCATGCTTGACACCAATGTTTTATTACATGTTAACTACATTGTTTTTGTACCGCATAAAGAAATAAAAATTGTATTGTGTATTCCCTTGCCCCAGTTTTCTGCCTGCCATTTCAATGTTGCCATTCCCTCGACGACCATACCTGCGACCGACTTCAAGAGTTCCTGCCCTCTTGTACTCAAGTCTGGGATCAGCCAGGCTTCCCTGGTGAGGCAAGCTGTGTCTGCCCACGGTCCTCAGGCCCTCACAACCACCACAACCTGACTGATTCGGCATTTCCTGCAGAAATTCCTCTGGTTTCCCCTTAAAGATTTCTACATTTGTTCAAGCATCTCTTACATCTGCTGGTAGAAGGTTGAAGAGTGTTGGGGCCATGGATGCTGACACAGTGTTCATTAATTGTACCAATGGCGACCCTGCTTTCCACTGTGTTTATACTACACTTCCTCTCACTTTTCATATCTCTCACTCCAGTAAGTTCTTATGGTAGTGTGCAGATTTGGCCCAATGTAACATAATATGCACACACACACCACACACACAGGACCAGGAGCTATGACTCGACCCCTGCAACCACAATTAGGTGAGCACACACACGTTAAATACAAACACACACACACGTTCTCTGTTTACTGTGATCTTATTACACACACACACGACACCTGCAACCACAGATAGATGAGTACACACGCGCGATAATGCTTATGGAGCAGGAGAAAGTGGACCTAGAAGCGACCAGCGAAGGGGCCAGGAGCTGTGACACGACCCTCCAACCACAAATAGGTGAGTACACACACACACACATATATATATATATATATATATATATATATATATATATATATATATATATATATATATATATAATATATATATATATAATGGATATATGAAGAATATTGCAGAAGTGAGAGAAGAAGGAATTTTAAGAGTACCATAAGTGTCGTGATTGGACTGATTTTAAGTTATAATCTAGCCAATCACTTCATCGGCCCTGGCTTCATTTGCTTTATTGAGTTCTCTAAACGATAGATAATGTGGCATTATTACTCCCAGGTCTTTCACACACTCCCTCCTTTCACTGACAAGGTTTGACTAAGTGTTTTCTGCGTTTGTATGAAGCTTGTCACTGTTGATTCTGTTCTTATAATTCACATGCAGCTTTCCCTACATGTTCCAGCTACCCCCACATGCTCCCACCCATTTCCCACACCGACTTCTGTCAGACGTCAGGTGTTCAACACATCTCTAGAGATTCTCTTGAGTCGTTCTGGCACTCAAACTGGAGTTGAAAGTCATCGTGCCCTTGTCATAGAGATGATCCCACCACAGAGCTGTAAACGGTACTCTACTTGATGCGAAGTCGACTCACTGCGACCCTGTCATAGGGTGGCCCCCGCCATAGGGGAGAACCCTTGACAAGAATGCTCTCCGTGTCCCTGTCATAGGGCTGTAAACGGTACATCACCAGTACAAACTCCGACACTCCTTCGGGAGTCACTGCCGGGTCACCACATGGAGAAGACCCGGGCCAGGACCCGTCCTGGCAAACCTATATAAACATAAATGAACTTCCCACACGCTCCAAATACCCCCACATGCTCCCAGCTACCCCCACATGCTCCCAGCTACCTACACATGCTCCTAGCTACCCCCACATGCTCCCAGTTACCCCAACAGGCTCCAGCTACCCCCCACACCTTGAAGCTACCCCCACACCCTCCAGCTACCCCTACACACACTCCATCTACCCCCACACTCTCCAGCTACCCCCACACCCTCCATCTACCCCCACACCCTCCAGCTACCCCCACACACTCCAGCTACTCCCACATCCTCCCAGTCACTTCCCACGCACCACAAGCCTCTTCCACACGCCTCCAGTCACTTTCCACACACCCCAAGTCTCTTCTACACGCCCACAGTCACTTCCCACACACCCCAAGCCTCTTCTACACGCCCACAGTCACTTCCCACACACCCCAAGCCTCTTCTACACGCCCACAGTCACTTCCCACACACCCCAAGCCTCTTCTACACGCCCACAGTCACTTCCCACTCACTCCAAGCCTCTTCTACACGCCCACAGTCACTTCCCACACACCCCAAGCCTCTTCCACACGCCCACAGTCGCTTTCCACACACCCAAGCCTCTTCCATACGCCCACAGTCACTTCCCACACACCCAAGCCTCTTCCACACGCCCACAGTCGCTTTCCACACACCCAAGCCTCTTCCATACGCCAACAGTCACTTCCCACACACCCAAGCCTCTTCCACACGCCCACAGTCACTTCCCACACACCCAAGCCTCTTCCACACGCCCACATTCGCTTTCCACACACCCAAGCCTCTTCCACACGCCCACAGTCACTTCCCACACGCCCACAGTCACCGGCCTCATTCATCACGCCTCTGCCATTGCAGTCAGCCAAGGTCCATGGTATTAAAGATAAAAGTGGTAAGACTTTCACTTTACACGCATGACCAGACCAGGGCAAGCCAGGCTAGGCCAGACCTGACCAGACCAGGGCAAGCCAGGCTAGGCCAGACCTGACCAGACCAGGGCAAGCCAGACTAGGCCAGACCTGACCAGACCAGGGCAAGCCAGGCTAGGCCAGACCTGACCAGACCAGGGCAAGCCAGACTAGGCCAGACCTGACCAGACCAGGGCAAGCCACGCCAGGCCAGACCTGACCAGACCAGGCCAGGCTAGGCCAGGCTCTCCGAAGCTCTTTTGGTAAAAGAGTCTGCCTTACTTATGACATTTGTTCTGGATTATCTTAAGCAACATTATCTCTGTTTCAGTCCTGTTCATACATTTGCTTGTTCTTTTTCCCTTTATCCTCCTAACCTTTACTCTCTCCCCCACCCCTCCCTCCCTCCCCTTCTCTCTCCCCCTGTCACATCTTTACAGAGAATGCAGTAGTTGCTGCCCACTTAAACCATGCCACACCTCATCGTCTAGACCAGAAGTACTTAATCTTTTTACGATTTCAGACGCCCAGTGTGCCCCCATACCCCCTTCACCAGGCTGGAAATAATCATCACCAGTCTTGTAAGGTGCCATCAGTGTGACTTCAAAAGATGTCAGTAGCTTGGTCTTACTTTACATGTGGATAGCTAACAACACAACAGTTGATACTTTATTCTAATCTAACAACAACTATTTTAAGTTGTTCAGAGATCGAGTCCCATAACCCCACTATTTGGTACCCGTACCACTATTATTTGTACCCGTACCACTATTATTTGGTACCCGTACCACTATTATCAATCTACTCACACTGCCGTCTGTTGTATGTTAGAGAGTTTCTCCTCCCCTATGTACTGGGCGGCCGCCCACGCCCACACTGCCGCCCACACCACCGCCCATATCTTGTGTCGAGACATCTGTAGAATAAAGAAAATACTGGATTAGAAAAACAGTAAAATTTGATTATTTGACTTTCAAGCAAGCAATACAAGGAATACAAGTAATACAAGCAATACAATACAAGAAATACAAGTAATACAAGCAATACAATACAAGAAATACAAGTAATACAAGAAATACAAGTAATAGAAGCAATACAATACAAGTAATACATTCCATACTTCGAGAGAAAGCAAAGAATAACATTACACAGGATGGGTTACCCCTGTCACACTCCACCCCACAAGATGGGTTACCCCTGTCACACTCCACCCCACAAGATGGTTTACCCCTGACACACTCCACCCCACAAGATGGGTTACCATCAAGTGTGAGAAACAGGGCCTGGAGAGGAAGAATCAAGCATCATTCATGAATTGTGAGCTCACTGTGTTATCGTTGCTTAACTCTTTCCATTGTACAAGTTGGTCTGCCCATAAAAGTAAGTTAACTCAAGACTATAGTTAAAAATTTGAATATATAATAATAATAATAATAATAATAATAATAATAATAATAATAATCTTTATTTCTACATATGCCACATACACAGACCATAGCTGACATCAGTTACGTACTATATGGAGCATTTCGGACAAATTAGGTCAATTTTTTTCCCAGGATGCGACCCACACCAGTCTAACACCCAGGTACCTATAGTACTGCTAGGTGAACAGGGACAGCAGGTGCCTTAAGGAAACACGCCCTAATGTTGCCATCCGTACCGGGGATCGACCCATGGACCTCAGTGTGTGAGCTGAGTGCGCTACCAATCGAGCTTAAATAAAAGCATACCTGCTTACTTGCAAGGTATTACATACACCTCACGGAGTATATATACTCCGTGAGGTGTATATACCCCTTGAGATGCATATATTTCAGTGTATTTACCCCCTGAGGTGTTTATATCTCAGTGTATGTACCCCTTGAGGTGTATGTCTCTCTGTGTATGTATCCTTTAAGGTGTATGTCTCTCTATGTATGTACCTTGTGAGATGTATCTCTCAGTGTATAAATAATGAGAGTTGACTTTAATCCCCATTTTTTAAGTATTTTTCTTGAGACTCTTGTAGTCGATAAGCTTCAAACCCCATTAACCAACCCTGACTTAAACCAGTTGATCATGTTTCAATGGAGGACCCAGGAGCTGATTCTCAACCCCAGCTAGTATAAGCTAGCGAATATATTTGGATAACCGCTGCTGACGAGTGGGAAGATCAGGATAAATAAGAGGACGCTACACTTCGCTCATTCAGAACTTCACCAAGCCCATTGTGTGGGCGAAACGTTTATTAAATAAACAATTTACTCTATAAACAACGTCCTCGCATCAAAGATAGTAGTTACAAGCAGTGGCGGACCTACATTTTTGGGGCTCTGAAGCTTGAACTGTTATAGGGGCCCCTGCGGAACCCCTTCTCATACAACAGACCTCCAAAATTTAAGCAATGTGGACACAAGTGAATTGTGGGGCCCCTCCGAAATTAGGGGGTCCCCTAAAGCTTAAGTTTCATTAGTTTCATAGTAGATCCGTCCCTGCTTACAAGTAAGAATGAGTAATGACGAGTGCAGTTAAGGTACGCCGGGGATCTTGAACGTTGTGAAGGGTTCAAACCGCGGAAACCAACACACGGGAGGTTCAGAACAATAAGAACCTTGAACCAGGGAATATTAAGGTCATACCCACACACACACACACACACACACACACACACACACGCATACACACATACACAAACATCAGAAGGTTAAGCGGGTTGAGTAGCTGATATTGGACCCTCACATGGACATAATGTATGTGTGTACTCGTCAGGTACTCACTAAGTACTCGACGAATACACCTATCATGTAGATAAGAGAATAAATTAAAGTCAATGTGAATTATTTCCATTAAGGCTGGTAAAGTACTTACATAACCACTCGTCAACACACACGTTTAGTGGTCAGCATAAAACCTGAGGTTTTCGTCTCAGTTGAGACATGAAAAAGGCAACAACAGTCATTCAAGGACCTCATGTCTCCATACAACAGTCACTCAGGTACTCAAGGACCTTTCGTGTCCATACCACACACAGTCACCCAGTCATCCAAGGACCTCCTGTCTCCTTACAACTTTTTATTATTTTTTTTTCTCTCTAACTGGAACCTGTCATGACTAGTGAAGCCAAGTACCTCTCACTCACACCTCAATGAAACCAGGTACTTCATAACTCACACCTCAGTGAACTCAGGTACCTCGTAACGCAAATTATAGAGCGTTCGATTCACAACCAAAAAGACTATAGTCGAATCCTGTGTGAGGGGAGATGTATGGTCAGGTCTAGCAACACCTGCTGCCCTAGTTAAGTAAGTTTATTCAGGTATGCACAAATACAGTTACATAGATTATCATACATAGCAGCATATGTGTAGAGAACCTAGGATAACCCAAAATAGTCAGACAGTGACTTATTTCCATTGGGGTCCTTCACCTAGAAGGAAGTAGGTGCCTGAGTGTTAGTAGACAGTTGTTTGTCGCATTCTAGGGAAAAAATAAGTAAGTTTATTTAGGTACAGGTACACATAAGTACAGTCATACAAATTTAAGTGATTACCATTATTATACATAGTAACATATTTTTGTTTGTTTCTACAAGTACATGATACAACTTATACGGACCATAGCTGACATCAATGACATACTATATAGAAAGCCCCTGGTTATGCAGAAAATTTCGGGTAAATTAGGTATATTTTGTCCCTAGGATGCGACCCACACCAGTCGACTAACACCCAGGTGCCTACTTACTGCTAGGTGAACAGGGAAAGCAGGTGCCTTAAGGAAACACGCCATAAATGTTCCACCTGTACCGGGATCGAACTATGGACCTCAATGTGTGAGCTGAGTGAGCTACCAACATATGTGTAAACTACCTATGATAATCCCCCAAAAAGTCAAGACAAAGCGACTTATTTCCATTGAGGTCCCTGATTCCCATTGGGTCCCTGATTATCACTGGGGTCTCTGATTTTCACTAGGTCCCTGATTTTTCACTGTCCCTGATTTTTCACTGAGGTCCCTGATTTCCACTGGGTTCCTGTTTTCCATTGGATCCCTGATTTCCACTGGGGTCCCTGATTTCTACTGAGGTCCCTGAAGGTGTCCCGTGGCCTGGTAGGCAACGCTCTCGCTTCACACACTGAGTGTTCATGGTTCGATCCCTGACCGGATGGAAACATTGGGTGTTTCCTTACACCTATTGTCCCCGTTAACCTAACAATCAAGTAGGTATCTGGGTGTTAGTGGACTGGTGTGGGTGGCATCCTGGGCAACACTATTGAAGGACCATAATGGAAATAAGACAGACAGACCTCGATGACGCACTGGCTTTCTTGGGTTATCCTGGGTGGCTAACCCTTCGGGGTTAAAAATCCAAACAAAATCTTATCTCTCTCTTATATGTCACACCGATTGAATTTCTCGGATTATTATATTATTATTTCTCGGATTATCCTAAGTAACTTACACAAATGGTACTATGTAAGACAAATGTAATCACCAAAACTCGTGTGATCGTACTCATGGATAATTGTACCTAGATAATTTACACTATGTATGATAATTGTACTTATGTGTGCCAGTGCCTCAATGAACATCCTTACCTACTTAACCAAATTTTATTTTAACTTCCCCTTGCAGGAGTTCGTTTTCTATTATTTAATGGTATCGTGACGCCCATTTTCTAATCTCCATTATCTAGTAAGTTTTTATTCAGGTATACATAAATACAGTTACATAAATTATCATACATTATTATTATTATTATTATTATTATTATTAAACAGGATTGAATGTACAGTAACTACGATAGCTACAAAGGTTACTTCACTATGGGTACAGTAACTACGATAGCTACAAAGGTTACTTCACTATGGGTACAGTAACTATGGTAGCTACAAAGGTTACCTCACTATGGGTACAGTAACTATGGTAGCTACAAAGGTTACTTCACTATGGGTACAGTAACTACGATAGCTACAAAGGTTACTTCACTATGGGTACAGTAACTACGATAGCTACAAAGGTTACTTCACTATGGGTACAATAACTACGATAGCTACAAAGGTTACTTCACTATGGGTACAGTAACTACGATAGCTACAAAGGTTACTTCACTATGGGTACAGTAACTATGATAGCTACAAAGGTTACTTCACTATGGGTACAGTAACTATGGTAGCTACAAAGGTTACTTCACTATGGGTACAGTAACTACGATAGCTACAAAGGTTACTTCACTATGGGTACAGTAACTATGGTAGATACAAAGGTTACTTCACTATGGGTACAATAACTATGGTAGCTACAAAGGTTACTTCACTATGGGTACAGTAACTACGATAGCTACAAATGTTACTTCACTATGGGTACAATAACTACGATAGCTACAAATGTTACTTCACTATGGGTACAATAACTACGATAGCTACAAAGGTTACTTCATTATGGGTACAATAACTACGATAGCTACAAAGGTTACTTCACTATGGGTACAGTAACTACGATAGCTACAAAGGTTACCTCACTATGGGTACAGTAACTATGATAGCTACAAATGTTACTTCACTATGGGTACAGTAACTATGCTAACTACAAATGTTACTTCACTATGGGTACAGTAACTACGATAGCTACAAAGGTTACCTCACTATGGGTACAGTAACTACGATAGCTACAAAGGTTACTTCACTATGGGTACAGTAACTATGGTAGCTACAAAGGTTACCTCACTATGGGTACAGTAACTATGATAGCTACAAAGGTTACTTCACTATGGGTACAGTAACTACGATAGCTACAAAGGTTACTTCACTATGGGTACAGTAACTACGATAGCTACAAAGGTTACTTCACTATGGGTACAATAACTACGTAGCTACAAAGGTTACTTCACTATGGGTACAGTAACTACGATAGCTACAAAGGTTACTTCACTATGGGTACAGTAACTATGGTAGCTACAAAGGTTACTTCACTATGGGTACAGTAACTACGATAGCTACAAAGGTTACTTCACTATGGGTACAGTAACTATGGTAGATACAAATGTTACTTCACTATGGGTACAATAACTATGGTAGCTACAAAGGTTACTTCACTATGGGTACAGTAACTACGATAGCTACAAATGTTACTTCACTATGGGTACAATAACTACGATAGCTACAAAGGTTACTTCACTATGGGTACAATAACTACGATAGCTACAAACGTTACTTCATTATGGGTACAATAACTACGATAGCTACAAAGGTTACTTCACTATGGGTACAGTAACTACGATAGCTACAAAGGTTACCTCACTATGGGTACAGTAACTATGATAGCTACAAAGGTTACTTCACTATGGGTACAGTAACTATGCTAACTACAAATGTTACTTCACTATGGGTACAGTAACTACGATAGCTACAAAGGTTACTTCACTATGGGTATAATAACTATGGTAGCTACAAAGGTTACCTCACTATGGGTACAGTAACTATGATAGCTACAAAGGTTACTTCACTATGGGTACAGTAACTACGATAGCTACAAAGGTTACTTCACTATGGGTACAGTAACTACGATAGCTACAAAGGTTACTTCACTATTGGTACAGTAACTATGGTAGATACAAAGGTTACCTCACTATGGGTACAGTAACTATGGTAGCTACAAAGGTTACTTCACTATGGGTACAGTAACTATGGTAGCTACAAAGGTTACTTCACTATGGGTACAGTATCTATGGTAGCTACAAAGGTTACCTCACTATGGGTACAGTAACTATGGTAGCTACAAAGGTTACTTCACTATGGGTACAGTAACTATGGTAGCTACAAAGGTTACTTCACTATGGGTACAATAACTATGGTAGCTACAAAGGTTACTTCACTATGGGTACAGTAACTATGGTAGCTACAAGGTTACTTCACTATGGGTACAGTAACTATGGTAGCTACAAAGGTTACTTCACTATGGGTACAGTAACTATGGTAGCTACAAGGTTACCTCACTATGGGTACAGTAACTATGGTAGCTACAAAGGTTACTTCACTATGGGTACAGTAACTACGATAGCTACAAGGTTACTTCACTATGGGTACAGTAACTATGGTAGCTACAAGGTTACTTCACTATGGGTACAGTAACTATGGTAGATACAAAGGTTACCTCACTATGGGTACAGTAACTATGGTAGCTACAAAGGTTACCTCACTATGGGTACAGTAACTATGGTAGCTACAAAGGTTACTTCACTATGGGTACAGTAACTATGGTAGCTACAAAGGTTACCTCACTATGGGTACAGTAACTATGGTAGCTACAAAGGTTACCTCACTATGGGTACAGTAACTATGGTAGCTACAAAGGTTACTTCACTATGGGTACAGTAACTATGGTAGCTACAAAGGTTACTTCACTATGGGTACAATAACTATGGTAGCTACAAAGGTTACTTCACTATGGGTACAGTAACTATGGTAGCTACAAAGGTTACTTCACTATGGGTACAGTACCTATGGTAGCTACAAAGGTTACTTCACTATGGGTACAGTAACTATGGTAGTTACAAAGGTTACCTCACTATGGGTACAGTAACTATGGTAGCTACAAAGGTTACTTCACTATGGGTACAGTAACTACGATAGCTACAAGGGTTACTTCACTATGGGTACAGTAACTATGGTAGCTACAAAGGTTACTTCTACAAAGGTTACTTCACTATGGGTACAGTAACTATGGTAGCTACAAAGGTTACTTCACTATGGGTACAGTAACTATGGTAGCTACAAAGGTTACTTCACTATGGGTACAGTAACTATGGTAGCTACAAAGGTTACCTCACTATAGGTACAGTAACTATGGTAGATACAAAGGTTACTTCACTATGGATACAGTAACTATGGTAGCTACAAAGGTTACTTCACTATAGGTACAGTAACTATGGTAGCTACAAAGGTTACTTCACTATGGGTACAGTAACTATGATAGCTACAAAGGTTACTTCACTATGGGTACAGTAACTACGACAGCTTCAAAGGTTACCTCACTATGGGTACAGTAACTATGGTAGATACAAAGGTTACTTCACTATGGGTACATTAACTATGGTAGCTAGAAAGGTTACTTCACTATGGGTACAGTAACTACGACAGCTACAAAGGTTACATCACTATGGGTACAGTAACTATGGTAGCTACAAAGGTTACTTCACTATGGGTACAGTAACTATGGTAGCTACAAAGGTTACTTCACTATGGGTACAGTAACTACGACAGCTTCAAAGGTTACCTCACTATGGGTACAGTAACTATGGTAGATACAAAGGTTACTTCACTATGGGTACATTAACTATGGTAGCTAAAAAGGTTACTTCACTATGGGTACAGTAACTACGACAGCTACAAAGGTTACATCACTATGGGTACAGTAACTATGGTAGCTACAAAGGTTACTTCACTATGGGTACAGTAACTATGGTAGCTACAAATGTTACTTCACTATGGGTACAGTAACTACGACAGCTTCATAGGTTACATCACTATGGGTACAGTAACTATGGTAGCTACAAATGTTACTTCACTATGGGTACAGTAACTACGACAGCTTCAAAGGTTACATCACTATGGGTACAGTAACTATGGTAGCTACAAAGGTTACATCACTATGGGTACAGTAACTATGGTAGCTACAAATGTTACTTCACTATGGGTACAGTAACTACGACAGCTACAAAGGTTACATCACTATGGGTACAGTAACTATGGTAGCTACAAAGGTTACTTCACTATGGGTACAGTAACTATGGTAGCTACAAAGGTTACTTCACTATGGGTACAGTAACTATGGTAGCTACAAAGGTTACTTCACTATGGGTACAGTAACTACGACAGCTTCAAAGGTTTCTTTCCAGAAGAACTGGAATCACTATTACCTGGGAATTTCTGATTGTGTGGGAGGGAGGGGGAGTGGGCGACCTCGACCTGCTGCCCCACTCCATTACTCCCATCACCTCTCACCCTTCCTTCCATCCCTCCTTTCCACTCTCTTCCTCCCCCCCCCCTCCTTCCTTCTCTTTGTATTTCACTATACCGTTATTCCCATCTTAGTCTATTTACTATTGCCACTATTAATACTACTACTACTACTGTTACTGCTACTACTCCTGTTACTACTATTACCACTAGTACTACAACCTGCTATTATTAATACTCTTACTACTACTACTACTACTACTACTACTACTACTCGTGCGAAAGGGACTATTATTCATGGCTTGAAGTCCATTCTGAGAGGTGTAATTATCGTCTGTAAGGTCCCAGACCACAATGGTTTGTAAATAGGTCCTGTCTCATGTGAGAGAGGGATGCTGGTTCTCTCTCTCTCTCTCTCTCTCTCTCTCTCTCTCTCTCTCTCTCTCTCTCTCTCTCTCTCTCTCTCTCTCTCTCTCTCTCTCTCTCTCTCTCCAAATACAGTGGAGGTAGTTTGTTGATTTTTGTTGTTGTTTGGTGTTCTTGGTATTGTTGTGAATTGCTCCAGCTGTGATTGGCAGAAAAGACTTAGGAACTGTGGTTAGCAGAAAAGACTTAGAAGCTGTGGTTAGCAGAAAAGACTTAGGGGCTGTGGTTAGAAGAAAAGACTTAGGAGCTGTGGCGTGGTTAGTAGAGATCTGAAACCAAGGCAAACAGTGAGCTAAGTTTCAGCAATAAGTCTAATAAGACTTCTTGGCTTCATAACAAGACGTATAAGAAAAGTCTCAGGGCTATACTGCAAGTCTGTGGCTGCTGGTATGTCCTCTTGTAAGACATAAACAACAAGGCACAATACCGTGACTGGTACAATACACAAATAACCCGCACATAGAAGAGAGAAGCTTACCACGACGTTTTGGTCCTACCATTTACAAAGTCACACTGTGTGACTTTGTAAATGGTCCAAGACAGACCGAAACGTCGTTGTTAGTTTCTCTCTCCTATGTGAGGGTTATTTATGTATGAATTTTTGTGGGACATACTTCACACCTGTGGTCTCCATATTACACAGTGGACATTCCCTCGTGTCCCGGGACTAGTCATGCAAACCTTCGGACCTTTTGAAGTGTCGGAACAAATGTTGGGTTAAATTAGGTGATTGGTATGACACAGGTCGTTTACAATTTATTTCTAAAAACTTCTCTTTTAATATTCGTGAAAGCTATGTCTGGGTATCCCCATCCTGCCACAGCTGCCCAAGCTATGTGGCTAACGTGCACCTGGAGAGATATGTTGGTTGCAGTGTTCACCCCAGGCCCTTCATCGATGTTTATTGCTTACGATGAAATTTCTGTAACCACTGGCAGTGGTTACCCTGCACTTGGCAAAAATCATAACTTACAGCAACTCTGCTCAATACTACGATCCTTACACGCCGGAGGCAGTGACGGATGGAGTGAGACCCTTCTGCTTTTCTGTTCTTGACTCCTACACCTAGATAATGCAAGACAGTCCTTAATCTAGATAGAGGTAGATAGTTCTTGGCAGACAGCCTGAGTGTGGACTCCCAGGTCCTCTGCTATTTGTCTTTCCCCTGTACTCTCATGTACTCCATACTTAGTTAATGCCGCTCTTGTTAACACTACATTAACTTGGTGTTAATCATGCTTAATGCTGCAGTTGGTCTCGCTGTCGCATTCAGAAAAAGCGACAGCATGTTGAGCAGATTTTCAGAGTCTGAAGAGTGAAAATTAAGTGATTTCTCCAATTATTTAAAGGCGATTATTTGAGGAAGGTTGTGGTGAAGTGAAGGTGTTGTGGCGGTGTGGTGGTGGTGGAGACAGCGGTGGAGAGAGTGGTGGAGACAGTGGTGGGGTATGACTCACAGGATGGGTGGAAGGACTGGTGCTGGGGAGAGAGTGGGATGATGCATTACTGTGAAGGTGCTCATGTTTCTACCTGTTTCCTTACTGTGCCTTGGGAATGGGGGAGCAGGAGCAGTAACAGGAGGAAATAGCTGTAGCAGGAGCGAGAGGAGGTTATACAAGAGCAGCAGATGGTTGGGGAGGAGGAGGGGCTGTAAGGCAGGGTCGTTGTGAAAGGTAACAAGCACACAGGTAAATACCAAGGTGAGAAGTGATGTGTTCAGCTGCACTAGAGAGTGCATGTCCCGTGTTCCTCCAGTGTGGGAGGAGTACAAGGAACTAGGTGAAGGCAGGTTGCAGCAGACCTATGTTCAGTTTAGTAAGCCTACTCATAGTACAATATTATATACTACATACCTCACGCAGAACCACATACCTGCCTGCCATCAATAATCACCTTTACTGCACTGTAGTTCATTACCTGTCTGAATGAGTGCACTATTTTAATACTGGGTGACTGCTAGTTCGTGCTGGAGGTATACTAGTCAGGGCGAGGGAAGGGAGCCCTAAGGTAGGTTATCTTGCATGTAGGAGCAACCCTGGAGCTTGAGACCCTCACGAGCCTCGAAATGGTTAACACCTCACCGTATCTGTCCTCTGTATGAGTGTCTACAGCTGTAGCAGTTAAGAGTATTCATACTCACATCTCTTACAAGCCACTCACATTATGATATTCACTAAACCTACTGTATAATTTATGTAAATAAGTTTGATGGTGGGAATGCATAGTAAATCAAAGAGCTAACATCTGGTATATACTTTATTCCTCATTCTCTTAATTACCATACTGAGTGTATTTATGCTGGTATCTTAGGTACAACAGGTCTTTGAAAGTGTTAAATGTGTCGTGATAGGCTGCGTCAGGGTGTGTTCTGTGTTCCTCTAGTGTGGGTGGAGGACGAGGTACATGGTACAGGAAGGTTACAACATAGAGTTAACAGGAGAGTTAAACAGGGGCAGGATATAACAAATTTAACAACAGAGTTGTAACAAATGTTAACACGTATATATCAGGTATATGTTAAGTGATGGCTGTATTGTGGGGAAGAGGGGGGGATGTTCAGGTCGATTCTTCGTAATACTTAAGAAATGTTAAACCTGCTGATGGCCAAACCCAGCCACCCACACCACTCGAACAAAAGACTGACTTGCAAAGACTGACATGAACTGCAAGTCACTTATTTAGAGGCAACAATTGTTTTAATTGCTTTTGTTTAACCTTAATCCTCGACACTGACCCCACCACCACCACCAAAGAAGGGGTTCTGGTTGGGGTAAAGGAGGAGTTCGGTTCAGTAAGGGGTGGAGGGGTTCTGGTAGGGGTGGAGGAGGGGTTAACGTAGGGTTGGAGGAGTAGTTCATGTAGGGGTGGAAGAGGCTCATTTTAAGTATTTGTGGGAAAGGTGGAAGAAAGGTTGACGAGAAAAATGATGTAAATGGGAGAGGGCTTGATGGGGGAGAGGAGAGGGAAGGTATGAAGGTGGTGGGAAGGGGGTGGAAGAAGGGATGAACTGACCAGCTGTAACATCCAAGAATAACCATCTTCTGACATTGGTATTCGTTGTGCTCACACACACACACACACAGCGAAGAGGCGGGGCCATGAGCTGAGTCTCGACCCCTGCAACCACAATTAGGTGAGTACAATTAGGTGAGTACACACACACACACACACACAATAAGCTGATCCTTTACATGAAGGAAGAGAAAATGTATCATAACTGGAAAAAAACTGGAATAATACAAGAAACCAGTGTGTTACGAGGACACATACATGTGTTACGAGCACACATACGTGTGTGTTACGAGCACACATACATGTGTTACGAGCACACATACATGTGTTACGATGACACATACACGTGTGTTACAAGGACACATACTTGTGTGTTACGAGGACACATACACGTGTTACGAGGACACATACGTGTGTGTTACGAGGACACATACACGTGTTACAAGGACACATACTTGTGTGTTACGAGGACACATACGTGTGTGTTACAAGGACACATACGTGTGTTACAAGGACACATACGTGTGTGTTACGAGGACACATACATGGTGTTAGCATGAAAGATCATTGAGCAGGATACAGAGAAAGATCAGGCTGGACCTTGAAGACTGGACGAGGTCAGCTAAAATGAAGGATTGATGATAAATAACGTTTTTTCTTTTTAAGCTCGTCCAGGAGTTAGTGAAGGTGTGGCTATTATGCCTCAGCTGCTGTGCTGCTGCTGTGTGCTGGCTGCTGCTGTGCTGCTGCTGTGTGCTGGCTGCTGTGTGCTGCTGCTGTGCTGCTGTGCTGCTGCTGTGTGCTGCTGCTGCTGTGCTGCTGCTGTGCTGCTGCTGTGTGCTGCTGCCGTATGATGTCTTCCAGCTCTTCTAAGTTATGTCCCTCCCCCCATACAGCTAAAAAAAACTGTGTGTTTGTGTGTGTGTGTGTGTTTGTGTGTGTTTGTGTGTGTGTGTGTGTACTCACCTATTTGTGGTTGCAGGGGTCGATTCATAGCTCCTGGCCCCGTCTCTTTACTGATTGCTACTAGGTTCTCTCTCTCCCAGCTCCATGAGCTTTATCAAACCTCGTCTTAAAACTATGTATGGTTCCTGCCTCCACTACGTCACTTTATAGGCTATTCCACTTCCTGACAACTCTGTGACTGAAGAAATACTTCCTAACATCCCTTTGACTCATAGGAGTCTTCAACTTCCAATTGTGACCCCTTGTTTCTGTGTCCCCTCTCTGGAACATCTTGTCTCTGTCCACCTTATCTATTCCTCGCAGTATTTTATATGTCGTTATCATGTCTCCCCTAACCCTCCTGTCCTCTAGTGTCGTCAGGCCGATTTCCCTTAACCTTTCTTCGTAGGACAATCCCCTTAGCTCTGGGACTAGTCTTGTTGCAAACCTTTGCACTTTCTCTAATTTCTTGACGTGCTTGACCAGGTGTGTGTGTGTGTGTGTGTGTGTGTGCGTGTGTGTGTGTGCGTGTGTGTGTGTGCGTGTGTGTGTGTGCGTGTGTGTGTGTGCGTGTGTGTGTGTGTGTGTGTGTGTATCACCTTCAGTGTTAT
The DNA here is from genome assembly GCA_009830355.1 of Cherax destructor. Lineage (NCBI taxonomy): Eukaryota > Metazoa > Arthropoda > Malacostraca > Decapoda > Parastacidae > Cherax > Cherax destructor. The sequence goes on along the minus strand of WNWK01001521.1, from coordinate 197,928 downwards.
ATCCCAGACGTTCTTTAAGGCCAGTTTTCAGTTTTTTTCCATATTTCTTGGTTTATTTTCCCTTACAACTCCGAGAACTTTTGTGGTTAAGTCTTCAGAGTACCTACATACTCACTGTTACTGTTGTTACTGCTGCTGTTGCTGTTGATATTGCAATTGTTGTTGCTGTTGATACTACTGTTGTTGCTGCTGTTGCTGTTGATACTGCTGTTGTTGTTGCTGTTGATACTACTGTTGTTGCTGCTGCTCTTGTTGCTGTTGCTGTTGATACTGCTACTGTTGTTTCTGTTGATACTGCTGCTACTGATGTTGCTGTTGCTGCCCTTTTTCCACCCACAGGTCATTTCTTGTCTGGTAATTCCATTCCCACTTGTTTACTCTGACGTCAAGGCAAGAATCTGAACCCTCCTGAGGGGACGTCACCTGCTTAAAATAAACACACGCACTATAATGCGATCCTTTATTGACTACGTTTCGCCCACACAAACAGATCTACCTGGGTAAAGAGTACATGAGTATAGTGTGGAGTCAGGTGGAGAATGTTGGGTAGGTTGACCTGAGGAACATGTAGGTCCTGCAGGTTCTGTAGGTCCTTGAGGACCTGCGCAGGACCTACAGGTCAGTCTCTAATACAACCTACCCAACATTCTCCACCTGACTCTCCACCCTACACTCATGTAGTCTTCACCCAGGTAGATCTGTTTGTGACTTGATAAAGTCCACTGTGTGGGCGAAACTTAGTAGAGGACCACATTATACTGCATTTGTGATTATCTTTCCATCGTGTCGGTATTTTATACCATTGATCTCCAGAGCTAGGACTGATGCTGATAATAAAGTTCTCAGTATATACTCCATATCTGACGTTTCGTTTGTCAGGAGTGTGTCAAGTGAAGATCAATATTCCAGTATAAGTGCCTTTAGAAGTCTCTCCATCATATCATCAGTCCATCAGTCTACTCAAGGCTGAGGGACTGATTACCTCAAACTCCTCCTGTTCTTCACTATTCTCCTTTGTATGGACTGATGAAGCCACTGTGTGGCGAAACGTTTCCTCAATAAAGATACTCAAGTGTTGCATATGTGTCTAATTTATCAGTAATATTGGTGTGTTCTTTGAACATAAGGTTTTCCTACTTAATGACGTTGTCGCAAAGCTTCCTAATCTTCAGCCTGTCTCGTCTTCAGCCTGTCTCGTCTTCAGCCTGTCTCGTCTTCAACCTGTCTCGTCTTCAGCCTGTCTCGTCTTCAGCCTGTCTCGTCTTCAGCCTGTCTCGTCTTCAGCCTGTCTTGTCTTTAACCTGTCTCGTCTTCAGCCTGTCTCGTCTTCAGCCTGTCTCGTCTTCAGCCTGTCTCGTCTTCAGTCTGTCTCGTCTTCAACCTGTCTCGTCTTCAGCCTGTCTCGTCTTCAACCTGTCTCGTCTTCAGCCTGTCTCGTCTTCAGCCTGTCTCGTCTTCAGCCTGTCTCGTCTTCAACCTGTCTCGTCTTCAGCCTGTCTCGTCTTCAGCCTGTCTCGTCTTCAGCCTGTCTCGTCTTCAGCCTGTCTCGTCTTCAGCCTGTCTCGTCTTCAGCCTGTCTCGTCTTCAGCCTGTCTCGTCTTCAACCTGTCTCGTCTTCAGCCTGTGTCTGGTCTTCAATACTGCTGGCAGCACATTTTCACCCTTCCGGTGCTTGCTGTGTCCTCACAAATTTTAGTACAGTCTGTAAAAGACGGTACAACGCTATGGTGTGTGTCTTTGTTGATATCAGATAAGAGAATGATTAAAATAATATTAGAGGGCGGGTTCTGTGCCTTGGATCCAAATAGCATGTTACCAACAAGTGTGAAAAAGAAAAACCCGTTTGTTGAACCATCTTTTTCTGCGCCTTGAGGAACAAAGATTTTTCAGGGTAGACATTTATTTTCACTTTGTTGTCAATTATTATTTGGATCTGACTTTTTTAGAACGTTAAATATCCATCTGCCCAGTTTTCCAGTTAATCATTTTGCAAGAGGTGTGTGTGTTGCAATGATCACACTAATAGAAGGCTCGTGGCATTGTGTTGCAGTGATTACACTAATAGAAGGCTCGTGGCATTGTGTTGCAGTGATTACACTAATAGAAGGCTCGTGGCATTGTGTTGCAGTGATTACACTAATAGAAGGCTCGTGGCATTGTGTTGCAGTGATTACACTAATAGAAGGCTCGTGGCATTGTGTTGCAGTGATCACACTAATAGAAGGCTCGTGGCATTGTGTTGCAGTGATCACAATAATAGAAGGCTCGTGGCATTGTGTTGCAGTGATCACAATAATAGAAGGCTCGTGGCATTGTGTTGCAGTGATCACAATAATAGAAGGCTCGTGGCATTGTGTTGCAGTGATCACAATAATAGAAGGCTCGTGGCATTGTGTTGCAGTGATCACAGTGCACAGCATATTAGGGGCTTTTGGCATGTACATCTCATCAATAACTATGTATCTTGTCTACCCAACCATGTATCACTGTACCATGTCTCAATAAAGTATTATTATTATTATTAGAAGGCTCGTGGCGTGATGCTTGTCTTGCAGTTCGTTTACAGTCATGTAGTGATGTAGCGGTTGAGATAAAGACACATGTACAACAGTTGGGCATCTTTATTGATGAAACGTTTCGCCTATACAGTAAGCTTCTTCAGTCAAATACAGAGGCAGCAGTAGTAGTGAAATCAAGATGATGTAATCAGTCCATCAACCTTGTAGAAAAAAGTATTTGAGGTGATCAGTCCCTCAGCTTGAAAAAAGAGTTCAGCTCCTTGGAGCAGAACTTTTCTCTTCATAGGGGTCCAGTATCACAGGGACCCAGCACTACAGGGGTCCAGCACCACAGGGGTCCAACGCCTAAGGTATCTTCCCGGAGTTAACACCAACGAAATGGACAGTGGTGATTATCTTCATAATTGTTCTCTTCCTGGTGACGGTGATTACTTCCTGAGAGGTGATACAACCCCCACCACATCACTACAACCCCCACCACCTCACTACAACCCCCCACCACCTCACTACAACCCTCCACCACCTCCCTTGCCCCATCCAAAAGGCGTACTGGCCACAATAGCGAATAAAAGATTCACGCTTGAGAGCAAGCTGTAACTGCAACACCCTTTCCCTCGGTGCTGAGTTCCACACAGAGCCAAAGACTTGTGCTTCGCCCCCTTCCTCTCCTCCCTCACCAGCAACCCCAGTCACCTCCCTCACCCCCAGCATCTTCCTCTCCTCCCTCACCAGCAACCCCAGTCACCTCCCTCACCCCCAGCAACTTCTTCTCCTCCATCACCAGCAACCCCAGTCACCTCCCTCACCCCCAGCAACTTCCTCTCCTCCCTCACCTGTAACCCCAGTCACCTCCCTCATCCCCAGTAACTTCCTTCCTCGCCCATGACCGGCTCAGAGGTAACCACCATCCGGGAGGTCGGTGAGGTATCAAGACCTTCCAGAATGATATCTGAGGTACGTGTTTGTAGGCCAGGCTCCACCAATGACACTATCTGGATCCAATAATGTTACTACCTGGGTCCAATAATGACACTGTCTAGATCCAATGATAACACTATCTGGCTCTATTAAAGACACTGTCTTCTTCAAGTGTGACTCTGCTCACGCTGGATAGATGGACAATGGTTTGGACTCTGTAGTGATCCTCTCTGAGGACTCGTATTATCAGCTGAATACTCAGTCGTCTCTGGTGAGTTCCACGCTGTCCTCACTGCTCTCCTGTGCGCCTGCCGAAGAGGGTAACACTTCAACATCTAACTCCCGGGACTCTGCTGGGACATATGTGGATGCTGAGATGAAGGCTGCTATCTCAAGTGTGTTCTATAAATGACTTTACCTCACAGTGACTATTTTTCGACTGCTGACATATTGTGTTGCGCCGAGTTCCCTGCCGGGACTGCCCAGCAACACAATTCTAGCATAGTTCATCTGTAGTGTCGTATGGTCATCAGTCCTGTCCGGATGTCGAATTAACATAGAGTCAGGTTGCCTAGCGGTAATTATGGGAAACAGATATGGGGTAGACATATTGTCTACAATATCCTGGGAAAGTGATGGGCCCAGTTGGCCCTGCAGACGAGCAGCAATACGGGTACAACAGAGTGCGGCGTTCTCTCGTTCTCTTCCAGGGGAATCATCACCCTGGGATGATACACAGGGAATCATCACCCTGGGATAATCCACGGGGATTCATCACCCTGGGATGATCCACGGGGAATCATCACCCTGGGATGATCCACGGGGAATCATCACCCTGGGATGATCCACGGGGAATCATCACCCTGGGATAATCCACGGGGATTCATCACCCTGGGATGATCCACGGGGAATCATCACCCTGGGATGATCCACGGGGAATCATCACCCTGGGATGATCCACGGGGAATCATCACCCTGGGATGATCCACGGGGAATCATCACCCTGGGATAATCCACGGGGATTCATCACCCTGGGATGATCCACGGGGAATCATCACCCTGGGATGATCCACGGGGAATCATCACCCTGGGATGATCCACGGGAATCATCACCCTGGGATGATCCACGGGAATCATCACCCTGGGATAATCCACGGGGATTCATCACCCAGGGATGATCCACGGGGAATCATCACCCTGGGATGATCCACGGGGAATCATCACCCTGGGATGATCCACGGGGAATCATCACCTGGGATGATCCACGGGGAATCATCACCCTGGGATAATCCACGGGGATTCATCACCCTGGGATGATCCACGGGGAATCATCACCCTGGGATGATCCACGGGGAATCATCACCCTGGGATGATTCTCTCGTCACTTATAACTGAACACCCCTGCTACACCCACGGATGTCGTCTTGCCAGAGTCACTGTTCCTCTCTATAGATGCAGCACGTCCTGTGTTTAGAAAGAAACCTATGTAAACACTAGGACATATTAGGAAGCGTTTCAGTCCTGGGATCTTGATTAAGGTCCCAGGACCGAAACGTTTTCTAATATGTCCTAGTGTTTGCTTACGTGTCCTCCTAAACTATGTTGTCGGTATTTATTACCAAGGATCATTTAAACCAGCATGTGCTGTACTGCTCACCATATATCTTTTATTTTCACTGTTTTAGAAGTCGTATTGTTTATAATGGCTGAGGTGTCTGTCCAGACCTTGGTCACCTTATAATTATTTTTTTTTGCTAATTTTTAACCTTTTATGGACGTGTTTACTGGGTGTGTCTGTGTGGTACTGTGTGGTTGGTGGTGTGTGGTTGGTGGTGTGTGGTTGGTGGTGTGTGGTTGGTGGTGTGTGGTTGGTGGTGTGTGGTTGGTGGTGTGTGGTTGGTGGTGTGTGGTTGGTGGTGTGTGGTTGGTGGTGTGTGGTTGGTGGTGTGATGCTTGGAATGTTGTAAGATTTTCCTTCCTACTTACCTGCAACTCCTCCCACAGACAGACAGACAGACAGACACACACACACACACACACACATACACGCCCCGATGGCATGGTGGCTAAAGCTCTCGCTTCACACACGGAGGGCCCGGGTTCAATTCCCGGCGGGGCCGAAACATTTCGAAGTGTTTCTTTACACACACACACACATATATACACAACGGCCTAGTGTCTAATCGACATGTGCCTAGGACAAAATGGTAACTAACACACACACACACACACACACACACACACACACACACACACACGTAAAGAAACTAGAGAAAGTGCAAAGGTTTGTGACAAGGTTAGTTCCACAACTCAGGGGTCTGTCCTATGAGGAAAGGTTGAGGGAAATAGGACTAACAACACTGGAGGAAAGAAGGGTCAGAGGAGACATGATAACGACATACAAAATACTGCGGGGAATCGACACGGCAGACAGTGACAGGATGTTCCAGAGAGGGAACACAGAAACAAGGGGACACAACTAGAAGCTGAAGACTCAGATGAGTCAAAGGGATGTTAGGAAGCATTTCTTCAGCCACAGAGTAGTCAGGAAGTGGAATAGTCTAGAGAAAGATATAGTGGAGGCAGGAACCATACATAGTTTTAAGACGAGGTATGATAAAGCTCATGGAGCAGGGAGAGCAGAGACCCAGTAGCGGACAGCGAAGAGGCGGGGCCAGGAGCTGAGTATCGACCCCTGCAACCACAATTAGGTGAGTACACACACACACACACACACACACACACACACCTTCTGCCTCCCCAACAACTTTCCCCCACCACCCACACTTCCTCCCCATCAACTCTCAGGTGATGCAATGGTCCAGCCATCCCCCAACTTTTAGTCATCCCTTTCCCCGCCTCTCCCACACCCACAGTCTTTCCCTCCCTCCCTCCTTCCTTAGCTCCCTCCTTCCTCCCTCCCTCCCTTCTTCCCTCCATCATTCCTTCTCTTCCTCCCTCCTTCCCTCCACTTGATATGCCCACAATTCTTGATTAAAAGTAATTGTTGAACTTCCAGGATGTAGTCAAAAATCTTTTCGTGCTCTGAGGGGTTAGGGGGCGGGAGGGGAAGTATTGGGGTTGACTGGGGGAGTGGAGTGAGTGAGGTGGGGGGTTGTGCAAGCACGTGAATGACGTACATGAGGGTAGGTGTGTGTATGTGTGTGTGTGTGTGTTTAGGATGAGGGAAGGGGGTGGGGGAGGACAGGCACATGTGGATAGGGAGGTGTTTGTGTGTGTGTGTACTCACCTATATGTGGTTGCAGGGGTCGAATCACAGCACCTGTTGCCGCCTCTTCGCTGGTCGCTACTAGGCGCACTCCTGGCTTCAAAAGCCTCATCGTATATCTTCTTACTGTGTGTGTGTGTGTGTGTGTGTGTGTGTGTGTGTGTGTGTGTGTGTGAAAGAGGGGGGGAGGGGTAGGGGCTTTGGGGGGGGTGGAGGTGCTCAGCTACATTCTCGTCACAGCAGAAGTAATAAGCTTTCACTCATACCATTAGCAGACCTGTAAACATTTTCCCTCAAGCGGGAAGCAGACCTTAGCAGACCAGAATATTACCTGTACCATACAGGTAGCAGTAGCTTTCAGCAGACCACAACACTATAACCTCTTTTGGACCATCTAAGTCTCAGCAGACTTCATCAGACCACAAGATATTCACTAGCAGCAGCAGCAGCAGTAAAGCTTAAGCAAGCCAGCAGGCATTTAACTGCGTCAGCAAGCAGACTTGAACAGACAAGACCAGCAGACACAGCTATTGTTATCAAAGCACAATAGCCATCTTTCTGGGCACTGTTTTGCTTCTGTCTCGCTGATGTTTCTCTGACACTTTCCCCTCTCTTGAAACCAGAGAAAGGTGGAGTGGGAGAGATGGAACGGTGATGGAAGAGTGGACACACGGGACGAGGAACAGAAGCAGGAGGAGGGACAATAAAGAGCAACATTCTCCACCTGACTCTCCACACTATATACTCGTGTACTCTTTACCCAGGTAGATCTGTTTGGGATTTGATAAAGTTCACTGTGTGGGCGAAACGTTGTCAACAAAGAATCGCATTATATTGCATTTGTATTTAATTTTTCTATCGTGTGGATATTTTATACGATTTAACTCCAGGAGGAGGAAGAGAAAAGGGAGCTAAGGTGGCGAGTGTGGAGAAGGTCGTGGAAGGTGGTACGAAGGAGGAGATGCGGGAGAAAGCGTGAGCATGAAGTTAACAAAGAGAGACCAAGAAGAATGGGCGAAGGAGGAGGCACAGAAAAGAGGAAGAAAAGTGAGAAGAGGGAAACGAACAAACGAGATGAACAGATAAAAGCCGAATAAAGAGAAGAAGGGAAGAAGACGAAAGAAAGGAAGGAAGGAAGGAGGAAATAGAAGCAGAAGTAAATTAAGAAGTATAGTAAAAACAAAAAACTTCAAAACGACCTTTTTTTTTCAAGCCAAAATCAGAGTATTTAAAATCTCTTTAACCAAAAAAAAAGAGATCCTTTTCAATATTATTATTATTATTATTATTATTATTATTATTATTATTATTATTATTATTATTATTATTATTATCATAAAAAAATCTGCCAAAATCGTTTTTGTTATTCCCTGCCTTTTGAACAGATGAACAATCTTTATAAAGAACAAGGCAATGAGGGGAGGGAGGCGTGAGGAGGCCTGGCTTCCCACTTGGTATTTTTTTTAGTCCCCGTCAAGTGTAAAAGCCATGATTAGGCCTAATCCAGTGAAAGGCTGTAAAGTCGTCTAAGGGAACAAAGATGATCTAGACATTTAAAGACTACCAGAAGTCTGGTTACAAAACTCAGCGAAATTGTCAGCGTTGCTGAAGATCAACTGGACACTCAGAGAAGTCCTCACCTCAGACACTTCAAGGAATGCTGATGAAATACAACTTGATAAAGACAAAGTTACATGTTAATTACTGGTCAACAAATATTATATATTGAGAACAATTTTCCCGCCCAACGAACGGAAGAGACCGACCTGTAGGTGCATTAGTTCAGACATTACAGACCGCTACACTGAAATGGGGATAACAGCATGCAGTCTATGTACCTATTCTTGCTGAAATAGTAATTTGAAATATTGAACAATAGTTTAAGAAAAAATGCTAGAGTGGGTTTTTTTTTGGTAATCAGATCTTCTGTAAATGCCAAACATAGTTTCCCAAGAATAGTTTTGACTTACATGAATCTAATTGCAAGGCAAGCCACGTAGGCCTATGCACTTAATAATAAAATGCTGCCACGAAATAAAGTCTGAATCAACTATAATGTGTAAATACCCTCCCTTGCCCCCACCCCTTCCTCCTGACCACATCCCCCTCCTTTACTCAGGTCAAAATTTCCGAGAGTTGGTGAAGAACTCAGAACTAGGACACGAGAGCGGCGGTCAATAAAAGATTCGTGATTGGTTCTAACCACTCAGGTGTGCAGCCAATCACACTCAAGCAGTCTCAGGTGGTCAGCCAGACCGCAACATACGTGATAAATTTAATTACCTCGAGTGAGAGTGAACTAGATTGTAGTGAGTTTTGAGAGCTGCAACACCCTCAGTGGCTGGTTCAGAAAGACACGTAAACATACAGAGGTTAAATAGACAGTATATACAGACTGAGAGTGAGGTGTGAGTGACGCTGGTGACCTGAAGAATGACATATAGGCAGGAGGACAGGTAGACAATGAGATCACGTGACTCCTGTGTTGTGACACATCACAGTACCTACTTACCTGGAGCGTGTTCCGGGGGGTCAATGCCCCCGCGGCTAGGTCCATAACCAGGCCTCCAGGTGGATCAGGGCCTGATCAACCAGGCTGTTACTGCTGGCCGCACGTAGTCCAACGTACGAACCACAGCCCGACTGATCCGGCACTGACTTTAGGTTATCTGTCCAGCTCCCTCTTGAAGACAGCCAGGGGTCTATTGGTGTACAAGCACACAATGGAGTGTACAAATATGCTATGAAGTGTACAAGTGTACTATGAAGTGTACAGTGGAGTGCACAAGTGGACAAAGAAGTGTACAATGGAGTGTACAACGGAGTGTGCAATGGAGTGTACACTTACACAATAGTGTAAAGTGTACAACGGAGTGTGCAATGGAGTGTACACTTACACAATAGTGTAAAGTGTACAACGGAGTGTACAAGTGGTTGAGGGCAGTAAGAAACAAAGAGGCAGGATCTAAGATAGTGAAAGTTTCTTAGCGAGACAATGTTAGTGTACGAATGACGTCACAGCCTTGAAACCTTACTGGCACTTAAAAGCTGTGGGAGGGGTGGGGGTGCTGCAACTGCTGTGTTAATATTGCTGTTGTGGTGCTGTTATACTGCTGTTATGGTGCTGTTATAGCGGGAATAGTGTTATGCTCCAGATATGTTGCTGCTGTTCTTCTGTTATAGTTATGTTATACTGTTGCTGTTCTTGTTTCATTGCTGTTATATTGCTGTTAAATTCCAGCTATACTTCTGATATGATGTCGTTCTTCTGTTATGGTGCTATACTGCTGTTATAATGCTAATGTGCTTCCTTTATTACTGTTATATTGCTGTTATTGTGCTGTTCTGCTGTTATGTTCACGTTATCGTGCTGTTCTGTTACACTCCTGTTCCGCTGCATTTCCACTCTTGTTAGACTGGTATTATATTGCTGTTCTGCTGTTATTTTGCTGTTCTTCTGTTATATTGCTGTCCCGCTGTTATATTGCTGTTCTGCTGTTATTCTGTCGTGTGAGTTTTTACTGCTAGGGGCTTCTAGTATTCTAGGTAGGAGGGGAAGCAGGTGGGAGGGGAAGCAGGTAGGAGGGGAAGCAGGTGGGAGGGGAAGCAGGTAGGAGGGGAAGCAGGTGGGAGGGGAAGCAGGTAGGAGGGGAAGCAGGTGGGAGGGGAAGCAGGTAGGAGGGGAAGCAGGTGGGAGGGGAAGCAGGTAGGAGGGAAGCAGGTGGGAGGGAAGCAGGTGGGAGGGGAAGCAGGTGGGAGGGGAAGGTGTTGTTGCATCACTTAACTGCTTCATCTACTACTGCTGTTGCTGATGTAGCAGGTGGTGCTGACAATAACAGCAGTTGGTGCTGTCAATGCCAGCAGGTGGTGCTATCAATGCCAGCAGGTGGTGCTGTCAATGCCAGCAGGTGGTGCTGTCAATGCCAGCAGCAGGTGGTGCTGTCAATGCCAGCAGCAGGTGGTGCTGTCACTGCCAGCAGCAGGTGGTGCTGTAACTGCCAGCAGCAGGTGGTGCTGTCACTGCCAGCAGCAGGTGGTGCTGTCACTGCCAGCAGCAGGTGGTGCTGTCACTGCCAGCAGCAGGTGGTGCTGTCACTGCCAGCAGCAGGTGGTGCTGTCACTGCCAGCAGCAGGTGGTGCTGTCACTGCCAGCAGCAGGTGGTGCTGTCACTGCCAGCAGCAGGTGGTGCTGTCACTGCCAGCAGCAGGTGGTGCTGTCACTGCCAGCAGCAGGTGGTGCTGTCACTGCCAGCAGCAGGTGGTGCTGTCACTGCCAGCAGCAGGTGGTGCTGTCACTGCCAGCAGCAGGTGGTGCTGTCACTGCCAGCAGCAGGTGGTGCTGCTGCTACAGCTGTGTCAACACTACAAGTGAACGTACAGAAGCCACCATAGAGACATGTATATTACTGTATTTATCTCTGGGATAATCACCTTCCTCATTATTCTTTTTATTACATGTTCTTGATACAAATTTTATCGCCACTTTGGCTAAGTCTTGTTCTTTGGCGAAAGGAGGAAGAGAAATAGAAGGGGAATTTAACTAAGCCAGTAAAAAAAAACATTGACTTATCGTGAGAGATAAAACACAACAAACACACAACTCACTGTTGGATGCTGGGAGACAATCTGAACCACAACAAACACACAACTCACTGTTGGATGCTGGGAGACAATCTGAACCACAACAAACACACAACTCATCTACTTACCATGTCTGTTATTTTATGAGTTGTCTATAATTTCATTATCTGCTGATGAGATTATCTAGAAGGAAGACGTCATCTGAAATAATTAAAATAACATTAATATAATCGTTGATATAACAGAATGTAACAAAGCATCAGCATAACGTGAGAAATATAATTTTGATAATGGCTAAGTTGCCTTAATGCTATAATTAGGATAATAATAGAGGGTAAATTATTAGTGATCTGATTATTATATCATTACATGGGAGTAATTTTAGTTTTAAAGGTAAGGACGAGTCTGTGGGAGAGAGAGAGAGAGAGAGAGAGAGAGAGAGAGAGAGAGAGAGAGAGAGAGAGAGAGAGAGAGACAGACAGAGAGACAGACAGACAGACAGACAGACAGACAGAGAGACAGACAGACAGAGAGTGTGTTTACAGTCCCCACCATAGGGCTGTAAACGGTACTCGACACGAAGAAGATTCACCGCGCCCTTGTCATAGGGCTGCCCCCACCATAGGGCTGCCCCCACCATAGGGCTGCCCCCACCATAGGGCTGCCCCCACCATAGGGCTTCCCCCACCATAGGGCTGCCCCCACCATAGGGCTGTAAACGGTACATCACTTGTACAAACTCCGACACTCCTTCGGGAGCTACTGCCGGGTCACCACATGTTAGTGTGACTTTGTAAATGGTTCAAGTAGGAGCGAAACGTCGTCGCAAGCTTCTCTCTCTCCCTCTCTCTCTCTGTGCTGGTTATTTGCATATATTTACATGAATGTTTTTACATAACACTAATTTTTTTCCCACTTAGATCTATGTATAATTTATCTTGAAAATTTCTTCTACTTGGTCTTGCCAGTTATGTGAGTCGACTCCCACGAACTCTGGTAGGCAATTACAGGTTGCTAATTACCCCCCTCCTCACTGCCTCCCCCTCCTCCCTGCCTCCCCTCCTCCCTACTTCCAATCCTCTCTACCTCCCCTCTCCCTCCCACATTGCACCAGTAACCTACCCCCTACGTCACCCCTGCTCCCTAGCCTCCCTACCCTTATGCTTATGTTGTAATATGTCTGACCTACTGTGTCTCCCCCCCACCTTTCTTCCTCCCCTCCCTCGTGCCTTCAACACTCCCTCCCTCCTTCGTGATCCCATCTTTCCCCTTTCTCTCCCTCGTTTTTTTTATCTCTCCCTCCCTTTAATCCCTTCCCTTTCCTTCTCTCACTCTTCGATCTCTTCCTTCCCATCCTCCCCCTCCCTCCTTCCCCCTCACCACTCCATCTGGTAAAATGGAAGGAGTTACTCCGGCAATTTTTATCTTCTCACCACTTTCATTTTCTAGCCGTGATTGTTGTTGTTGTGTGGTGGGGGTTGGGGGTGATGGTGGGGGAGGGAGGGATTCTGTTGCTCTTCAACATCAAGGACCCAAGAGCTGCAGTTCAGCACACACTCTCAAGGAGGACCCAAGAGTTGCAGCTCAACATACACAAGGACCCAAGAACTGCAGCTCAACACACACACAAGGAAGACCCAAGAACTGCAGCTCAACACACACACACACACACACGACCCAAGAACTGCAGCTTAACACACACAAGGAAGACCCAAGAACTGCAGCTCAACACACACAAGGAAGACCCAAGAACTGCAGCTCAACACACACACAAGGAAGACCCAAGAACTGCAGCTCAACACACACACAAGGAAGACCCAAGGGCTGCAGCTCAACACACACACAAGGAAGACCCAAGGGCTGCAGCTCAACACACACACAAGGAAGACCCAAGGGCTGCAGTTCAACACACACACAAGGAAGACCCAAGGGCTGCAGTTCAACACACACACAAGGAAGACCCAAGGGCTGCAGCTCAACACACACACAAGGAAGACCCAAGGGCTGCAGCTCAACACACTCTTACAAGAGTTGTTACACAGTCAGACTGACACAAGAGAATCAGGCTGTCAGACTTTGCGCGATGGAAGACCTTCAAGTCTTGATACCGCCCACACCTGCAGCCGCCCACACCTGCAGCCGCCCACACCTGCAGCCCCCCGCACCTGCAGCTGCCCACACCTGCAGCCGCCCACACCTGCAGCCCCCCGCACCTGCAGTCACCCACCCCTGCAGCCCCCGCACCTGCAGCCCCCACACCTGCAGCCGCCCACACCTGCAGCCCCCGCACCTGCAGTCACCCACCCCTGCAGCCCCCGCACCTGCAGCCCCCACACCTGCAGCCGCCCACACCTGCAGCCCCCGCACCTGCAGTCACCCACCCCTGCAGCCCCCGCACCTGCAGCCGCCCACACCTGCAGCCGCCCACCCCTTCAGCCGCCCACCCCTGCAGCCGCCCGCACCAGCAGCCGCCCGCACCTACATCCCCCACACCTGAAGCCCCACACCTGCAGCCCCCACACCTGCAGTCACCCCCACCTACCTTCACCCACACCTGCAGTCCCTACACCTACACTTGACACTCGTGTTCCGGTGGTCAACAACTGAGATAAACTCATAGCAAAGGTTCGGCCAAGCTTTAGCAACACCGATCAATGTTAACGGCACCGGCCAAGCCTTAAGACGCCGGCCAAGCCTTACGACGCCGGCCAAGCCTTACGACGCCAGCCAAACCTTACGACGCCAGCCAAACCCAGCACCTGACCAACAGGGAGGCGAGGTAGCAACAGACACTAGTAGAGACAGGCCAAACACAGGGCCCTGGCCAGTATTCAATTCCCCCCTTCCCTCCAGCATCAGCTTAGACCTTGGTGGCTAATCTTAGACCAGGGACAACACAAGAAGCCCCTAAGCAGGACTGGACTAGGCACGCCCACTTAGCGGGGAACTGTGGGCGTGGGCGTCGCCTGGCTTACTGGTTCCACCACACCTCCGCCCACAACACCTGACCCACCTTGAATCAACATCTTGTTGACACAGTTATACATATATCACCATCCATGTTATCGCATCCAGGGAAGAAACAGAGGGAAGTATATACACTGAGAAGTGTATATCTCTCAGTGTATATATGCTGAGAGTATACACGGCTTGGACAAAATAATACGAACATCTTGTTCTATAACATTGTTTTTATTTTAAAGATGGAGTTGGTCCTCCATTTGCAGCTAAAACAGCACCAGTTCGTCGAGGAATTGATTCATATGAGGCCTGGCCACAGACCGGGCCGCGGGGGGCGTTGACCCCCGAAACCCTCTCCAGGTGTCTCCAGGTATATAACATTTGAATAGTATCCAGGGGTATTTTGAGTCATTCCTCAAGCCAGACTTGCTCTAACTCTTCCAAGACGACGGTGGAGGAAGTGGGTTCCTCACTTGCTGTTCCAAGTGACCTCACAGATGCTCCATAATATTTAGATCCGGCGATTGTATCGGCCAGTCCAAGTGTTCAACTTCACTTTCATGTTCTTCACGCCAGTTCTGAACAACTCTAGCGGTGTTAATTGGTGCATTATCGTCTTGGAAGATAGCGCAAAAGTGGCCTCTAACAGATTTAAACTGATTATTCAGTCATACGACAGTTCGATATTTAAAGCAGCAGGTGTTCATGTCATATGTCCAACCCTTGTATTTTAACCCCTATTTTGGAGATTAAAGTAACCTTGTCTGGTGGTGACGAGGTTACATGCAGTCTTCAAGACCCTCGTGTAGTCGACATGCAGTCTTCAAGACCCTCGTGTAGTCGACATGCAGTCTTCAAGACCCTCGTGTAGTCGACATGCAGTCTTCAAGACCCTCGTGTAGTCGACATGCAGTCTTCAAGACCCTCGTGTAGTCGACATGCAGTCTTCAAGACCCTCGTGTAGTCGACATGCAGTCTTCAAGACTCTCGTGTAGTCGACATGCAGTCTTCAAGACTCTCGTGTAGTCGACATGCAGTCTTCAAGACCCTCGTGTAGTCGACATGCAGTCTTCAAGACTCTCGTGTAGTCGACAGGCTTGAAATCCAATTAACCAACTGTAAATACAAGGGAAAACCACATTCCCATATGGTAAACAATAATTAACTCACTTTCCACTAACGTTTAAGGGAAGAAAGTATACATACACGTTGAAATTCTCCTACATTTAAAAGTATTGTAATAACATGCTCATTTTTTCACTATAATCTACCTCGTCCATAATTACTATCGCATTTGCTTTGTCTGTTTCGTAAGGTGAAGTCCAGGATCTTTCCTTAATTCATGGTATAACTTAACAAATCTTTGTAGAGGTCTGAGTAAATCTCAGACCTCTGCAACACAACTCTCTCTCTCTCTCTCTCTCTCTCTCTCTCTCTCTCTCTCTCTCTCTCTCTCTCTCTCTCTCTCTCTCTCTCTCTCTCTCTCTCTTTCTCTCTCTCTCTCTCTCTCTCTCTCTCTCTTTCAAATACTACATTGTACCAGAACTGTACCACAACTCTGTGTATACTTGTTTCAGCTGTAAGATGCCGATTTTAACTTGTAATGTCTCTCACTCATTACTGCCTCTCACTCATTGCTGCCTCTCACTCAGCACTGCCTCTCACTCAGCAATGTCTCTCACTCACCAATGTCTCTCACTCAGCACTGCCTCTCACTCAGCACTGCCTCTCACTCAGCACTGCCTCTCACTCAGCAATGTCTCTCACTCAGCACTGCCTCTCACTCAGCACTGCCTCTCACTCAGCACTGCCTCTCAGCCTCTCAACAAGAGTGAGAGGCAGTGCTCCTTCACCTCCGCTAATGGAGGTGGTGGGGGTAGTAGGGGAGGTGACAGGGGTGGGAGGAGGGGAAGAGAATATGTTGGGGGCTAGAGGAGGGGGAGACATTAGGAGGGGTAAACAGTGAGGGGACGGGGTAGGAGAAACCTGTTTCTGGAGGGTTGGGGAGAGGTCGTGCTGGAGGGGACGGGAGGGGGGGAATATTATAGATGCCAGCAGTGGAGGGGTTAATATGTGAGATCCGTTATGTACCTTCCTCAGTAAGACTTGTTCCAACCCCTTCCTCTCCTCCGAGGTCACTTGTGTAGGGGGGGGGGGTTGAGAGGGCCAGTGGTGGATAGGGTGGCACTGGGTAGTAGTGGCGATGATGGTGGTGGTGGTGGTGGTGGTGACAGTGGGTAGCAGTTGTGGCGGTGACATTGGGTAGTAGTTGTGGTGGTGACATTGGGTAGTAGTTGTGGTGGTGACAGTGGGTAGTAGTTGTGGTGGTGACAGTGGGTAGTAGTTGTGGTGGTGACATTGGGTAGTAGTTGTGGTGGTGACATTGGGTAGTAGTTGTGGTGGTGACATTGGGTAGTAGTTGTGGTGGTGACATTGGGTAGTAGTTGTGGTGGTGACATTGGGTAGTAGTTGTGGTGGTGACAGTGGGTAGTAGTTGTGGTGGTGACAGTGGGTAGTAGTTGTGGTGGTGACATTGGGTAGTAGTTGTGGTGGTGACATTGGGTAGTAGTTGTGGTGGTGACAGTGGGTAGTAGTTGTGGTGGTGACACTGGGTAGTAGTTGTGGTGGTGACAGTGGCTAGAGATGTGGTGGTGGTGACAGTGGGTAGAGATGTGGTGGTGGTGACAGTGGGTAGAGATGCTGGTTGTTGTGGTGGTGACAGTGGGTAGAGATGCTGGTTGTTGTGGTGGTGGTGACAAGTGGGTAGAGATGCTGGTTGTTGTGGTGGTGGTGACAGTGGGTAGAGATGTTGGTTGTTGTGGTGGTGGTGACAAGTGGGTAGAGATGCTGGTTGTTGTGGTGGTGGTGACAGTGGGTAGAGATGTTGGTTGTTGTGGTGGTGGTGACAAGTGGGTAGAGATGCTGGTTGTTGTGGTGGTGGTGACAGTGGGTAGAGATGTTGGTTGTTGTGGTGGTGGTGACAAGTGGGTAGAGATGCTGGTTGTTGTGGTGGTGGTGACAAGTGGGTAGAGATGCTGGTTGTTGTGGTGGTGGTGACAGTGGGTAGAGATGTTGGTTGTTGTGGTGGTGGTGACAGTGGGTAGAGATGTTGGTTGTTGTGGTGGTGATGGTGGTTAGTGTTGCAGGTTGAAGTTTTTGCAAACTAAATACATACAGTACTTACCTCTCTCCTCCCACTCTTTGACTCCATCTTACTGCCTCCCTCACCCACTTCCTTCTGCGTGCCTCCCTCTAACCAGTGACTGGCGGCTGAGTATAGTGAGCAAGGAGAAGGAATGAGGGAGGCAACGAGGACGAGGTTCACAAGGAGGAAGAAGCAGGAAGGAGGAGGGGGTCATCTGTTATCTGTTAGTGGTTGTGGGTATTATCTTGCCC
The DNA here is from genome assembly GCA_009830355.1 of Cherax destructor. Lineage (NCBI taxonomy): Eukaryota > Metazoa > Arthropoda > Malacostraca > Decapoda > Parastacidae > Cherax > Cherax destructor. Next base: position 180,324 of record WNWK01001521.1, on the reverse strand, counting down.
AGGCCTCGGTATCTGACCAAACTATTAAGAAGTGCATAGGAAAGTGAAGGTGTGTGTAAGATGTGAGTAGAAGATTGTAAGATTCTCCTGCTATCTTACGTGTACATGGGACAGTAATATTTACCTGTCTTCTTACGTGTTCGTGGGACGGTAAGATTTACCTGTCATCAGCAATCCCGCCAGAGTGCAAAACATTTAACAGGTTACCATTTCACACATGTGAAATGTGACTGTCTATCCTCCTACAACACTGAAACAACGATGATGAGACATACAAGGAAGGGCGATGAAGAGGGGAAAGGAAAATGAGCAGCTGATAAAAACGGGACGGAAGAGGGGGTGAGAAGGGAGAGAGAGGGAAGAGAGAGAGAGAGAGAGAGAGAGAGAGAGAAGAGAGAGAGAGAGAGAGAGAGAGAGAGAGAGAGAGAGAGAGAGAGAGAGAGAGAGAGAGAACCAGAACACTTAATTATTATAACTATTATTATTGTTATTGCATTGACAAAAGCCACTGGATGGCGAAGAGTGTACAAATAAAGGTACTCACTTGTTGCATGCGTGTCACTACTGTCTCTACCTTGTCAACAACCACATTCATCACTCCAATAATTCTCCTTAAAAAAAAATTGGATTCGTTGGAAATTTTTGGTATCAAATTGGACATGTGTATACATGTGTTTACATGCATTCATTTTACATGCACACGTACATGCAATACTTACACACATACATATGCAAAAGTATACATTCATACATGTAAACATATGCAAATGCTTACACAGTCCCGTACATATATACACACAACAATACATACATACATACATACATTCCTACTCACATATGTACACGTACATATGCAAGTGTAGAAATATATATGTATGTATAAATATGCGCATTCATGCATCGACGTTCACAAAAATACATATAAACATACGCACTTATTATAATATATATATATATATATATATATATATATATATATATATATATATATATATATATATATATATATATATATATATATATATGAATCCAAAATTCATACACACATGTATACATACGTGCATAAATTCATACACGTATACATATTTCTATACTCTGCTGCACTGGAAATTGGTGACCACCCTGTACTATTCCTTGCGCGTGTGTTGAGGGAGAGAAGGCTGGGCTTGTGCAACACGGGGATACCTTTCTCGGATCGCGCAGCGACCGAAACGCACTCCATTACTATCATAATGAAGGCCACGGAGCAGGTGGGTGCGGCAGGTGCGGCTGGTGCGGCAGGTGCGGCTTCTGGTTGCGCTCACTCTAGCGTACAGCACAATGACTCCTGGCTTAGACCAGGAGGAGTAAACAGAGGACAAGGTAGACAGGGGACAAGGTAGACAGGGGAGAAGGTAGACAGGGGAGAAGGTAGACAGGGGACAAGGTAGACAGGGGAGAAGGTATACAAGGGAGAAGGTAGACAGGGGAGAAGGTAGACAGGGGAGAGAACAGAGGAGAGAGTAGACAGGGGAGAGGAAACAGGGGAGAGAGTAGACAGGGGAGAGAGTAGACAGGAGAGAGAGTAAACAGGAGAGAGTAGACATGAGAGAGAGGTTGATGTCTCCCTATCCTTAATGGTGAACAGGCTTATTTTAAAACCATTAATCGGGTACACATCTTTGGTCACAAAAAATGGGAAGTCTGGTATTCTTCAGCAGGATATATGGTAAGTGGGATTGTGAAAGAAGTCGGTGGGGGAAGCTGCTGTGGTTGATGGGGAGGGAGGCTGCTGTGGTTGACGGGGGAGGGATGCTGTTGGGTTGATGTTGAGGGAACAGGCTTTTGGGATTCATGTGGTTGATGGGAAAGGCTGCTGAAGTTGATGTGGTTGATGGGGAGGTTGATTTAGTTGATGGGGAGGTTTCTAGAATTGATGTCTCCCAGGTGTGCCCTGTGTAAGAAGACAGATGTAAGGGGAATACCCAAAGCCTCACACCTTCGTAAGTCAGGCGTGCCTGACTTACGAAGGTAATGACTGCCTCCTGACACCTGTAAGGCGCAGGTGTGTATTCCTGACATCTGGCTATAAGACACAGGTGTGTGTTCCTGACACCTGGCTATAAGACACAGGTGTGTGTTCCTGATACCTGGCTGTAAGGCACAGATGTGTGTTCCTGACACCAGGCTGTAAGGCACAGATGTGTGTTCCTGACACCTGGCTATAAGGCACAGATGTGTGTTCCTGACACCTGACTGCAAGGCACAGATGTGTGTTCCTGACACCTGGCTGCAAGGCACAGATGTGTGTTCCTGACACCTGGTTATAAGGCACAAATGTGTGTTCCTGACATCTGGATATAAGGCACAGATGTGTGTTCCTGACATCTGGCTATAAGGCACCGATATGTGTTCCTGACACCTGGCTGCAAGGCACATGTGTTCTGTTGAGGAAATAGCCATGACTTCACTCATGTTCACCAGACCATAAACAAAATGTACACAAAGAAGATAAATATGTCTAAGTTACACCTACTTCCTTCAGGAGTACCTAGTGACATGTCTAAGCTACACCTACCTCCTTCAGGTGTACCTAAAATGAACTAGAATGGCCCTAGTTTCTTATGTAACTACCACACCTGGCCCTACCACACCTGGCCCTACCACACATGGCCCTACCACACCTGGCCCTACTACACCTGGCTCTGCCACACCTGCCTCTACCACACCTGCCCAAGGAAGGTAGGTGAAGGAGTGGGTGAGCAGGTCCCCCGTCAGGTCTGGTGACCAGCAGCAAGGTGAGTACATGAGTACTAATGGTGATGAGTACACTCAAGCCTCACCCACCACCCACCCACCCAACAAACGCCCACCACCTACCTACCCAGCACACGCCAACCACCCACCCACCCAGCACACACCCACCACCCACCAACCCAGCACACGCCCACCACACAGCACACGCCCACCACTCACCCACCCAGCACACGACCACCACCCACCCACCCAGCACACGACCACCACCCACCCAGCACACGCCAACTACCCACCCACCCACCCAGCACACGCCCACCACCCACCCACCCAGCACACGACCACCACCCACTCACCCAGCACACGCCCACCACCCACCCGCCCAGCACACGCCCGCCACCCAGCCACTTGCGTAACGGGATATGGCGGGCCTGTACCCTAGTGACGGTGTTACTAACACCAGTGACGGTGTTACTAACACCAGTGACGGTGTTACTAACACCGTGGCGTAAAGTCAATAATTTTGAACTGATTGTGACCTAAAGAAAATTACAATCAATATGCATTAACATCTTATTTTTGGATGGAGCGTTAAACCCGCAAGACGTGGTGCAGGCTCGTTCTTCCGTTTCCAAATCGTATCTCCGTCTCTTTGCCAATCAGACTGCCAACTGATTCACCGTCTTTTACGAATCAGACTGCCAACTGATTCACCGTCTCTTACCAATCAGACTCCTAACTGATTCACCACCTGTTAACAATCAGACTGCCAACTGATTCACCACCTGTTACCAATCAGACTGCCAACTGATTCACTCTCTTCCTACATTAACTTCGGTTAAATGGTGCAGGTGCGGTCACGTATCTGGCTCAAGGCTCCGGACGGTCAGACACTTAAAACAATTGACAATCCACTCTGACAATCCATTCATTGAACAAAGAAACATTTGAGTGAACAATGGAACATTAGGGAGATAAGAGGAAACCATGAATTAGTTGGTTAGTTTAGCGGGTGTGAAGCCTATCGACTGGACGAGGGTTATTAAGGCTACGTGTAACCTGTATACCAAAGATACTTTTGTATATGTAGGAATTAAGGTAAACTGGTATGTATCCACTGATAGACACATCTCAAGGTGTATATACACTGAGAGACACATCTCACGGTGTATATACACTGAGACACATCTCAAGGTGAATATACACTGAGACACATCTCAAGATGTATATACACTGAGAGACATCTCAAGGTGTATATACACTGAGAGACACATCTCACAGTTTATATACACTGAGATACATCTCACAGTGTATATACACTGAGACACATCTCACGGTGTATATACACTGAGAGACGCATCTCACGGTGTATATACACTGACATACAAAAATCTACCCTACTGAAATCGCGTACGGCGGTATTAAAATAACGCACGGAACTATTAAGACCACGTACGACAATATTAAGACCCCGTACGACAATATTAAGACCACGTACGACAATATTAAGACCACGTAAGACAATATTAAGGGCACGTACGACACTCTCTTCTTTCTTCTATTGAATATTATTTTTTTTTAAATAGCCTCCTCCCCTTCCTCCCTCTCTCAAAATAAAGAGAGAATAGTATGAACCAGGTTCACTGAGCACGGTAAACCATCTACAACATATTTACATTAACGGATTTGTAATGTTAAGTCACGCAAGACAGTGTTTACAATCATGCGTGAGAGGCAGGAGGAACATGCTTAAACACAAAACAAAAGATGACCCTTGTCTTGAACTAAGAAAAAAAGAAAAACGGGATTTATTGTGGAAACGTTTCGCCTACACAGTAGGCTTCTTCAGTCAAGTACAAAGGTGTCAACAAAGACACATGTTGTACATGTGTCTTTGTTGTAAGTAAGACACATGTTGTACATGTGTCTTTGTTGTAAGTAAGACACATGTTGTACATGTGTCTTACTTCGTCGTTACTGGTATTTTTTTTTATTAACACATTTGCTGTTTCCCACCGAGGTAGGGTGACCCTAAAAAGAAGAAACACTTTCATCATCACTCACTCCATCACTGTCTTGCCAGAGGCGAGCCTACACTACAGTTCAAAAACTGTAATATATGTCCACTCATTCAGAATGCAGGTACTGTACTTTTTTTCACCTCCAGGACTCGAGTCCGGCTAACCGGTTTCCCTGAATCCCTTCATAAATGCTACATTGCTCACACTTTGTTATTATAGTGTATTGTATACATTATAATAACTGATACACTTATCCTTGAGATACAAACCTCCGGGTGTAAATATACTGAGATACATCTAGGTGCATATACATTTATATACATACCTTTCCGTGTATATACACTGAAATGCACACCTCTCAGTGCATATATTGGGGGACTGAGAATTTTGTTATGTATGGGATGATAAGTCATTTCATGTGAGGGAAATTTAGGTAATGTGGAGGTGTTACTGGGCACAGAGGTGTTACTGGGCACAGAGGTGTTACTGGGCACGGAGGTGTTACTGGGCACGGAGGTGTTACTGGGCACGGAGGTGTTACTGGGCACGGTGTTACTGGGCACGGAGGTGTTACTGGGCACGGAGGTGTTACTGGGCACGGAGGTGTTACTGGGCACGGAGGTGTTACTGGGCACGGAGGTGTTACTGGGCACGGAGGTGAGCCTGGAGGAGGAGGAGGAAGACTGAAGGAGGGGGGGGGGCTGTAGCAAGCAGGGACTCGCGTGTCACTGAACGCTGGGTGGGCCCCAGGGTGGGCCCCAGGGTGGGCCCCACCCCACACTCCTCCTCTTCTTCATCCACCTCTTTCTCTTCTTCTCTCCCCTCCTCCTTTCCCTCTCATCTCCTTCACCTCTGTCTCCTCCTCTCCTTCCCTTCTCCTGCCTGCACCTCTTCCTTCCTTCACCTCTTTATCTCCTCTCTCTTTCTCTCTCATTCGTGAGAACAGGTGAACATTTTCAGCTTCACGCATGTGCACAAACGTCTAAACTCCAATGGGACACACATACAGGCGTTCGTACACCAACGATACACATATACACGTTCATACACCAACGATACACATATACACGTTCATACACCACAGATAAACACAAACGTTCCCACATCACAAAAACAACCAGGGCGAGGCTCGTTCAGAAATCTAATTAGCAGTTTGTTGCGGTTATCACAGCTGTTATTTGTTCAATATTAACTAGTTTAAGATAGTTTACTTCGTTCATCCTTGGTGCCATGAGCGTCTTAAGTAACAAAAGTTCTTAGCTAGCTGCTATACCTTTCGCCCACCTAGAACGTTATTGAATTCGTCAGTATAGTAGCTAGGTGGTGTTGGCGTAAGTTACTAGATGAACCAGAGGAAGACACAAGTTGTTACTGGTGAGCACAACACTTGCTCCAGCCTTTAAAGTCATGCATTCACAGCGATCTGATGACCCCAGAAGGAACTGTCCACTGGAGCGGGCCACTCCTTTCCCCAGAAGCGGGCCACTCCCTTCCACAGGAGCGGGCCACCCACCGTGAGAGTGTAGACAGTGATACAGTGTTTCAATCTCGGCCGCCTCGTTGCCCCTCAGTTATTTCAATGCCGATCAGGAAGGAATCCAGCGCCCGGCCCAGCAGTGAGCCAATCTTGTTATTGTCGTCTCTCAGTAATTTCAACGCCGATCAGGAAGGAATCCAGCGCCCGGCCCAACAGTGAGCCAGACTCGTTGTTTCTGTTGGTTTATTCGTCAGGAAAAACTCCCTCAACACGGCTATTAAGTCACAAGATGACCAGGTTACTGGTGTTATACCTATGATGGAGCTGCGGCAACAGTGACCCAGACTGGGTTCTGTCATCTGAGTGTCACTATGGTAGACCACAGCAACAGTGACCACTGGTCTGAGTGTCACTATGATGGTCCACGGTAGCAGTGACCGCTGGCGTGCCAGTAATAGACAGTGATCTGAATGAGCCAAGTTTTATGGCAGGTTATCAGGTCTAGGTCCTAGGGCGGATTACCAGGTCCAGGTCCTAGGGCGGGTTACCAGGTCCAGGTCCTAGGGCGGGTTACCAGGTCCAGGTCCTAGGGCGGGTTACCAGGTCCAGGTCCTAGGGCGGGTTACCAGGTCCAGGTCCTAGGGCGGGTTACCAGGTCCAGGTCCTAGGGCGGGTTACCAGGTCCCAGGTCCTGCCTCTAGTGGTGGCTTCGCATGCACCAATCACAATATCCCTTTCTCCCACACTAAAAATAAAATCTCACACTCACTTGCACTCTCCACAACCTACACATTCCCACGCCTGCTGAGGTTCGTAGTCCCGCCACCCACGCCTGCCACCCACGTCTGCCACCCACGTCTGCTAATCACGCCTTCTGAAGTTCACAAGCACGCCCATGCTTAAACTCCACGCCCATTCACAGACCTTGGGTAGACTGTATCCAGCCAATCAATCATCACATCCTCTTCCTCCCAGCTTATTCTTGTGTACACACCACCATCACCACCACCACCACTACAACAACTATCCATCACCACCACTACAACAACTATCCATCACCACCACTACAACAACTATCCACCATCACCACTACTACCACAACAACTATCCACTATCACCACCACTACAACAACTACCCACCATCACCACTACTACCACAACAACTACCCACTATCACCACCAATACAACTACTACCCACCACTGTGACAACCATCGCCACAAATGACCAAAACCACTCACCATCACTCATCACCACCACCAACTATCAACCACTACCACCCACTATCACCACCACTACCACCAACTGTCACCACCACTACCACCAACTGTCACCACCACTACCACCAACTATCACCACCACTACCGCCAACCATCACCACCACTACTACCATCACCACCACTACTACCAACTATCACCACCACCACAAACTATCCCCACCACCACTACCACCAACCATCCCCACCACTACCACCAACCATCCCCACCACTACCACCAACCATCCCCACCACTACCACCAACTATCACCACCACCACAAACTATCCCCACTAGCACATGGTGCTTATAATTCTAGTGCAGTGGAAATACCTAAAGCAGAGACGAAAGAGGACAACAGACCCTCTCAAGCCTTCAGCTGGCTCACAACACACCACCTACCAGTCTTGGCTTCTTGTGAGTGTGCAGTCATCCCACCGAGGCAGGGTGGCCCAAAAAGAAAAAAACAAAAGTTTCTCTTTTTAACTTTGGTAATGTATACAGGAGAAGGGGTTACTAGCTCCTTGCTCCCGGCATTTTAGTCGCCTCTTACGACACGCATGGCTTATGGAGGAAGAATTATGTTCCACTTCCCCATGGAGAAAACAATACACATATTTAACTATTCCTAAAACATCTGTTCATATATGTTTTGGCACGTATTTGATTCTGTGCATAGTGTACATATATTCTGGTGGAGTATTACAGTAAATTACAAGTACCTACAGTGTCTTCTGTTTCGTCCTGTGTCTGCTGTGTTTCCCACTGTGTCTGCTGTTTTCCCACTATGTCTGCTGTGTTTCCCACTGTGTCTGCTGTGTTTCCCACTGTGCTGTTTCCCACTGTGTCTTCTGTTTCCCACTGTGTCTGCTGTGTTTCCCACTGTGTTTCCCACTGTGTCTGCTGTGTTTCCCACTGTGTCTGCTGTGTTCCTACTGAACAATAACAACAATATAGGACATATCGCATAATAATATCACTTACTATAGTGGCTCCCTCCCTCTCTAGCAAGTAGCCATCCTCCATAAGAGTGAGAAGAACATGGTCAGAAGGGACACCAGAGAAGCAGACGAGATAGCCCGGAAGAGAGCAGGAAACTCAAAAGATACAGCAGAAGAAGGTAAGGTCAAAGGAAGGGATTAGGTAGACCAGAAGAGGGAAGAAAGCACCAGATAGTGTGGTCATTAAGGTCTCAGACTCATTAGCCTGAAATAACGTTGTACAGAAATCCTCTAGAAAGAAAGACCATCGTAACTGTTCATTGTGTGTGTGTTCCTTGTTGTTATTAGTTTGTTACGTCTGCTGACGCTAGTTAGACGTACAGTAAACTCTTTAATATAGCTCCTCAATATGATTTTTTTTTTAGAAAATACTATTGGAAAAAGTACATTCAAAATTGAACAGCATGCAAAAAGAAATCACAGAACGTGCTCTTAAATTTTGGATGCAACTTTTCAATAACATTTGCCCAAAAAAAAAAATCGCGGTATGTGGAATATGTTGACTAAACATCTGTCAAACTAATTTCAAACTTAATAGAAATGACTGCTCCTTTTTTTATACTAGATTCGATCTAATAGAATTTTGTGACATACGACCAGTTATAAGAGGCTGTCGTTGTTCAAATATCACGTCGTGTGTAGAGGGCATAGTTCCTAGTCCTTTTATATATCCATATACCCCTTCACTACTATCCATAAGATGGATATGAGGTGCATAATAAACTAGCCACTACCGTCCACAGGATGGATATGAGGTGCACAATAAACTAGCCACTACCGTCCACAGGATGGATATGAGGTGCACAATAAACTAGCCACTACCGTCCACAGGATGGATATGAGGTGCACAATAAACTAGCCACTACCGTCCACAGGATGGATATGAGGTGCACAATAAACTAGCCACTACCGTCCACAGGATGGATATGAGGTGCACAATAAACTAGCCACTACCATCCACAGAATAGATAGAATGAACAGTAAACTAGCTATTACCATCCACAGGATGTATATAGGAGGCACAATAAGCTAGCCACTACGACCCACAAGATGTATATGGGCCGCACAATAGTTACTTCAAGGGCAAAAGTCTAAAACTCTAAGATGGGGGAAAAGGAAGTTAAAGATTGAATCCTGACGTGCAGGTAGCGTCCAAGAAGAAACAATTACAGAGAGGCAAGCAAGGAGGGTCAAACCTGGAGCAAGCAACACACATTGAATCAGGCAAGACAAACACTGTGATGGACCAAGGACCAAGGCACGCAGAGACACACAGACCTACTGATTCACAGGTGAAGACGTCTCAATGACTGCTGAACACACGCACGCAGCTAAACACTAAGAGAGTGAGAGAGAGAGTGCATAAGCCAGGACAAATGCATCTACGTACACTGACAGTTATTTATATAGGGCCAATCTTTAGTGCAACATATGGAGTCTTCTAGGAAGAGTCCAGAGGCCCTTCCTAGAATCCGCGTGAGTACTGGTCTCCTACCATCCCATACACACACGCACACACAACATATATTATACAGTGAGAGCATGAATATTTATGTAAGGGGTAAACAGACACAGGTACAGTATATCAAATGATACACAGACACTGTAACAGTGTAAAGGTTCTGTGTCTGGGAAATCTCAGGGCAGGAACGAAGGAAGGAGAGGGAAGGTTAGGTGGTGAGGATGGTTAAGGAGAGGAAGACGAAGAAAATGGGTAGAGAATCAAATGAGAAGACGTACGAGGAGAGGGAAGCGAAAAAAAAGGAGAGATGTAGTAGAGGGACGTGAAAAAGGAGGCCAGAGGTAGGTGAGGGCGAGAGGGATGTGGAGAAAAAAAGGAGAGACGTAGGAAGAGAGGGAGGCGAATAAAAAGAGGCGTGTGTGTGATGAAAGGGGGGTGAAGGAGTGGGAAACACAGGAAGAGGGGAAAGCGAATGAGAAGGAAGCGTAGGAGAGGGAGGCGGAGACTAAAAGGGCATAGGAAGAAAGAGGGGCGTAGTGGAAGAGCGAAGCGAAGAGAGGGCGAAGGAGAGGGAGACGTTGAGGGCAAAAGAGGCGATGAAAACAGAAGGAAAGAGAAGTAGGGAGGAGAGAGAGAGAGAGAGAGAGAGAGAGAGAGAGAGAGAGAGAGAGAGAGAGAGAGAGAGAGAGAGAGAGAGAGAGAGAGAGAGAGAGAGAGAGAGAGAGAGAGAGAGAGAGAGAGAGAGAGAGAGAGAGAGAGAGAGAGAGAGAGAGAGAGAGAGAGAGAGAGAGAGAGAGAGAGAGAGAGAGAGAGAGAGAGAGAGAGAGAGAGAGAGAGAGAGAGAGAGAGAGAGAGAGAGAGAGAGAGAGAGAGAAAGGCAAATAAGAAGAATTATGCCACGTCGCAGCCATTACTTGTAAGTTGTCTCAAGAGCGAGAGTTCTGAGAGCTTCTGGTACTGTCTGAGGTTTCCGCTCCCTGGCCTCCCACGCCTCCGCACCCCCACTTCTGACTCCGGCTACAACCTCTCTTCTGCACCGCTTCCTCTCTAGTTACGCTGTGCACCTTCGGTTAACACGTATCAAAGGCGCAAGATGCCAAATATTACTTGTCCTAAACATATTGTTTAGATTTTTGAAGTAATAGGTACCTTTATGGAGGCGTGGAAGAGAAACGAAGTCAAGGGACAGCGGGCGGTGATGGTTACACACCAGGAGTAATAACCAACCACATCACCGGAAACGCTTGCACCTGCCTCTTGCTTACATTATTTCTTGACTTAAAGATTAACACCAGTCTACGAAAGGTCTACCCACATGCACGTCTAATTTCGAGCTAGTTAAAACTACAGCAGCATCCCTCGTTAATGAACTTGTGGACCCCTTGGTGAGTGTGGCAAGTGATTGGGTCGTCAGCTTACACACGCTTTATAGACAAACCACGGTACGGGTGGGGCTTGAACTGGCGGCAAGCGAGTCGTAAAACTGCAGGCCAACGCGTAAACCACTGGACGAGCTGGCTACAAGAAGATTAATCCAACAAGGTATATTTATATACCATAGGGTGGTTAGCATGGGTCCCAGTGGGACCATTGCTAACCTCCCTATTGTATCCAGCTGGCCCAGTGGCTTACTCACTGGCCTGGAGTTGTAAGGCTCACTTGCCGCGGGTTGTTTGCAATCGTGTATTTCGTGAGACACGCTCTATAGGGTTACATTTCGTGATTATCTGCATCAGGTCAGTGACTGCTAATACTTGTGTAATCACGATGAATGAACGACAGCAGAGACGTGTTGCCGACCTCTCAGCGGAACCGCAGCTCTCTTCCTTGTTCTCACATCATCAGGTATTAATGCTAATTTCGGTTTTTTTTTTCTTTTTAAACACGCAGCTTTCGTCAGTCAGTTTCAGATAATGATTTGTTTTTGCTGAGGGACTGATTACCTCAGACTCCTCCTCATCTTAGATCGTTCTTCTTTGTATTGGACTGAGGAAGCCACTAGATGACGAAACGTTTCCTCAGTCAAGACTCCCAAAAATTGCACAAGTGTCTCATTCTTCAAAAAGTGTGTTTGCCTGCATATTTTCTGCAACATTGCAAGCTCCTGATGATGTGTTGATTGCAACACGAAAGGCCTAGAGCTATCATTCAATTTTCCCGTGGTTGTCTGCATCTTGTATCGCTTGTTCGCGATATTTGCATAACAGAGGAATGTATTGAGGAGGCTCACAGAGGAGGAGACAAGTACCCCCCCACACACCCACACACCCACACACCCACACACCCACACACACACACCCACACACACCCACACACACACACACACACACACACACACACACACACACACACACACACACACCTACGCCACCGAGATAATTGTAACCCAGCACACACAATGCCCTTGGCTGAGAGGTAGGATACTCGACCCACGTCTCCTGGGTCTGCTGATCGCATCTAAACACGATTCTTCTCTCCTCATAATGTAGTCCAACCTACTTAATCTTTGTTTTCAAACCTCTGTAAGCCTGTCGGTCGACACAACTCAAGCTGAGGGACTGATTGCCTCACCTTTTGTATATAGTTCTTGAAATTATGTCCTCGAATTTGTATTGATAAAGCCACTGGAGGGCGAAACGTCTACAATAAAGACACCCAGATGTTGCACATGTGTCTAATTCTTCACCTAGCGGTACTGTCGACCAAACACGATTGGGTGAAAGTACTGTTTTTTTTTTTCACTTTGGTCATATTGCATAACTAATATCAGTTGGTATTACCTGGTGTGTGGTTTTGCATACTTGATTCACTCTGGGCTTTTATGCATCATTTTCTTCCCGCATTTAAGTGGAAAATGAATAAGAGATGACCCTATCTGTGGAAATATTATTATTTCTATTCAAAGTCTACCACATTTTTCCACTAGGCTGCATGTTTCTCACTAGGCTGCATGTTTCTCACTAGGCTGCATGTTTCTCACTAGGCTGCATGTTTCTCACTAGGCTGCATGTTTCTCACTAGGCTGCATGTTTCTCACTAGGCTGCATGTTTCTCACTAGGCTGCATGTTTCTCACTACGCTGCATGTTTCTCACTAGGCTGCATGTTTCTCATTACGCTGCATGTTTCTCACTAGGCTGCATGTTTCTCACTAGGCTGCATGTTTCTCACTAGGCTGCATGTTTCTCACTACGCTGCATGTTTCTCACTAGGCTGCATGTTTCTCATTACGCTGCATGTTTCTCACTAGGCTGCATGTTTCTCACTAGGCTGAATGTTTCTCACTACGCTGCATGTTTCTCACTACGCTGCATGTTTCTCACTAGGCTGCATGGCTTGGCCCGGGGAAATGGAGGGCAGGGAGAGCCTTATTATCCGCTTCAGATACATACCTGTAATGATCCTGGTTGAGATTGGCTTGGGAAACACTTTGGGCGTTCTTCCCTCCGTCAGGATGTGCCTGGGTGATTCATGCCTTGGGAACACTTACAGAATAATTTCCTTTCTCATACCTGCCTCAATTTTGATTCCCAGAACCCACTGAGTCACTAGACGTGTGTGTGGGGCGTACTCTCCAAATTCTGGCTACATTTTTATTAGCAGACTATCAAAACGAGATGCATCACACTGTGTAGGTACCCTAGTATCTATATAGTAATTTGAAAGGTTAAAGCAAGAGTTAACTAATTATAGCCATAATTTTTAAAGGAAGGGGGGGACCGGTAAGCCAGTGGAAGGCCTCGAATACGTGACCAAAAGTTCCAGGTGTGGGTCATCATCCGACTAAGACCCGCGTCAGGAAACACTTGTCCTGATTCCTTACAAATCTGCCTAACCTAACCTAGATAAATGAGACACTTTTGCAACATTTGGGTATCTATTTATTTTAGAATTAACAATGTTTAACCAACATAACAGTCACGAAGGACGATTTTCCTCTTTTCCTTAACCGTATACACTTGAGTCAATGAGTATACACCACTGGTAATGAGTATACACCACTGGTAATGAGTATACACCACTGGTAATGAGTATACACCAATGGTAATGAGTATACACCACTGGTAATGAGCATACACCAATGGTAATGAGTATACCTTAGAAATGATGAGTGTACACATGAGATAATAAGGACTTACTTCTCATATAAAAGACCCCAATGGAAATAAGTCACTCTGCCTGACTTTTTTGGGTTATCCTAAGTTCTCTACACATATGCTGCTATGTATGATAATCTATGTATTTGTTTATACCTGAATAAACTTACATACACTATCACTTATGATGATTTTACACTTAATATAATTAAGTGGTTTTTAGTTGTACACTTATCACATGACGTGTTTACACTCAGATATTGAAGTGTGTCAGCTTTAGTTAGGAGACTTCAGGAAGGTGATGAGACCATCTCAAAGCACTCCACCACGAGTAAGGTTCGTCAGGAAACAGGACAATTGTTACCTGACGCGGGTCTTAGTTATATGATGACCCACCACTAGAGCTTTTGGTCATCTGATCGAAGCCTTCCACTGGCTTACCCCTCCACCCATTTAAAAATATTATATTACGTGTATGAGTTCAGTAACTATGGTAGCTTCAAGGATTACTTTCTATTAAAGATAAGCGCCTTATTAATGCAGGTGAGAGGCTCTTGTTCTAAGCACCAAACCTGATTACCTCCCATTCACCAGGAAATGAATGGCCCCAGCGAGTTAAGCGCTTCCCCATGGATATAAAAATTCCCTTGCGGGAGTGCTGACGTGTGAGACATATGTGCAAGACGTGGGTACTTTTATATAGAAGACGTTTCGCTAACCAGTGACTTTAATTCAATATTAAGTTTATGCTTCAGACTGATCAAGAATGAGGTGGTGAAAACAGTCTAGGATGAGGGACTGATTATATCACCTCATACAGTCTCCAGCTAATGAGCTCTGCGCTGAAATGATAAAGCCAGTGGTTAGCAAAAACATCTTCATAATAAAAATAGCAAGGTGGTTCACCTGTGTCTAATTCACCACCTTGTCAGTACTATATACCATTAATGTTATGATGTCTGTTGACGCTACGAAATCATGGGCTGAATTTCTCTGTTGAAATTGGTTCTAGAACTATGAGTCTTAGGTAACTGGTGATGCAGTCTTCTAGCCAGTGAGTTAGGTAACTGGTAATTCAGTCTCCTAGCCAGTGAGTTAAGTAACTGGTAATGAAGTCTTCTAGCCAGTGAGTTAGGTAACTGGTAATGCAGTCTTCTAGCCAGTGAGTTAAGTAACTAGTAATGAAGTCTTTTAGCCAGTGAGTTAAGTAGCTGGTAATGCAGTCCTCTAGCCAATGAGTTAAGTAACTGGTAATGCAGTCTTCTAGCCAGTGAGTTAAGTAGCTGGTAATGCAGTCTTCTAGCCAGTGAGTTAAGTAACTTGTAATGCAGTCTTCTAGCCAGTGAGTTAAGTAACTGGTAATGCAGTCTTCTAGCCAGTGAGTTAAGTAACTGGTAATGCAGTCTTCTAGCCAGTGAGTTAAGTAACTGGTAATGCAGTCTTCTAGCCAGTAAGTTGAGTAACCAAAGTATTAGGAACTGACAGTAATTTTAGGCAAGTGCACAGCGCTGCCTTGGTAACTGATACCTTACTCAAGCCCAGTCATTATCCACCAGTAACACTGCCTCAACAACACTTAGAATATTAATTTAGCAGTGGAAGCTGTGTCACTGCGCCCAAGGACTTTTAGATACTTTAAAGAATAAATCTTTGAATACGGTTGCCTGCACAATCTAGATAGCTGGTCAAGGTACCTAGACAGCTAGTCACAGTACCTAGATAACAGAATAACGACTACATCTGAAAATTATTGTTGTCGCGACGATGCATATTTGACCAAGCGCTGAAATCAGCTTCAAGGCCACAATATAATTACTTACTAGATATCTTAAGTTAATCTAAACAGGATGAAGATAATCTAGGAAAAGGGATGACAGGTGAACAGTTACCCATGTGTAATACATGCTATCCTAAGAACTTAAAAACCAAGATAGCGAGCCGAACACAAGAATAATTCTATGTATTTAGCGACCAATGGGTAAACCCGTTCGTTACACTCAAGATCCGAACGTGCGAGAGTATGTGAGGATATGTGCGTGACTTAAGATAACGTCAGGCTAGGTACTTAAACTAAGATAGCCTACTGCTACTACCTTTCGCATCGAAACTAATGATATCTCTTGTGCATGATATAACTCCCATTTATACCTGATTCCGTGAATCAGAGATTAGCCAGTCAGATTTACACAAATGGTGTGTAAGTGCCCTTACTCAACCAGCGACTCAGTGCGCGTTGTTGCTTACTCTTGCAAAGTTTGTAATGTCATACTCAAAACACTGCAGGAGGTGAGGAGACTAGTCAGCTGTTTAGCAGAGTTGTAACATTGTATACGAGAGTGAAAGCTGAGTAGCTGAGAACGCGTTTAGAATGTGAGTGTTAGAGTGAAAGTGATTGCTGCTGGGAGATCTGTAGCCTTATCAGCGTAGACGAACACGATTCCACCTGTATATATATATATATATATATATATATATATATATATATATATATATATATATATATATATATATATATATATCCTAATGTTATATAATTTAAAAATCACAGTAGCCTAAGCCATCCTCCCAAGCCACCACCAATTTTTTCTATATACATAAAAAATCTGGACTGACCAAACGGTGGCCTGCAAGTCACCACTAGGTTTTTAAGACACGTAAATAAAATCCTCCTCCATATGAACGACTCAGCGCCAACATAATGCTCAAAGACGTCTATTATTTGCTCACAATATTTAGCTATCAGAACACTTACACGATTAACAGGTGATCACTGTACAATTAAGAGAGAATCTGTGGCCAGCTACACTACAATTACTGCCATAATAACAACCATTAAAATTCGGACATACATTGTGAAAAGTAACCAGGATACGCCCTTGAGTTAGGCTTCACCTCTGGTATAAATACTCTCCTCCATCATCGTCATATTGTAAGAACAAGAAAAATGCGGAGAATTTTGTTTTATAGTTCACTTGGTTACATTACATGATTTTTTTACAATGGCTAGACTTTCGTTATTTACTATTTTAGACGTTTCTATACACAACCCACACATAGGAGGAGCTTACGACGACGTTTCGGACCGACTTGGACCATTGACAAAGTCACACAGTGTGACTGTTAATGGTCCAGGTCGGACCGAAACGTCGTCATGAGCTCCTTTCTCTCTCTTATGCGCGGGTTATTTGTGTATTGTTTCAGTCAGGGTATTATGCCTTTTTTCTCTCTCTACACGTTTCCACTAATACTAGAATACACACACACATAAATAAAATATAAACCGATGTACAACTTGCCGGTTTTTTAAACCACAAAAAAATTAATGTTGAAATCTTAAATTTCGGATAATGCAAAAGTATTTTCCCCGCTTGACTTATTAAATATTAATTTCCGAACGGCTGTCACATTCATGTGGAAATTATTATAATATAGAAAATAAAACCACAGAACGACTGACAAAAATCGGAAATAAATGCATTGAACGCCTTAAATAAATCAAAATTTGATTCTTCCTTTTCACAGAGTTTTATAACCCTCTGGAATGAACTCAAAAAATTTCATGTAAATAAATTTATTGCAAATAAATGATGTAAAATACTTAAAAATTTAAATAAGTGTAGAGAAATAAAGAATATTCTACGTAAATAATGCAGGAATTTATCTAGAAGTTAAAATGCAACTGTCCGCTAAGTGTGAGAGGTCGCTATGTGAGGTAGAACCTCCAGGAAGACGCCTCCAGAGCACACTTTATTCCTGTAGGTCGCTAAGCGGGACAGCACCTCCAGGAAGACGACGCCCACGTCACTCCTGGAGGTCGCTAAGCGGGGCAGCACCTCCAAGAAGACGACGCCCACACAACGCACACGTCACTCCTGGAGGTCGCTAAGCTGGGCAGCACCTCCATGAAGACGACGCCCACACACACGTCACTTGAGGTAAAACTCAAGTGAAACAATCCACTCAAGTGCTCAACACCGAGATTCATGAGTGAACACTTAACGATGAAGAAAAAATAATAATATTTAAGTACTCAACGAAACAAAACATTAACGAGAAGAGCTAAACGAGTGAGGTCATTCAGTATTAAACAAAACGAAAACTTCTGTTGTAGAGGATAATAAAGATTAATATAAGTCCTATAAGCTAAACAATATATATTACAAAATACACCCAAGGAAGACCTCGCCTTCAGGACATACACAAAACTAATGAATTTAATGATGAAACAAAGAACCGTAAGTTGCACACAATAGCGGATTTATTGCGGAAAACGAGTGAAAGAGGAGAGGCAGTGGAGCGTCACCAAGGGAGTGCAATAACACTGGGAAGCCTGCAACAGGACACTTAATCCTGCAGGCTTCTGCAGGATACAAGGCCACTTGCAACTCCTGCAATACACAAGCTGAGATCCTCCAGCATCATAGACCTCCTACAGAACGCTCAACCTGACAGCCCACAGTGACAAAAAGAAGGAAACAGGGGCGTTGCAACTTACAGTGAAGCGAAGGGATCATGTTGAAGACATTGCAGGTGCAATATTTTTTTTTAATCCAGGCGCTGCAATCACTCCTCCCAGTTCGATATCGCATTCCCGTACACTGTTAGTTGGTAATATCTTCCCCTCCCATGTGCATATATTCCAAAAGGAGGGCAGGTGAGAGTTATCTCAATAGACACAAATAAATGGGGCTGAGAGACAAGAGTGCCAACACCCTCCCACTTCCCGTCCCGACCAGACACTGAGGAGTTATCTTGTGGGTTGCCCTGGCAAGTGTGGCTCCTACCTGCCAGACGTACAAGCTTCAGTACTTGCAGTGCGGCCACATCCCTACTTCCAGACATCACATCCTTCGTTCCAGTCCCAGACAACACATCCTTGGTTCTAGATAACACATCCTTCGTTACAGACAACATATCCTTGCTTTCAGACAACACATCCTTGGTTCCAGACAACACATCCTTGGTTCCAGACAACACATCCTTGCTTCCAGACACCACATCCTTGCTTCCAGACAACACATCCTTGGTTCCAGACAACACATCCTTGCTTCCAGACACCACATCCTTGCTTCCAGACAACACATCCTTGCTTCCAGACAACACATCCTTGGTTCCAGACAACACATCCTTGGTTCAACACACAATATACAACTAACCATATCATTTATGATAAGACTCCTGATTATCCAGGATGCCACCCACAACAGACGAGTAACATCCAGGTACCTATTTCCTGCTAGGTGAGCAGGTGGACCAAGTGCAAGACTACCCCTACGTCTCACCCGGTCAAAGATGCCACACACAACGGTATACTACACCCAGGTAGTACCTGTTTACTGCTAGGTGAGCAGAGGTAGCGGGTATAAGGAGACTTACCAGATCTTTTAATCACGCTCTGGACTGAACCCTCATCCTTGAATTATGAACAGGACAGAATGAGCTGCCACTGAGATAGGAACACCTATCTGATCTATACATGCATGTTTCTACCTAGCTTACTTGTAGCAGCCTTCTTTGAGAACTTTGTTAGGCTACGTGCTGTTATGTTGCATATTTGTATAGAAAGACTTGCAGGCTGAAGGCAGCCAGACGTTCACACAAACACCAGGCTGAAGGCAGCCAGACCTTCACACAAACACCAGGCTGAAGGCAGCCACATCTTACCTCTAGCACCAGAAAACCCCAATACAGTCTTAGAAATGACAAAAATATTATTTATTTACATTATTATGATTGTAAAACCGTTTTGTGGTGATACAATGTCCTCGTCTGGCGGTGTGGTCATACTGGTTACCTTTGTAACAGCACCTGGTTGTTGACAATAGATTGCTTGTTGTTTCTGACGGTTGTGATCGTTGTAGAAGAGGTAGACCGAGCAGCAGAAATCCAGGAGAGGGCTTGCGTTTAGGCTGAGCCTAATTAAGCTGGGCCACAGCTTAGAGCCTCACGGTATGACGGGAGACTTTTTTTTTGTTTTATTCCCTCAACAATTTTACCAAACTGAAAAAAAAAGAATTCTTCTTTCGGCTTTCGAAAATTTTCGAAAAATTTGAGTGGCACTGCTGTGTGAGAGTGGTACTGCAGGGTGAGAGTGGCACTGCAGGGTGACAGTGCCACTGGGTAGTCATGGCACTAATAGAGATGATAAAAGTTGTGTAGGGAACAGAAAAATAAAATTACGAACTGAGAAGGGAAAAGATGAAAAAGACAAGAAGGAAGAGGATACGAAGGAAGATAAGAAGGAAGAGGTAAAGAAGGAAGATAAGAAGGAAGAGGTAAAGAAGGAAGATAAGAAGGAAGAGGTAAAGAAGGAAGGAAACGAAGAACTAGGAGGGTAAGGAATAGAGGCAAGAAAAATGAGGAAGGACGGTAGAAAGAGGAGGAAACAGAAGGGAGAGAGAGAGAGAGAGGAGATGAAAGAGGGCGAAAGAGGAGCGATAAGAAATATGGAACAGATGTAAGACGAGGCGCGTGACGCCAGCACGGGCTCGCACGCGGTAACCTCGCGTCCGCACGCGCTAACCTCGCGCTTGCATTAGTTAGAATCTCACAAAAAGATAATAATCTCATGGCCTTGACTAAACCATATGCTACAGTGTTACTGTATCTGCAAGTGTCTTGTTAATGTTGTTGACCAGGAGACTAATGGGACTGACCACCTTCTGTCAGGGCTGAGGGACTGACCAGCGTCTGTCAGGGCTGAGGGAGTGACCACCTTCTGTCAGGGCTGAGGGAGTGACCACCTTCTGTCAGGACTGAGGAACTGACCCCTTTCTGTCACATATGAGGGGACTGACCACTTCAAAACTTCTCCACGCCTTCTGTCTCCAGTGTTATAATTTCCTGTATTTGACTGAAGACTCCAGTCACAGAGGCGAAATAATGATTCCTAAATAAAGATATGTAAGCCTTGCACAAACGCCAAAATAAACCAAATGTTGTCTACCGCTTCTTGCTGCTTAAGAGGAGACGTAGAAAGCATGGGTGTGGTTAGTCAGATTACGGGTAGATGGGACGAAGTGGAAGGAGATATAAAAGTAGAGAGGGAAGTAGAATAATCAGTACAAGAAGTAGAATAATGAGTAAAAGAAGTAGAATGATCCGTACAAGAAGTAGAATGATCAGTACAAGAGGTAGAATGATCAGTACAAGAAGTAGAGTGATCAATACAAGAAGTAGAATGATTAGTACATGAAATAGAACGATCAATACAAGAAAAAAAAGAATGACCACTTCATAAAACAAACTGATCACTATAAGAATTGAAGTGAGTACCATCAAGAGCATCAAAACATCGTAACCAAGCATCAACGACCCACCTACACCACCTTTCCTCGGAACTCCTCCCACTGGAGAGCTGAAGCGTACAACACCGTACGAGCTACAGTGTTATACACTAAGAACGATCGAAGGAGCGGAGATAAACTCACCGAAAACTTGTTTGAAAGAGACAAAGAAATCAAAAGGAATGTGTGATGAGGGTTGTTAAAGATTCGACCATTCGCTGACCATAGTAACAGCCACAGGAACTACCACAGGAGGAGGCACAGCTGCTGCTGCAGCAACAGGAGTTACAGCAGTAACCTCAGAACGCGAGTAAGACAGTCACAGCTTCAGTTACAGGACGCAGGACATGGCAGGTCCACATCAAGCAGGTAGATCCCTGGATCGACCTGCAATATCCGTATACAAGGCAGATAAAGCAAGAAACATAGGCTAAATAACACATCAAACTGCAGGATACACTTCTACAGGCCAGGCATAGAGAGTCAGGCTTCAAAGCAACCTGCTATGCACACTATAGCTTAGAGGTGAATACAATGGGAGAACTAGAGGTGAGGAGGCTCCTGCCTCAGCCGTGCAGTGCAGATATTGCACGGGAGGGCACGATGAGTGAGTCAGGTAGGCTGGCCATGCCCCTAGGCGGCCTGTACCGCCCTCTGACCGTCCTGCTGCGACCACTACCCACAGCCCAGGACTGAGCAGTCCATGAAGCACGCTCACCCCAGTCCAGCCGCCCGCCCTGCTGCCCGCCCGCCCACCAGGTCGTTGATCCTCTCCTCCCGCTGCCCACAACGGCGAGGCGACAACGCAACACAGCCTCGACAAAGACAAAGCAACATCAGCACCCCTCCAGCGGGTACAACAACGCCACGCACAACGAAGCTCATGACAACCCTATCAACGACACCACGACGCCCACACCCTCGTCTGGATTTAAGTGCCCAGACGAGTCGTACTTTGTTATATGTATAACCACAGCGACCTGTCGTTCTTGACAACACTACAGTCTCAGCTACGGACGTCGTTTTAAAGAAGATTTTGTCGTGCTCATCTCTTGGATACACAGGAAAACATCAGAAGTTAGCTGCTTCTAGATTCTCTTACCAGGAGAGGACACTATAGACGACATTTCGATCCTCCTTGGACCATTATCATATCGCGAACCTTAACCTGGATATTTCTGTCTAATGAAAGAAGTTGAGGCAAAGTTGTGTTGTGGTCGACTTCTGAGAACTATCTCTTGATAATTCTCCCACTACCCGAGTCTGAAAAGTAGGAAAAAAAGAAACAAGGAACGGATTGAGATCGAACCCATGGTAAGTGTGTCCTAAAACTCCAAGCCAGTGCGTTAACTACTGGGTCAGCTGGCTCTAATAAGATTCATCCAACTAGGTATATTTATATACACCATAGGGAGGTTAGCATGGCCACAACTGTCACCACAAACAAAACTGTGTTGATTGTGGTGTTGTGGTGAAATTATACCAGAAACTATATTAAACCAGGAGATTGTACCAAAGTTCCAGGAGATTGTACCAACGTAAGACCCAGGAGATTGTACCAACGTAAGATCCAGGAGACTGTACCAACGTAAGACCCAGGAGATTGTACCAACGTAAGACACAGTAGACTGTACCACAGTAAGATTCAGGAGACTGTACCACAGTAAGATCCAGGAGACTGTACCACAATAAGATCCAGGAGAGTGTACCACAATAGGATCCAGGAGCAAGACCTAACTAGTATATTGTTTGTTTATCACGCCACCTGTTTAGCACTTTCTTTGGTTATAGTAATAATAATTATCACGCCACCCAACAGGTGTAAGAGAAGACTTCAGTCGGGTCCCACATCATCACTGAGAAAGACCCAGCAACTGCAGAATAGGTCTCTCGCTAAGTCCCACATTTTCCTCTCCCAGCAAAAGCAATGAACAGTGGAATGGTCTGTTTGTCAAGCGAAACATGAACCAGTCCATCCACGGAAAATTGGATCTTATAATGAACTAAGTCCTGACAAAAACCGCAGCAGTGAGGCTCAGGGAAACACACCAGCAACGCCACGTTTCCAAAATTAAGAAACGATTCTTGAACACTTCCTTTACAGCCTACTCGACATTTGGCATCACCCCTTCCCTTCTTTTTCAAATCCCTTTTCCTCCTTTTTCACTGTGCTCTTTACGGCTGCTTTGCGAAATTTGGATTCGTTGCCAATTCACAGCTAAAACAAATGCTCCTTTATAATTTTCGAGTTTGTGTGATGATGTGAGTTCTCGTGTTTTGCGTTTGAGAGAAGAGTGTGTTGTGAGAGTGCGTCTCACGCGTCTTCTGGTGGTGGTGGGAACCCTTGCCTGGTCTCCTTGAAGGATGGCTGCGAATTATGAGAAGATCATGATTACCAACTACGTGTCATTACTGAAGATGAGAATAAGTGAGTTTGACCTTCAAAACTTTGAGATTACAATGCGTGGGAATATCTTTTTTTTTAAATTGTGTGTGCGAGAGAGAGAGAGAGAGAGAGAGAGAGAGAGAGAGAGAGAGAGAGAGAGAGAGAGAGTTATTGTCATAGTCAATAGGGACCTGCAAAACCGTAGGCTTTCCTAGGATCAGATTTGATCCAAGGAGAGGCAGGGTGACTCCAGTGTCTTGAATCAAGAGGCCTTCGCTAACATCAAGGCACCCTACTCCCACCCTTGCCGCATCCCTGAAGGACGCGAAGTCACGTGCCCAAGAACGTGTCACGTACAAAGTGTACAGGAATCCGAGGGAACGGAAAAAAATAAGACCTGACTGGGCAACTTTAAGAACCCCAGAGCTCCAGCAAGGCTCCCTCGAGGAGGAGCAAGAGGACAGTCTGTAGAAGGTATCCCCCTCAGAGGCTCCAGCAAGGCTCCCTCGAGGAGGAACAAGAGGACAGTCTGTAGAAGGTATCCCCGTCAGAGGCTCCAGCAAGGCTCCCTCGAGGAGGAGCAAGAGGACAGTCTGTAGAAGGTATCCCCGTCAGAGGCTTCAGCAAGGCTCCCTCGAGGAGAATCATGAAGACAGTCTGTAGAAGGGATCCCCGTCAGAGGCTCCAGCAAGGCTCCCTCAAGGAGGAGCAAGACGAGACACTGAAGATACCTCCGTCCGTCAGAGGTCGTGAGTCTCACTGAGCATCCACTTCTTTCACTATCCACATAGCTAACCAATCCTCACTTAACCTAATCAACTTTGTCCATCCCCTCTTACCCCTTCACCTAT
Source organism: Cherax destructor (assembly GCA_009830355.1). Classification (NCBI taxonomy): domain Eukaryota; kingdom Metazoa; phylum Arthropoda; class Malacostraca; order Decapoda; family Parastacidae; genus Cherax; species Cherax destructor. The sequence continues at coordinate 155,756 of WNWK01001521.1, read as the reverse complement.
CCATCGCTCTATGTCTATTCCCTCTATCTGCAAACCTGTCTGTTGGGGCTAGTGTCCCGTCTTCAGGGAAGAGGGGCCAGCCCCACCCACCATCGACGATGTACTTCGCGGTGAAAGTCGTAGAGATTATGAGAACTTCGCACCGCACTTACATATTAAGCTTCTCACTTCCTTGTTTTCATTTCCAGGTAAGTTAAGTGGACAGGAGAACCTGGTGATGAGGCGTGACCTCACGTGACTCAGGTGACCTCAAGTGACCTCGCTTCTACAGTGCTGATAAGGATGGCTGGTTGTTGCAACCGTGTAGCGGCGGGTAGGGCAACCATCGTCCACCAGGACGATGGTTGTGTCACGGTGCTAGTGAATCCAGAACTCATAAAACGTTTGTTCCATTTTGTTATTATTATTAATAGAAGTAGTAATAGTAGTAGTAGTAATAGTAGTAGTGGCAGTAGTAGTAGTACATTCATGGGAGTGTACATGATAGTATCCCAGTGTCTGCGTTAACCGGATACTATCATGTTTGAAGGTTGACATTACCTGTGATTTACCTGTCATCATTTTCAGGGGTCAGCGCCCCTGCAGCCCGGTCCCAGAACAGGCCTCCTTCTGGTGGCTGGCCTGATCGATTAGTATGTTGGTGCCAGCAGCCCGCGGACCAACCTGTACACTACAGCCCGGCTGATCAGGAACCTTCCTGGGGAACTCCTCTATTTCCCTCCGGAAGAGTACTAGGAATTTGTAGGTAATTTTTTCTTTATGCAGGATGGAAGGATGTTGAAGAGTCGTGGTCCCTTTACACTTATGTTAATAAATAGGAAGATGCATGGATAAGGAAGAGGATTTACAGGAAGGATAAGAGGCAAGGATCAGATGAGAGAACTCTTACGTTAAGGATAATGATCGCTGCTGATACCTGCTTTGCTGACACCCGCCTCGCTGACACCTGCCTCGCTGACACCCGCCTCGCTGACACCTGCCTCGCTGACACCCGCCTCGCTGACACCCGCCTCGCTGACACCTGCCTCGCTGACACCCGCCTCGCTGACACCTGCCTCGCTGACACCCGCCTCGCTGACACCTGCCTCGCTGACACCCGCCTCGCTGACACCTGCCTCGCTGACACCTGCCTCGCTGACACCTGCCTCGCTGACACCTGGAAGGCAGCAGGGAAGGCAGGGGAAAGAGAGAGCTAAGTAGAAACAGGAAGTAACACTGGGAGATAAACAGGAAACAGCGCAGGAAGAATGAACAGAATTCTCTCTCTCTCTCTCTCTCTCTCTCTCTCTCTCTCTCTCTCTCTCTCTCTCTCTCTCTCTCTCTCTCTCTCTCTCTCCTACTCTCTCCTCTCTCTCTCACTCTCTCTCTCTCACTCTCTCTCTCTCACTCTCTCTCTCCCAAGGCAGTTTAGATCTGTGTTTTTATTAAGAAGTTTTAGCATCAAAACACGGAGGCCAGACACACACACACATAAAACAACAACAACAACAAGACTAGTCCCGGAGCTAAGGGGGGGGGGTGTCCTACTGTCATCCAGTGACGTCAAGTCACTGGATGACAGTAGAGATTAGGGGACATGATAACGACGTATAAAATACTGAGAGGAATATACAAGATGGATAGGGATAGAATGTTTCTGAGTTTTTTCAACTGGAAATTGAAAACTCAGATTAGTCACTGGGATGTTAGGAAGTACTTCTTCAGTCATAGAGTTATCAGGAAGTGGAACAATCTGGAGAGTGATGCACTAGAGACAGGATCCATACATAGCTTTAAGAAGAGGTACGATAAAGCTTATGGAGCAGGGAAAAACAGCTCCATTAGCTTTATCGTGGCTAATTGCTTTATCTTGGATAGTTGCTATTAAGCAACTAGCCAAGAGGCGGGGCCAGGAACTGTGAATCGACCCCTTCAACCACAAATAGGTGACTACACACTTAAGTGTAACAGCAGCTGCAAATTGAGAGTGTCATCGGGAGACGTAACAGTAACAGGTAACGGAGGAGGGAGAGTGGGGAGGTGTCAGTAACAGTGTGGGGGGAAAGGTGCCACTAGGCAACGGAGAAAGTGCTAGTAACTTAGTAACGGGGATGGAGAAAGTACGTAACACCAGTGAGTGTTACACTAATGTCACCTCCGTTACCTCTGTCACCTGTCACAGCCACTTCCAACGGAACTGCTACCACCATTACCACTATTACTACCACTACTACTGTTACTGTTACTACCACTATCAACCTACCTGTCCATGTGACTATTTTCCAACGCGTTACCAGCACGTCATGTTACGTTATTGTCCGACACGTTACCAAGATCCCATTGTATCAGGGAATATGTTACGTCTGTAACACCTAGTGTCACGTCTGTAACACCTTGTGTTACATTAATCTCTCCTATCACTCCATTTCTCATCACTCCACTACCATCACTCCACTACCATCACTCCACTCCTCACAGTGGAGTTCTGACTTTCACTCTCCTGCCCTCCACTTGGGAGTGCCCAAACACCCTCAAGGACTGGCCTCTCTCTCTCTCTCTCTCTCTCTCTCTCTCTCTCTCTCTCTCTCTCTCTCTCTCTCTCTCTCGTGGCACCAAGGTCCAACCCTACCCTCAGCCTTCCCTCACCCTGCCCTTAACTAGCACCCTGCCTTCGGCCCTATATCTTCACCTTGCCCTCACCCTGCCCTTAACTAACACCCTGTCTTCTGCCCTATATCCTCACCCTGCCCTTAACTAGCACCCTGCCTTCTGCCCTATACCCTCACCATGCCCTTAACTAGCGCCCTGATTTCTGCCCTATACCCTCACCCTGTCCACAGTGCCCTCAGTGCCCTCACTGTACCCTTGCCCAGTTTCCTGCCCTAACTGCTCCTCAGGCTGGTCTTTGTCTGACTCCAGGCTGCCACCCTCAACTCACTTCCTCGCGCAGTCTCTTTGTTGTCAGTGATCTGTTGTTATTAGTGACTGTTGTTGTCAGTTACCTGTGACTTATTGTTGTCAGTGGCCTGAATTTACCTGACCTAACCTAACACAGCCTTCAAGAACGTAAACAGTGACTCCTGTGCGTCCTCGTCAATCTCCAACACGCAATCAGTGGTTCACTATAGAGTCTTCTCCATCAACTCTCCTCTAGCCAAGTTGCAAACCAAACCTGGAAATAATTGAGAGCTGTGGGACGTGGCAGTGGTCCGGGAGAGCGAAACATCGCCATAGGCTTAGTTAATGTAGGAGTTTGATGGAATTGAGAGGAATATCTTGGAGAACGACACACAGACTGACACCTTTCTCATCTTAGGCCTTAGGCCTCCTCCTCCTGCTGCTGCTCCTCCTCCTCTTCCTCGTGTACTACCTCTTTTTCCCTCCTTGCCAGTGGTGTGGGCAGGGAGAGAAGTCGTCAAGGCGGGTGTGAGCGTGCATGGGCGTGAGGAACTTGGAGTGTGGGCGGACGGGGACAAAGCCGGAGAATTCTGAAGGACGACGTTGTCGATCCTACAGGAGTGAGTAGGACCTGTAGTAGGACCTGTGGTAGGACCTGTGGTAGGACCTGTGGTGGAGGCTCCCACAGGTGTGTAGGGCCTGTGGTGAAGGCTCCCACAGGTGTGTAGGACCTGTGGTGGAGGATCCCACAGGTGTGTAGGACCTGTGGTGGAGGCTCTCACAGGTGTGTAGGGCTTGTGGTGGAGGCTCCCACAGGTGTGTAGGAGCTGTGGTGGAGGCTCCCACAGGTGTGTAGGAGCTGTGGTGGAGGAACAAGAGAAAAGCAGAGTAGTACAAGGTGTACACCAAGTGTGTACACCAGGTGTGTACACTTTGCACAGAGTCCTTGATCACAAAATCTCACCTGCCCAAGGTAAACACTGCCTCCACACACACACACACACACACACACACACACACACACACACACACACACACACACACACACACACACACACACTACACACACACATACACACACACACACACACATACTACACACACACACACACACTACACACACACACACACACCTACACACACACACACACACACACACACACACACACACACACACACACACACACACACACACACACACACACACACACACACACACTACACACACACACACACACACACACACACACACACACACACACCCTACAGTCCTTCCCACCCTACCTACTTATAACTAAGTTTCCACGCCCACTCCCATGCCACGCCCACACCCACGCCACGCCCTCTCCCACACACCCACTAAGCATGGGCGGCACAAGGCTATCTCTAGCTCAGCGAGAGAAAGGAAACAGCCCTGGAAACTAGGCGTGTGTGGGCGTGTGTGGGCGTGGGTGGGGTCAGGCAGCTGCATATTGCAATCTCAACGGTATTATATCTGCGCCGCCAGTGTCCAATATGCTTCAACACATATTATAATAATTATATATACATTAGCAAGGCTGGGTTAACTTGTGAATAAAAGATGGTAAAGTTAATGCGAATAAGGCACATGTTTAACACCTGGGTGTCTTTATTAATGAATAAGACACATGTGTAACACCGAAAGAGACGTGTCCAAAAGAGACGTGTCCGAAAGACGCCTAGTCGTCCAGACGAGTAAGATTAGAGTAAAGACAGATGGACATACACCTAACACAGTAAATACAAGGGATGGACAAATAACATGAACACCTGTTGAGTCACCCGTCGAATGATTGAATAATCTGTCATTCGACAGACGATAATGCACCAATTAACACCGCTAGAGTTGTTCAGAACTGGCGTGAAGAACATGAAAGTGAAGTTGAACACTTGGACTGGCCGATACAATCGCCGGATCTAAATATTATGGAGCATCTGTGAGGTCACTTGGAACAGCAAGTGAGGAACCCACTTCCTCCACCGTCGTCTTGGAAGAGTTAGAGCAAGTCTGGCTTGAGGAATGACTCAAAATACCCCTGGATACTATTCAAATGTTATATACCTGGAGACACCTGGAGAGGGTTTCGGGGGTCAACGCCCCCCGCGGCCCGGTCTGTGGCCAGGCCTCATATGAATCAATTCCTCGACGAACTGGTGCTGTTTTAGCTGCAGATAGAGGACCAATTCCATACTGAAACTAAACAATGTTATAGAAGAAGGTGAAGAATTAAACACATCTGCAACATGTGCAACATGAGGGACTGATGAGATAATCAGTCCCTCATCCTTGGAGTTAGTGAAGAACTCTACGATACTCTTCATCTCCAAGGCTGAGGGATTGATTACCTCATCTTTCGTATATAATTCTACAGTCTTCACATCATGTCCTTGTATTGTACTGATAAAGCCACTGATTGGCGAAACGTCTACATATAAAGATACCCACATGTTGCACATGTGTCTAATAGGTGCTCACATTTTGTGCACTCTGTGTACATCTAACACGGGACAGCTTACTGATAATGGCGGAAGAAATGCAAGGATAAATGCCAAGGAGGAACCTGACTCTGGAGGTGTGAACGTCAGTGACACCAGACCGTGTTTGGTCATCAGGTGAAGCTGTGTGGGAGGCAGAGGCACTGTATCTTGCAGCGAGAGGCACTGTATCTTGCAGCGAGAGGCACTGTATCTTGCAGTGAGAGGCACTGTATCTTGCAGTGAGAGGCACTGTATCTTGCAGTGAAAGGGACTGTATCTTGCAGTGAGAGGCACTGTATCTTGCAGTGAGAGGCACTGTATCTTGCAACGAGAGGCACTGTATCTTGCAGCGAGAGGCACTGTATCATATAGTGAGAGGCACTGTATCTTGCAATGAGAGGCACTGTATCTTACAATGAGAGGCACTGTATATTACAGTGAGAGGCACTGTATCTTGCAGTGAGAGGCACTGTATCTTGCAGTGAGAGACACTGTATCTTACAATAAGAGGCACTGTATCTTACAATGAGAGGCACTGTATCTTACAATGAGAGGCACTGTATCTTACAGTGAGAGGCACTGAATCTCACAGTGAGAAACACTATCTTACATCATCACAGCAGTGATCTCCTGCAACACAACGTCATCACAATAATGACCTACAAAACAACATCACAACAAGGACTACTGCAACACATCACAACAGTGACTACTGCAACACATCACAACAGTGACTACTGCAACACATCACAACAATGACTCCTGCAACACATCACAACAGTGACTTCTGAAACACACCACAACAGTGACTCCTGCAACACATCACAACAGTGACTCCTGCAACACATCACAACAGTGACTACTGCAACACATAATCACAACAGTGACTCCTGCAACACATCACAACAGTGACTACTGCAACACATAATCACAACAGTGACTACTGCAACACATCACAACAGTGACTCCTGCAACACATCACAACAGTGACTCCTGCAACACATCACAACAGTGACTTCTTCATTACATACTCTCTACAGTGTTCCACACGCTCAGTAAGACACATTGCAACAATCAACTGTTATTTAGTTACTTCTAATTGCTTGCTCTCCACCTCGTTACGTCTCTTAGATCATTGCTATGTTCTGAGACTCTCAGTTCGTCTAATTTTCAACACCTGAGTCAAACGTTGCAATCACCAGACAGGTGTTTGACACGGGGAGTTACACTGTGAGTGTGTGTGTGTGTGTGTGGACCCTCCTATTTGTGGTTGCAGGGGTAAAGTCACAGCTCCTGGCCCCGCCTCTTCGCTGGTCGCTACTAGCTACTAGGTCCACTCTCTCCCTGTTCCACGAGCTTTATCGTAACTCTTCTTATAGGCTATGTATTGATCCTGCCTCAACCACCTCACTCTACAGATTGTTCCACTTCCTGCCAACTCTGTGGCTGAAAAAAATATGTTTCCAACTTCCAGTTGTGACCCCTTGTTGCTGTGTCACATCTCTGAAACATTCTGTCCCTATCCACCCTGTCAATTCCTCTCAGTATTTAATATGTTGTTATCATGTTCTCCCTATCCCCCCTGTCCTCCAGTGTCGTCAGTGTCTTCGCTCCGGGACTAGTCTTGTTGGAAGCCTTTGCACTTTCTCTAATTTCTTAACGTGCTTGACCAGGTGTGGGTTCCATACTGGTGCTGCATACCCCAATATAAGCTTGACGTACACGGTGTACAGAGTCTTGAATGACTGCTTACTCAGGTGTAGAAACGCAGCCTTGGCCTGTACTCTGTCTGCGGTCTTCTTTGATCTTCCCCAGTCTTCATGACTTTGCACTTGGTCATGTCATTCACATATACCAGAAACAGCACCGGCCCTAGGAGTGGCCATTGTGGAAACCCACTCGACACATATGTCCACTCTGACACCTCATCACATACAGTCACTTGTTGTTTCCTTCCTGTCAGGTATTCCTTGATCATTTGCAGTGCCTTTCCTCTTATTACTGCCTCCATGTCTAGTTTTTGCACTAATCTCTTGTGCGGAATTGCGTCGAGAGCCTCCTTACAGTCTAAGAAAATGCAGTCTACCCATCCCTCTCTCTCTCCTGTCTTAGTACTTCTGTCACCTTGTAAAACTAGAGTAGGTCTGTGACACAGCTCCACCACTCTTCTGATAATCTTCTCCGTGACTTTGCATACTATACATGTCAGTGACATAATGTTGCCTGTCTGTCTCCTTTCTTGAAAATTGGGACTAGATTTCCTGCATCATTTCTGGTACACGAACTTGGATAACTAACGTCACGGATTCCTGGATCATTACAGTTACACGAACCTGGATAACTAACGTCATGGATTCCTGGACCATTACAGTTACACGAACCTGGATAACTAACGTCACGGATTCCTGGATCATTACAGTTACACGAACCTGGATAATTTGTGGATAACTGGAAGGTCAAACTTTCTCTACGATAATGAGGTAACAGCGTCACTTACACACCTTGTTGAACAGTTAATGGGCAAGTGGATCATCTACCTTCTTAATAACTGGATAATTGAAAGTAACAGGTGTTGTTAAGAGGGATATTATGGTTCCGTTGTTTGGCTGAACACTGGAACATGGTGGAACAAGTAAAATGAACACGGAGGCATGGTGGAACAAGTACACTGAACATGGGAACATGATGGAACAAGTACACTAAACACGGGAACATGGTGGAACAAGTAAAATGAACACGGAAGCATGGTGGAACAAGTACACTGAACATGGGAACATAATGGAACAAGTACACTAAACACGGGAACATAGTGGAACAAGTAAGCTGAACACGGAAGCATGGTGGAACAAGTACACTGAACATGGGAACATGATGGAACAAGTACACTAAACACGGGAACATGATGGAACAAGTACACTAAACACGGGAACATGATAGAACAAGTAAACTGAACACGGGAACATGATGGAACAAGTAAACTGAACACGGGAACATGATGGAACAAGTACACTAAACACGGGAACATGGTGGAACAAGTAAAATAAACACGAAAGCATGGTGGAACAAGTACACTGAACATGGGAACATGATGGAACAAGTACACTAAACACGGGAACATAGTGGAACAAGTAAACTGAACACGGAAGCATGGTGGAACAAGTACACTGAACATGGGAACATGATAGAACAAGTACACTAAACACGGGAATATGATGGAACAAGTACACTAAACACGGGAACATGATGGAACAAGTAAACTGAACACGGGAACATGATGGAACAAGTAAACTGAACACGGGAACATGATGGAACAAGTAAACTGAACACGGGAACATCTTATTTGTGTGTGTGTGTGTGTGTGTGTGTGTACTCACCTAATTGTACTCACCTAATTGTGGTTGCAGGGGTCGAGACTCAGCTCCTGGCCCCGCCTCTTCGCTGTCCGCTACTGGGTCTCTGCTCTCCCTGCTCCATGAGCTTTATCATACCTCGTCTTAAAACTATGTATGGTGTGTGTACTCACCTAGTTGTACTCACCTAGTTGTGGTTGCAGGGGTCGAGTCAAAGCTCCTGGCCCCGCCTCTTCACTGGCCGCTACTGGGTCACTCTCCCTGCGCCATAAGCTTTATCATACCTCTGCTTAAAGCTATGTATAGAGCCTGCCTCCACTACATCGCTTCCTAAACTATTCCACTTCCCGACAACTCTGTGACTGAAGAAATACTTCCTAACATCTCTGTGATTCATCTGAGTCTTCAACTTCCATCTGTGTCCCCTTGTTGTTGTGTCCCATCTCTGGAACATTCTGTCTCTGTCCACTTTGTCAATTCCTCTCAGTATCTTATATGTTGTTATCATGTCTCCCTATCTCTCCTGTCCTCCAGTGTCGTCAGGTCCATTTCCCTTAACCTCCCTCGTAGGACATACCCCTTAGCTCGGACTAGTCTTGTTGCAAACCTTGCACTTTCTCGAGCTTCTTCACATGCTTGGCTAGGTGTGGGTTCCAAACTGGTGCTGCATACTCCAATATGGGCCTAACGTACACAGTGTACAGGGTCCTGAACGATTCTTTATTAAGATGTCGGAATGCTGTTCTTAGGTTTGCTAGGCGCCCATATGCTGCAGCAGTTATTTGGTTGATGTGCGCCTCAGGAGATGTGTCTGGTGTTATACTCACCCCAAGATCTTTTTTCCCTTGATTGAGGTTTGCAGTCTCTGGCCCCTAGGCTGTACTCCGTCTGCGGTCTTCTTTGCCCTTCCCCAATCTTCATGACTTTGCACTTGGTGGGGTTGAACTCCAGGAGCCAGTTGCTGGACCAGGCTTGCAGGCTGTCCAGATCCCTTTGTAGTTCTGCCTGGTCCTCGTCCGATTGAATTCTTCTCATCAACTTCACATCATCTGCAAACAGGGACACTTCGGAGTCTATTCCTTCCGTCATGTCGTTCACAAATACCAGAAACAGCACTGGTCCCAGGACTGACCCCTGTGGAACCCCGCTCGTCACCGGCGCCCACTCTGACACCTCGCCACGTACCATGACTCGCTGCTGTCTCCCTGACAGGTATTCCCTGATCCAATGTAGTGCCTTCCCTGTTACCCCTGCCTGGTCCTCCAGCTTCTGCACTAATCTCTTGTGTGGAACTGTGTCAAACGCCTTCTTACAATCCAAGAATATGCAATCTACCCACCCCTCTCTCTCTTGTGTGTGTGTGTGTGTGTGTGTGTGTGTGTTAGGATGTGGGTGGCTGTGAGAGATGTGGGTGACTGTGGGAGGCTAGGAGTGTAGGTGACTGTGGGAGGCTGTGGGTGACTGTGGGAGGCTGTGGGTGACTGTGGGTGTCTGTGGGTGACTGGTTGGCTGTGGGTGGCTGTGAGAGATATGAGTGACTGGGTAACTGTGGATGTCTGTTGGTGATTGTGGGTGACTGTACGTGACTGTGGGAGGCTGTGGGGAAACAGGTGGGCGGGGATAAAGATCATGGGCGTCAGTAATCTAGCACCAGTGTGGGCGGTGTGACCTTGCTAGGAAATTTTCCCTCCCCCTCCCACGTCACCCCTCCCCTCCCACAAAACTCCTCCCCTCCCACGTCACCCTTCCCCTCCCACGTCACCCCTCTCCTCCCACTCCACGTCACCCCTCCCCTCTCCCTAAAACGTCACCCCTTCCCTCCCACGTCACCTCTTCCCTCCCAGTCCCACGCTACCCCCCCCCACGGCCTTCGTGACTACCAGGACAGTTATTGTAATGTAAGTAAATAGTGGGCACCCCAAGGTTTGTTCTTTCTTTCTTTCTCTCTCTCTCTTTCTTTCTTTCTCTCTCTCTCTCTCTCTCTCTCTCTCTCTCTCTCTCTCTCTCTCTCTCTCTCTCTCTCTCTCTCTCTCTCTCTCTCTTTCTCTCTCTCTGGCCCATACAGGTTTACTGTTGAAGGGAAATGATCTACTAAAACTATTTTTATATATATCCACACTGTATGTGTGTGTGTGTGTGTGTGTGTATGAACTGTGAATGTTCGTACACTTCTAAGAAGACAGCCACTGAATGAACGATGGTGAATGTGGTTCCTTCTCCGGGTCACACTACCATGGTGCCAAACAACCCACGTGCTCAGTGTTTCTGTCCAGTCTAAGAGAAGTGGCAGGATCAGGACTTAATACACAGTGTTGAGAACAGGTACGATAGTCTTCACCAGGCCAGCCACACTGACTCAGACACCATGGATAGACCATGGATAAGTCATGGATAGACCATGGATAAGTCATGGATAGACCATGGATAAGTCATGGATAGACCATGGATTAGTTATGGATAGACCATGGATTAGTTATGGATAGACCATGGATTAGTTATGGATAGACCATGGATAAGTCATGGATAGACCATGGATAAGTCATGGATAGACCATGGATAAGTCATGGATAGACCATGGATAAGTCATGGATAAGGTAACGAAGCTGAACCACCGTACACAACACTGGTTGATACAAGTAACATTGTTTGACTTTATCAGTTTATCCTAGGATAAGTCCTAGGATAGGTCCACCTACTGGACCTTCCTAGCATGGGCCAGTAGGTGACATGGACTAGCCTAGCATGGGTCAGTAGGTGAGTTGCACCTGCCTAGCATGGGCCCGTAGGTGAGTTGCACCTGCCTAGCATGGGCCAGTAGGTGACATGGACCAGCCTAGCATGGGCCAGTAGGTGAGTTGCACCTGCCTAGCATGGGCCAGTAGACCTGCTGCAGTGCTCCTGTTTCATGTTCTTATGCTCCCGCAACAACTGTGCCCTTAATACCATCGTAAACAAGAGAGTATGCATGCTAAACTGGCTCACCTACACGAGGAATATGACACAGTGGGGCCAGGAGCTGAGGTTCAGCCCCCGCAAAGACGACACGGTGGGTACAGCGGTGGCAATGGCCTGTGCAGAGGCATGAGATGGGGGTCGGGTATGGTAGATGGGGCATGGGGTGGTGGGGAAGTGGGGTGAGTCATACTTCAACCTCCTGCTCACCGAAACTTAAGGGCCGCTGAAACTCCATACAATTGGTAAGTATGTTTGTAAGCTTGCGTAAATACAGGTACACATAAATAGTTATACAGGTTATCATACATAGTAACATATGCTGAACAACCACAGGGGAAGGGGAGTTGAATGATGGCTCTAGACCTTTCGTGCTGCAATCAACACATCATCGGGAGCTTGCAATGTTGCAGAAATGAGTAGGAAGTTCAAGCAGTATCGTTCAGAGGAACGATTCTTGCTCGATTCGAGAGTCCTCCAGATCCATCCACCAGTTCGGACCTTACAAGGGTCTGAACGCAGCTACCTCGGTCGTAAGTCCAGATCCATCCACCAGTTCGGACCTTACAAGGATCTGAACGCAGCTACCTCGGTCGTAAGTCCAGATCCATCCACCAGTTCGGACCTTACAAGGATCTGAACGCAGCTACCTCGGTCGTAAGTCCAGATCCATCCACCAGTTCGGACCTTACAAGGATCTGAACGCAGCTACCTCGGTCGTAAGTCCAGATCCATCCACCAGTTCGGACCTTACAAGGATCTGAACGCAGCTACCTCGGTCGTAAGTCCAGATCCATCCACCAGTTCGGACCTTACAAGGATCTGAACGCAGCTACCTCGGTCGTAAGTCCAGATCCATCCACCAGTTCGGACCCTACAAGGATCTGAACGCAGCTACCTCGGTCGAGAGTCCTTCAGATTTATAGCCTGTATTATCCTCGTGTTGGGCTATAAAGTGTTTTGTGTGTCTACTGAATATTCATGGCGGCGTACCACAAGCGTGTGCTGGTGGCCATGGTGTTTGCAACTTGAGAAATAAGGAACTCTTATTGTTCTCCACTCTGATCGTTTTAAGGGAAAGGAGGAAGAAAAGAGATGTGGGGAAAAAGAGGAAAGATTTGAGGAAATTAAAGAGCCATGGAGAGAAAAGGAGAACTCGGAGGGGAGAGGGAAGGAAGAAAAGGAGAAAGGGAGAGTAACTGAGTGACGTAGAAAGGAAAGGTGATATACTGTATGTTCTACTCTTTTATTTAGGGAATGTTGTCAATCCCCTTAAACATCCAAAGGTCAAAGGGTGGGGAAGGGAAATGGCGTAAGAGGGGAGGGTTAAAAGAAACCAATTTCTTTATTTTAGACGTATTTTTAGACTTATTTTAGAATTATTTTTAGAATTATTTTTGGATCAATTTTAGACTTATTACTTCCACGGCGAGAGGAGAGAGTAATACTGCAGTGACTTTTGCAGTGGTGGAGTGACTAACCTAGTTTGGTACACCCGAGGACGCTGCTCCCAGCCTGGGAGACAAGCATAGCTGTCTAGTGGCACCCAGGGCCATTGATCACGGTGATATACCTGGAATGTGCTGAGCTGTCTAGTGTCACCCAGGGCCATTGCTCAGTGTACCTGGAATGTGCTGAGGTGTCCAGTGTCACCCAGGACCATTGCTCAGTGTACCTGGAATGTGTTAAAGGTGTCCACGGGATGGAGTACTAGAGAGTTAAAAATTCCATGAGCTAAGTTAGGTGCTGGTAAAGTTAACATGATGTTTGTAAATCAGGGAAAGGGTGGGATTCGAACCCAGGGCGAGTGATCACTTGACCACCTGGCTCCAATAAGACTCATCCATCTAGGTATATTTCTATACACCATAATGGGTGGGTGTGGCTTCAGAGGTGTGGCTTCAGAGGTGTGGCTTCAGAGGTGTGACTTCAGAGGTATAACGTCAGGGGTGTAACTTCAGATGAACGACGACGTTACACTTTTGATAAAGAGTTTCAGGAAGACCCCCTTCCCATGCCCACCCTCAACTTCCCTACCCACAATCAATTTCCCTGCCCACCCTCAACTTCCCTGCCCACCCTCAACTTCCCATGCCCACCCTCAACTTCCCTGCCCACCCTCAACTTCCCTGCCCACCCTCAACTTCCCTGCCCACCCTCAACTTCCCTGCCCACCCTCAACTTCCCTGCCCACCCTCAACTTCCCTGCCCACCCTCAACTTCCCTGCCCACCCTCAACTTCCCTGCCCACCCTCAACTTCCCTGCCCATCCTCAACTTCCCTGCCCACCCTCAACTTCCTGCCCACCCTAGATCCCAGCACCTGCCTCCAACACCAACCCTTTATTTATTTCTTTCTCCAGCCTGGCCATCAGCCAGCCACACCAACTCCCTCTGATCCCCTCCCCTCTCACTACCATCTGTTCCCCCACCACTATCATCTACTCACCCACCCCATTACCATCCCATATCTCTCTCCCCCTACCGTCCCTATATCCTTACTCAACCATTATGTCCCATCAAGGTGACCCACCACCACTACACCACCACCACTATACCACCTCCACTATCACCACCATCACCCGCCAGAAACAGCTGTCGAGTTGCAGCTCCGGGACCCGGGTGACGTCTTTCCAGTACCGAACAAACACAAACAACTCACCAATCATCTTTGTGCTTGAATCTCCGTTAGCGAACAATATGACACATACCCTTAGTGTGGGGCCGCCCTACTCTGTACGAGAGCTACACAGAGAGGGTAGAGAGGGTACCCGTGTTTCCCCTCTCTGAAACAAACAGAATAGGGTGACTTAAGATGGAATAGAAGCAATCTTAAGAAAATTTGGGATTCCTGAGAAGTCACCCCCCCAAAAAAAAAACCGGAAACTAGAGTGCTGTGCAACGTGTCAGCTTGCAGGAACTGGCATGTCCTGCAACATAACGCTCTGGTCAACATCTTTCTCCTTGAATAAGGAGGAAAAGATGGACTGGGATTAGAACCGTGGTGTTGTCAGCAGTATTGTGTGTGTTTCAGTGTTGTCAGCAGTGTTGTGTGTGTTTCAGTGTTGTCAGCAGTGTTGTGTGTGTTTCAGTGTTGTCAGCAGTGGGTTGTGTGTTTCAGTGTTGTCAGCAAGATCAGATTAACAGTAAGATGTGATGTAACGCTGAGAGTTAAGAACTGGTGCTGTCTTAACCTCCGTCCAGGGAGAGAGGAGAGAGAGAGAGAGAGAGAGAGAGAGAGAGAGAGAGAGAATCAACATTCACCTCTCGTACTGGACTTGATGTTAGAATTCTCTGAGGCAGCCCCCACGCCCTTTACCTTAGTCTCCCTTCCTCCTTCCCTTTACCTTCGTCCCCCTCCCTTCCTTTACCTTGGTCTCCTCCCTTCCCTTCACCTTCTCCCCTTCCCTCACCTCCCTCTCCTCTCCTTCCCCTTCCTCCAATCAGAAGCAATAAAGCACTCGAGAAACAAGTTTACTGATGCAATAAAGTCAGTAATACAAAAAGTCAGTAATATATACTTATATATATATATATATATATATATATATATATATATATATATATATATATATATATATATATATATATATATATATGGGGTTGTTACCCTCAGATGACCTCAGAGTTGCAGACAGGTCGCCCACACTCCCAGGTTGAAGACTCTGCCTGCTTGTTCCCCCTCAACTCCTCCCCAACTTTTAATCCCTCTCAACACATCCCCTACACCCCCAACATCTTCCCTTCACCTCAAACACCTTCCCAATACCTCCAAACACCTTCCAAATACCCCTTCTGTTCCTGTCCAGCATGCCCCGTTCTTCTGGTAGTGTCTGTCACATAGCTAACACCTGCTCTCTCTTCTGCTGCTGCTGCTTCTGCTGCTGCTTCTGCTGCTGCTTCTGCTGCTGCTTCTGCTGCTGCTCCTGCTGCTGCTCCTGCTGCTGCTCTTCGTCCTGTGATAATCATGTGTTAGAATAGTTATGGGATAGTGTTGCTGTTGGTCACTACGGTTACCCTGTTCTCTGTCACCCATGACATCCCTCTCTTTCTGCCTATCCACCCACGTCCCCCCTATTTATTCCCCCACGTACCCCACGCCCTCTACACATGCCCTCCACCACCCTCCCACACGCCTCTATGTACCCCACGCCCTCTACACGCCTCCTGCACTCTTCCTTACCCTCCACTACCTTCCCTCACCATCCACTACCCCCCCTCACCATCCACTACTCCTCCCATCCATACCCCCCCATCCACTCCCCCCTCACCATCCACTGCCCCCTCCATCCACTCCCCTCACCATCCACTGCCCCCTCCCATCCTACTCCACCACCATCCACTCCCCCTCACCATCCACTACCCCCTCACCATCCACTGCCCCCTCACCATCCACTACCCCCCTCACCATCCACTACCCCCTCACTCATCCACTACCCCCTCACCATCCACTGCCCCCTCACCATCCACTGCCCCTCACCATCCACTACCCCCTCACCATCCACTGCCCCCTCACCATCCACTGCTCCCCTCACCATCCCCTACCCCCTCACCATCCACTCCCCCTCACCATCCACTACCCCCTCACCATCCACTACCCCCTCCGTCCACTGCCCCCTCACCATCCACTGCCCCCTCATCATCCACTCCCCCTCCCATCCACTGCCCCCTCATATCCACTGCCCCCTCACCATCCACTGCTCCCCCTCACCATCCACTGCCCCCTCACCATCCACTACCCCCTCGCCATCCACTACTCCCCTCACCATCCCCTCCCCCTCCTAAATCCACTACCCCCTCACCATCCACTACTCCCCCTCACCATCCACTGCCCCCTCACCATCCACTCCCCCTCACCATCCACTGCCCCCTCACCATCCACTGCTCCCCCCCACCATCCACTGCTCCCCTCACCATCCACTACTCCCCTCACCATCCAGCTCCCCTCACCATCCACTGCTCCCTCATCATCCACTGACTCCCCCTCACCATCCACTGCCCCCCTCCTAATCCACTGCCCCCTCTTAAATCCACTGCCCCCCTCACCATCCACTACTCCCCTCACCATCCACTGCTCCCCCTCATCCTAATCCACTACTCCCTCACCATCCACTACTCCCCCTCACCATCCACTGCCCCCTCACCATCCACTGCTCCCCTCACCATCCCCTACTCCCCTCACCATCCACCTCCCCCTCCAAACCACTGCCCCCTCACCATCCACTACCCCCTCACCATCCACTGCTCCCCTCACCATCACTGCTCCCCCTCCGCATCCACTGCCCCCTCACCATCCACTGCCCCCTCACCATCCACTGTCCCCCTCTTCTCACTCCACTCCCCCTCAATCACTGCTCCCTCACCATCCACTGCCCCTTTCACCAATCTCCCCCTCACCACCCCTGCCCCCTCCATCCACTGCCCCCCCTACCATTTTCCCCCCCTCTATCCATGTCCCCCATCCTGCTCCCCTCAATCCCCCGCCCTTCACCACCCTTTTCTCCCCCTACCATCCACTGCTCCCCCTCCCGTCCACTGCTCCCCCTCACCTCCACTGCTCCCCCTCACCACCTACCCCCCCTCTAAATCCACTACCCCCCCTCACCCCCCTCTCCCCTCACCTCCACTGCCCCCCCTCCCCCCATCCACTGCTCCCCCTCATCCACTACCCCCATCCACTGCTCCCCACCATCACTGCCCCCCCTCAATCCACTGTCCCCTCCATCCACTGTTTCCCTAATCCACTCCCCCTAACCCCTGTCCCCTCCCACCCACTGCCCCCCTCAATACTATACCTCCCCATCCTGCCCCCTCAACCCACTGCCCCCCTCACCATCCATTTCTCCTCATATCCACGCCCCCCCCTACTACCCCCTCAATCACTGCCCCCCTCCCCGCCCCTTCCCCTCAACCCACTCTCCCCCTACCTCCCTTTTTTTTTTTTTTTTTTTTTTTTTTTTTTTTTTTTTTTTTTTTTTTTTTCCCCCCCCCCCCCCCCCCCCCCCCCCCCCCCCCCCCCCCCCCCCCCCCCCCCCCCCCCCCCCCCCCCCCCCCCCCCCCCCCCCCCCCCCCCCCCCCCCCCCCCCCCCCCCCCCCCCCCCCCCCCCCCCCCCCCCCCCCCCCCCCCCCCCCCCCCCCCCCCCCCCCCCCCCCCCCCCCCCCCCCCCCCCCCCCCCCCTTTCCCCTCCCCCCCCATATTTCCCCCCCCCACCCTCCCCCCTCCTCCCCTCCCCCTCCCACCCTCCCCCTCCATCCACCCCCCCCCCCCAAACCCACTCCCCCCTCCCATCCCCCCCCCCCCATCCACTACCCCCCTCACCACTCTCCCCCCACCATCCCCTTCCCCTCCCCCCCCACCACTCCCCCCCTCACCATCCACACCCCCCCAATCCACTACCCCCTCCCAAAACCCCTACCCCCCTACCACTACCCCCCCTCACCACCATTTCCCCCCCACCTCCTCTCCTCACCATCCATTTCCCCCTCACCACCTCCCCCTCCCACTATCCCCCTCACCATCCACTGCTCCCTCACCATCCACTCCCCCCTCACCATCCACTGCTCCACCTCCACTGCTCCCCTCACCATCCACTCCACTGCTCTGCACTATCCCCCTGCCATCCACCTCCCTCTCCACCTCTCCCACTGCTCCCCCTCTCCATCCACTGCTCCCCCCCCCACCATCCACTCTCCCCTCACCATCCACTACTCCCCCTCCATCCACTACTCCCCTCACTATCCACTGCTCCCCCTCACCATCCACTACTCCCCCTCACCATCCACTCTCCCTCACCATCCACTA
The DNA here is from genome assembly GCA_009830355.1 of Cherax destructor. Taxonomy (NCBI): domain Eukaryota; kingdom Metazoa; phylum Arthropoda; class Malacostraca; order Decapoda; family Parastacidae; genus Cherax; species Cherax destructor. The sequence goes on along the minus strand of WNWK01001521.1, from coordinate 137,277 downwards.
CCCCCTCTCCATCACTACTCCCCTCACCATCCACTGCTCCCCCTCCTACCATCCACTCTCCTCACAATCCACTGCTCCCTCACCATCCACTCTCCCCTCACCATCCACTACTCCCCCTCACCATCCACTACTCCCCTCACATCCACTACCCCCTCCCATCCACTACTCCCCCTCACCATCCACTACTCCCCTCACCATCCACTACTCCCCCTCACCATCCACTACTCCCCCTCACCATCCACTACCCCCCCATCCACTCTCCCCCTCACCATCCACTACCCCCTCACCATCCACTGCTCCCCCTCACCATCCACTCTCCCTCACCATCCACTACTCCCTCACCATCCACTCTCCCCCTCACCATCCACTACTCCCCTCACCATCCACTACTCCCCCTCACCATCCACTACTCCCCCTCACCATCCACTACTCCCCTCACCATCCACTACTCCCCCTCACCATCCACTACCTCCCTCACCATCCACTACTCCCCTCACCATCCACTACTCCCTCACCATCCACTACCCCCTCACCATCCACTTTTCCCTATCCTCCATAACCGTTACACCTCCCCACTCCCTTCAGTACTTCTCCACACCCTCCACACCCTCCACCCTCCACACCTCCACCCCTTCATACCCTCCATACCCTACACACCCTCTACACCCTTCATACCCTCCATACCCTACACACCCTCCACACCCTTCATACCCTCCATACCCTACACCCTCCACACCCTCCACACCTCCACACCCTTCATACCCTCCATACCCTACACACCCTCCACACCCTTCATACCCTCCATACCCTACACACCCTCCACACCCTTCATACCCTCCATACCCTACACACCCTCCACACCCTCCACACCCTCCACACCCTCCACACCCTCCACACCTTCATACCCTCTATACCCTACACACCCTCCACACCCTTCATACCCTCCATACCCTACACACCCTCCACACCCTTCATACCCTCCATACCCTACACACCCTCCACACCCTTCATACCCTCCATACCCTACACACCCTCCATATCTTCCACACCCTGTATATCCTCCACACCCTGCATACCCTCCACACCCTCTACACCCTGCATACCCTCCACACCCTCTACACCCTGCATACCCTCCACACCCTCTACACCCTCCACACCCTCCTCTATCGTTCCAATGACCTCAAAATGACCGATCCGCCTTCATGGAACCTGTCCCAGGGTAATGACTGGAGGTTGTACGAAGGATTCTTCACTCCTGCAGCAGCTGAGCTCTCAGCTGCTGCAGGAGTCTAGGATCCCTCTCTCAGCTGCTACAGAAGTGAAGGATCTATCTCAACTGCTGTCGAAAATTTTTCTTTCTTAACTCTTTGTAATAACATCACAAATCATATGCAATGATGGATCTAAGAAGGACTATACCAGCAGGGCTACATCTGTTGTCACCTCCAGCAGTAGTCTACTAGCAGGGCTACATCTGTTCTTGTTGTCACCTCCAGCAGTAGTTTACTAGCAGGGCTACATTTGTTCTTGCTGTCACCTCCAGCAGTAGTCTACTAGCAGGGCTACATCTCTTGTTGTCACCTCCAGCAGTAATCTACTAGCAGGGCTACATTTGTTCTTGCTGTCACCTCCAGCAGTAGTCTACTAGCAGGGATACATCTTCTCTTGTTGTCACCTCCAGCAGTAGTCTACTAGCAGGGCTACATCTCTTGTTGTCACCTCCAGAAGTAATCTACTAGCAGGGCTACATTTGTTCTTGCTGTCACCTCTAGCAGTAGTCTACTAGCAGGGCTACATCTTCTCTTGTTGTCACCTCCAGCAGTAGTCTACTAGCAGGGCTACATCTTCTTTTGTTGTCACCTCCAGCAGTAATCTACTAGCAGGGCTACATTTGTTCTTGCTGTCACCTCTAGCAGTAGTCTACTAGCAGGGCTACATCTTCTCTTGTTGTCACCTCCAGCAGTAATCTACTAGCAGGGCTACATTTGTTCTTGCTGTCACCTCCAGCAGTAGTCTACTAGCAGGGCTACATCTTCTCTTGTTGTCACCTCCAGCAGTAATCTACTAGCAGGGCTGCATTTGTTCTTGCTGTCACCTCCAGCAGTAGTCTACTAGCAGGGCTACATCTTCTCTTGTTTTCACCTCCAGCAGTAGTCTATTAGCAGGGCTACATCTGTTTTTGTTGTCACCTCCAGCAGTAGTCTACTAGCAGGGCTACATCTTCTCTTGTTGTCACCTCCAGTAGTAGTCTACTAACAAGGCTACATCTTCTCTTGTTGTCACCTCCAGCAGTAGTCTACTAGCAGGGCTACATCTGCTCTTGTTGTCACCTCCAGCAGTAGTCTACTAGAAGTCTGGTGTTGTAGCCAGGTTTAGACTTGGTTACAAGTACTTCTGACAGCCTGATGTTGTAGTAGCCAGGGTTAGGCTTGGTTACAAGTACTTCTGACAGTCTGATGTTGTTGTAGCCAGGGTTAGGCTTGGTTACAAGTACTTCTAACAGTCTGATGTTGTAGCCAGGGTTAGGCTTGGTTACAAGTACTTCTAACAGTCTGATGTTGTAGCCAGGGTTAGGCTTGGTTACAAGTACTTCTGACAGTCTGATGTTGTTGTAGCCAGGGTTAGGCTTGGTTACAAGTACTTCTAACAGTCTGATGTTGTAGTAGCCAGGCTTAGGCTTGGTTACAAGTACTTCTGACAGTCTGATGTTGTAGTAGCCAGGGTTAGGCTTGGTTACAAGTACTTCTAACAGTCTGATGTTGTTGTAGCCAGGGTTAGGCTTGGTTACAAGTACTTCTGACAGTCTGATGTTGTAGTAGCCAGGCTTAGGCTTGGTTACAAGTACTTCTGACAGTCTGGTAGACACATCTGAGTTCATTACCTTTGTAACTTGCTCAGCTATCAAACTTTGAGGTCCAGTCCCTGGACCCATTATGTACCTCTGTAATCTTTTGACTACCGCCCACAGGATGGGTATGGGGTGCATTATAAAGATATCAAATCATCAACACAGACTAAGTTCAAGCTAAATGCAAAGTATGTGGTCAGCCCTCTGGTGACTTTGTTGAACTCTATGTGCATAATTACCAACTTACAGAGGAATAATAACCGAAGTGACACGTCAAGATATCTTATTAATGAAAATAAGACACCCGACATTGTAAGAAAATATCTTAAATTTGCTTGTAAATGTATACTATATACATGTAGATGTAATCCACTTAACACTTTTGAGGCCTAGTTCCTAGCTCTTTTGTTTATCCATATGTTCTTGCGCTACCATCCACAGGATGGATATGGAGGTGTACAATCAACTAGCAACTTCGGCAGCGTGTGGAGCCTGGCATGCGAGTCTGCTTTCTCAGAAAGAGACCAGCGGAATGTAAAGGGAAACGACTTAGAGGTCGTTCTTAGAAGCCGGTCACAGGGTCGTTTAAGGGATCGTTGTACGGGTCGTTTAAGGGAATGTTTTACGGGTCGTTTAAGGGATCGTGGTACGGGTCGTTCAGGGTGGCAGTCAAAGAGACCTAGCATGGGGTCGTCCACCGGTCGAGGAGTCGTCCAGGGGACTAATGGAGGGGTGGTGTAAGGGACCGGTCAAGTGGTCTTTCTGCCGGTCTTGCTTAGACCAGGGTCCCCAACCGCTCTCACCAGGAATAGAAGCGGTCTGCCCACGCCCATGTTGGGTGGGCGCCGTGGGCGGCAGTGACAGCGGTGGTCCCTACAAGGTCACCAGGCCAGGGAAAGTGTGAGTGAGAGAGAGTTCTTAGAGTGTAAATAAAGTTAGGAACCTTAACCTAACCTTGTAAAACCCTGTGTAAAGAGAGAGAGAGAGAGAGAGAGAGAGAGAGAGAGAGAGAGAGAGAGAGAGACAGACAGACAGACAGACAGACAGACAGACAGACAGACAGACAGACAGACAGACAGACAGAGACAGACAGACAGAGACAGAGAAATCAGTGAGAACTATAGGACTAACACAGTGACCTTAAGGGATCCGCGACCCCCGCCTTGGAAACCATGGCTTCCCACAACACTAATATTGACAACATCACCACATGTTGACCCCTCCCATCCCGACGTTTCGACCCGTGTACTCGTGTTGTTTACACGAGAACAGGGGTGCAAGTAACACATCCATGAGACGCAAGTATACCTTTGATGAGTTCCCAGAGTTTTTCCTACTCACAGAGCCCGGCCTTGGTCCAGGCTCATCTGGTGCTTGCCTGGTCAACCAGGATGCTGCAGAAAGTGCTTTTTCAGCCTCGGAGTGAAAGAGGAATGGTGAAAGAAGGCTCTGTTGTGGCTCTAGGAAGAGCTGTGATAGAGTTCTCTTGGCTAGTAGATGGAGATCCCGGCCAGGAGCCGAGACCCGACCCCCTGCAAGTACAAGTAAGTGAGTGCAGTTAGGAGTACCCATAATACACGCACACGCAAACACACACACACACACAGTGGAGGAAGGGAGGCAGTTGGGTAGACAGGACAGGGTGCATCACCAACAAGGGATGTATCGAGTGCTGGAGGGAATACACACATCTGAGGGGGAGGTGAAGCAGTTACTCAGTGACCTTGATACCTCAAAGGCAATGGGTCCGGACAATATCTCACCATGGGTCCTTCGGGAAGGAGCTGAGGTTCTGAGTGTGCCACTTACCAAAATTTTCAACACATCCCTTGAAACTGGGCAGCTACCTGAGATATGGAAAAGGCCAACGTAGTCCCCATCTTTAAAAAAGGAGACAGAAAAGAGGCACTAAACTACAGACCGGTGTCACTTACGTGTATAGTGTGCAAAGTCTTGGAGAAAATCATCAGAAAAGAATGGTGGAGCATCTGGAGCAGAACAGGTTAATCAACGCCAGACAGCACGGTTTCAGGGAAGGCAAATCCTGTGTAACAAACCTCCTGGAGTTCTATGATAAAGTAACAGAGGTAAGGCAAGAGAGAGAAGGGTGGGTTGACTGCATTTTCTTGGACTGCAGGAAGGCCTTTGACACAGTTCCTCACATGAGATTAGTAAAAAGATGGAAGACCAAGCGTGTATAACAGGAAGGGCACTGGAATGGATCAGGGAATACCTCACAGGAGGCAACAACGGGTCATGGTGCGTGATGAGGTATCACAGTGGGCGCCTGTGACGAGTGGTGTACCGCAGGGGTCAGTCCTAGGACCAGTGCTATTCTTGCTATATGTGAATGACATGACGGATGGGATAGACTCAGAAGTGTCTCTTTTCGCAGATGATGTGAAATTAATGAGGAGAATCACATCGGATGAAGACCAAGCAGGACTTCAAAGTGACCTGGACAAGCTTGACATCTGGTCTAGCAACTGGCTTCTCGATTTTAACCCCACCAAATGCAAAGTCATGAAGATCGGAGAAGGGCAAAGAAGACCGCTGACAGAGTACAGGCTAGGTGGACAAAGGCTACAAACCTCATCAAAGGAGAAAGACCTTGGGGTGAGTATAACACCAAGCACGTCTCCGGAAGCACACATAAACCAGATAACCGCGGCAGCATATGGGCGACTGGCAAACCTAAGATTAGCGTTCCGTTACCTTAACAAGGAATCGTTCAAGACACTGTATACCGTATACGTCAGGCCCATACTAGAGTATGCAGCACCAGTCTGGAACCCACACCTGGTCAAGCACGTCAAGAAACTAGAGAAAGTGCAAAGGTTTGCGACAAGGTTAGTTCCACAACTCAGGGGTCTGTCTTATGAAGAAAGGTTGAGGGAAATAGGACTAACAACACTGGAGGAAAGAAGGGTCAGAGGAGACATGATAACGACATACAAAATACTGCGGGGAATTGACAAGGTAGATAGTGACAGGTTGTTTCAGAGAGGGAACACAGAAACAAGGGGACACAACTGGAAGCTGAAGACTCAGATGAGTCAAAGGGATGTCAGGAAACATTTCTTCAGCCACAGAGTAGTCAGGAAGTGGAATGGACTAGAGAAAGATATAGTGGAGGCAGGAACCATACATAGTTTTAAGACAAGGTATGATAAAGCTCATGGAGCAGGGAGAGCAGAGACCCAGTAGCAGACAGCGAAGAGGCGGGGCCAGGAGCTGAGTCTCGACCCCTGCAACCACAATTAGGTGAGTACAATTAGGTGAGTACACACACACACAGCTGAGTCTCGACCCCTGCAACCACAATTAGGTGAGTACACAAACACACACACACACACATAGGCCAGTGAAGAGGCGGGGCCAGGAGCTATGACTCGACCCCTGCAACCACAACTAGGTGAGTACACACACACACACATGACAATGACATAAAATACTGAGAGGAATTAACAAATCGGGTAGAGACAGGATGTTCCAGAGATGGGACACAGCAACAAGGGGTCACAGTTGGAAGTTGAAGACTCAGATGAGTCACAGGGATGTTAGGAAGTTTTTCTTCAGTCACAGAGTTGTCAGGAAGTGGAACAATCTGGAGAGTGATGTAGTGGAGGCAGGATCCATACATAGCTTTAAGAAGAGATACGATAAAGCTCATGGAGCAGGGAGAGAGTGGACCTAGTACCGGCCAGCGAAGAAGCGGGACCAGGAGCTGTGAATCGACCCATGCAACCACAAATAGGTAAGTACACACACACACGCCATGGTGCTATGTGGTGCTGGCCAGGAGTAAAGTAATACGGGAGTGTCTCCATGTTACTGTACACCCTTCCATACGTGTACTCACCTAATTGTGGTTGTAGGGGTCGATTCACAGCTCCTGGCCCTGCCTCTTCACTGGTGTGTGTGTGTGTCATAACATATAAAAACTAGACTCGTTCATCTTCTCGTAACCTCTCCCCCCCCCCAAGAAAAAAAAAGAATATCCTTGAGGTAGCCAGACTGTTGACCCAAGACTTAGTGACAGTCCCACAGCATCCAGGATAACATCCCCTCCTCTCACAGCATCCAGGACAATATCCCCTCCTCTCACAACATCCAGGATAATATCCACTCCTCTCACAACAGCATTAGAACCTACTGAGCAGCACTCTTGTTCTTCAAGGCAGTACTCACTATAAACCACACAAGCAGCTAGCAGAATGCTACACTATTACACAGCCACTATGTCAACAGGGCACACAGTAAGAGCATTGTACTGGGAAAACGTTTCGTCCACCAAGCCCCTGGTGGGCGAAACAGCTTCACAATAACATGTCACAACCTGCACTCTGTGTTTTATTTACACGAGAAGGTAAGATAACCAGACAGAGTTGGAATCCTTTCCATGATGGTCGCAACTCTGACCTGCACGGACTAGTGGGATCAAGTAGCTTTCCCTGCTGGAAGTAAGGAACACGGGGGCTGGAGTAAGGAACACGGGGGGCTGGAGTAAGGAACACGGGAGGCTGGAGTAAGGAACACGGGGGGCTGGAGTAAGGAACACGGGAGGCTGGAGTAAGGAACACGGGGGCTGGAGTAAGGAACACGGGAGGCTGGAGTAAGGAACACGGGGCTGGAGTAAGGAACACGGGAGGCTGGAGTAAGGAACACGGGGCTGGAGTAAGGAACACGGGAGGCTGGAGTAAGGAACACGGGGGCTGGAGTAAGGAACACGGGGGTGGAGTAAGGAACATGAGGGGCTGGAGTAAAGGAACACGGGGGTGGGAGATACAGGATTAGCTTGCGTTAAAGAGGATCAGCCGTCACCAAGAAGTGGATCTGAAACGGGGAAGATAAAGTCAATCTCGACGGTTGTAGGGTTGGATACCTTCTACCTTTTCCACTCTACCCCAACCCCCAACCCCTACCCATCGTTCCACATCAAAAAACAAAAATACAAAAAAAAAAAAAAACCTGACCTCTCTCATGTATAAGATCCGACCCGACACCTCTCAAGGTTCCCACCTACTAATTTAGGATCTGAACCTACGCAAGTATGAGATCCAGACCGACTTAGGAGCTACCACAGCCTCTGCTGCCACATTGCCACCATTACAATCACCTACTGTCATCCCCACAATCACCACCACCACCATCACCACCCTCACTCAATAAGCCTACAGACAACCGACCAAAAAAAAAAAATGAGGATTCAGAGGTATGGAAGCCTCTTCCTCTGTTGTGAGGGCGTTCGTGAACACGGGATCTGAAGTTACATCAATTTGTTTTGTTCGTGTGGCGAGGCAGAAGCGAATCCGCATTTCTGTGATGTCTTCTGTGTGTGTGTGTGTGTGTGTGTGTGTGTGTGTGTGTGTGTGTGTTCGTTGTTGTGTTATTGTAATACTGTGTTACAGTGTTTTATGTTTGTGTTATCGTGATACTGTGTTATAGTGTTGTATGTTTGTGTTATTGTGTAGTGTTTTAGGGAGAGACTTGTGCTGGGGTGTTTTAATTCCTTATGCATACGTGTTTTGTGTTTATTTAAGTATTGTATGTGGAGCAAAAACACACACTCTTTCTCTCTCTCTCTCTCTCTCTCTCTCTCTCTCTCTCTCTCTCTCTCTCTCTCTCTCTCTCTCTCTCTCTCTCTTTCTCTCTCCCCAAGCCTCCGTGTAGCAGTATTTGCCTAAGTCTTGCCTCAGAGTCTAGGTAATGTTTGATCTCAGTGTACAGTCTAACAACCTCATCTAAACCAACAATCATTCATTAGTCTGAGTAAGGTTTAATAGCCTTATAACCTTAAACCTTCTAGCCTAACACTTTCTAACCTCTCACCTTCTAACATATAAAACTAGCCGCTACCTAACTCACCTCCGTGATATAGCTTAAGAAATATTCAAGGAAGGGAGGGAGTGTTGAAGAACTGAATGTATTAAGATATACGGGAGTGGGCGGTCGTGTCGACAGATGGGATTATTAAAGACGAGGAGAAAAAATAAAGGTGGTGGGTCCAGGCATCTGTGGACAGGAAGAAATTTATCTATGGAGGCAAAAAAAAAAGGGGTTATGTACCAGAGTACAGTGTTACCAACACGTTTATATGGGTGTGAGGCATGGGATTTAAACGTTGCAGTAAGAGCACTGTGTAGGGTGAATGTTGATGATTAAGACACATGTGCAATAGTTGGGTATATCTTTATTGTCGAAACGTTCCTCATACATCGTTTCACTACTACACCTGCTGCCTCTGTATTGACACAACAACACTACTGTGTAGGCAAAACGTTCCAACTAAGATACCCAACCGTTGCTCATGTGTCTTAATCATCAACTTGTCGGTATTTTACTCCATTTTCAACATAACAAGGTGAATGTTATGCAGATAATTCGGGGCGTAGAAATTAGAAGATGGTGTGAGGTTACGAAAGATATAGTGCAGAGGGTTGAGGAGGGGTTGCTCAAGTAGTGTGGGCATTAAGAGAGGAACAAAATAGGTTAAACAAGAGGTTGTATTAGTCTGGAGTTCAAGGGAGGAAGTAAAGGAGGTTTTGAGTCCTAGGGGCTTAAGCATCCAACAGGCTTGCGTGAGCATGTTAGAATCGGAGTTAATGAGGAATAGTCGGTTTTAGGGCCTGACGTGCTGTTGGAGTGTGACCAAGGGAACACTTATGAGGGGATTCGGGGAAACTAGTTAGCCGGATTCGAGTCCTGGAGGTTGGAAGTACAGTGCCTGCCCTCTGAAGGGGGAGTGAGACTGTCGCAGTTCAGATAATCATTTGAACTGTGATGTTTGCGCACTTCTGGCAAGACAGCTGTTGAAAGAGTGATGATGAATGTGCTTCCTTGTTTTGGTTACCTTACTTCGGCAGGAGGCGGCCGGGGTATTCAACAACAATACCTGGGAATAAACACTCATTCTATCATACGTCTGCAGAATATTTTCAACAATAATCTCCAAGGTCGAAGGATGTTAAAGACGGATGAGAATACTGAGAGTTTTTGGAGGAATGAGGAAGTGGCTGTGTGTCCCAAACATAGCACCACCAGTCCCCAGTACACCACCACCAGTCCCCAGTACACCACCAGTCCCCAGTACATCACCACCAGTCCCCAGTACACCACCACCACCAGTTCCCAGTACACCACCACCACCAGTCCCCAGTACACCACCACCAGTCCCCAATACACCACCACCACCAGTCCCCAGTACATCACCACCACCACCAGTGCCCAGTACACCACCACCACCAGTCCCCAGTACACCACCACCAGTCCCCAGTACACCACCAGTCCCCAGTACATCACCACCAGTCCCCAGTACACCACCACCACCAGTTCCCAGTACACCACCACCACCAGTCCCCAGTACACCACCACCAGTGCCCAGTACACCACCACCACCAGTCCCCAGTACACCACCACCACCAGTCCCCAGTACACCACCACCAGCCTCCTCTGTAACTCTAGTGAGGTAGGAATGGTAATGTAGGAGAGGCAAGGACAACAATACTGAGACAAGTTAGGAAGTGTCTACACTCCCGCTCAAACTTGACACGACAAAAGCATTAGGACCAGTTGAAGTATCACAATGGGTAATGTAAGCAGGAACACCGTACCAAAGATGTACCAATATAGCAGCGCACTGCTGACGGTAATGAAGTAAGGGCGGGGCCAGGAGCTGAGTCTCAACCCCTGTAGCCACAATTAAGTGAGTACAGGTTTCAGAGTGAGCTTCATATGTGACAATGTGTCTCTTTAACAAGAGGTTGGTCACATATATGAGTGAAAAGGAGGAGCAGGGACCTGATCAGTAAGACATATGTGCAATCGTTAGGTATCTTCATTCCGAAACGTTTCGTCTACACAGTAGACATCTTCAGTCGAGTACAGAAGAGTTAGCAGAAGCAGTAGATGTGTAAAGACGACGTAATCAATCCAACAGCCTTGAAGACGGCGTTTTAAGGTGGTCAGTCCCTCAGGCTGGAGAAGAGTTTTTCTCCATAGTCTGGAACAATGTGCAGCTGAAGCAGCAGTCTGGAGACACGTGTCAAAAGGTGAGGCGCAGCACACTAGTAGAAGGCAAATTCTTGAGTAGCTTTTTGGGAAAAAAATTGGACAAATGTATGGGTGATTTTGATGAGGACCTGCCTTGTATGGGCCAGTAGGCCTTCTGCAGTGCCCCTCCATTCTTATGTTCTTATTAGTAAAGCTCTACACATCCTCCATCCCTTCCTCTCTTCTATCCTCCATCTCTTCCCTCCACTCTCCATACCTGTCCTTTTCATCCTCCCTTCATCTCTTCATTCTCTCCCCTTCCTTCTATCCTCCTCCCTTCCTCCATCCTCCCTCCCTCTCCTTCTCTCACCCCAAACATGGTTGGTCAAGGCCCTTGCATCATCCTGGCAGAGTGCTGGAGCACACACATTCGCACCTGTGTGCTGGAGCACTCGCACCTGTGCACCCCAGGTCACCCTGAGGGTGCTTGCTGTGTGCCTGGCTGCTGTGGCCGCACCTTCCTCACAGACTGCGGTAAAACTGACCCCCTGCGGGACTCAAGGTGCCGCAGATCTGTCTAGGAGAGAAGCACCGCAAGGGAAAAGATGGCTTGACGTGGGTGTTGGTGTGGTGGTGGAGACAGTGGGTGGTGGAGAAGGGAGGTCGGTGGGTGGGGGTTGGTGGTGGATGTGTTGACGATGGTGGTGGTGGCTGGTGATGGTGGTTGTGGTTATGGTTATGGTGGTGGGAAGGGGTTGGACAACTGTCAATCACATTGTTCCTCCCCCTTACATCCCCCTTCCCCTCTCATCCCTCTCTCCCCTCACCCACATCAACCGAATTGGGTTGAAAAACGAAACACAAACAATATGCCTGAATTTTATTTTTTTGGTTGATAGGCGAGTGGTTGGTTACCATGATGATGTGTGGTTGAGGGCAGGTGTGTACAGGTAAAGACACACCAACAGGCAGATACGTGGTCAGCAGGTATGTCAAGGCAGGGGCGTGTGCAGCAGGGGTGTCAAGGAGGGGGCGTGGTCAGCAGGTGTGTCAAGGCAGGTGCGTGTGCAGCAGGGGTGTCAAGGAGGGGGCGTGGCTAGCAGATGTGACAAGGCAGGGGCGTGTGCAGCAGGGGTGTCAAGGAGGGGGCGTGACTAGCAGATGTGTCAAGGCAGGGGTGTGTGCAGCAGGGGTGTCAAGGAGGGGGCGTGGCCAGCAGGTGCGTCAAGGGCAATAGTCATGAAACTAGTTTCAGGTATGGGTGATCTTTGTACGGTGTTACATAGGTCATTCCCCGATTCTGTTTCCGTGTAATAGGTAGAGACGGGACTGATTACCTCCAACTCCTCCTGATCTTCAACCACTCTTCTCTGTATTGGACTGAGGAAGCCACTGGCTGACAAAGCGCTCCTACAACAATAAAGATACCCAAGTGTTGCACAAGTCTCTAATTAAATCACAGTGTTCATTCAGCGTAACGAAGCTTTTTACCAGGCCCGTGGCCTGGTTGGCAACGCTCTCGCTTCACACACTGAGTGTCCGTGGTTCGTTCCCCGGCCGGGTGGAAACATTGGACGTGTTTCCTTACACCTGCTGTCCCTGTTCACCTAGTAAGTAAGTAGATACCTGGGTGTTAGTGGACTGGTGTGGGTGGCATCCTGGGGGACAAGACTGGAAGACCACAATGGAAATAAGACAGACAGTACTCGATGACACTGACTTTCTTGGGTTATCCTGGGTGACTAACCCTCCCATCCCTGGGTTATCCTGGGTGGCTAACCCTCCCAACCCTGGGTCATCCTGGGTGACTAACCCTCCTAACCCTGGGTTAGCCTGGGTGACTAACCCTCCCAACCCTGGGTCATCCTGGGTGACTAACCCTCCTAACCCTGGGTCATCCTGGGTGACTAACCCTCCCAACCCTAGGTCATCCTGGGTGACTAACCCTCCCAACCCTGGGTTATTCTGGGTGGATAACCCTCCCTACCCCGGGTTATTCTGGGTGGCTAATCCTCCCAACCCTGGGTTATCCTGGGTGGCTAACCCTCCCTACCCCGGGTTATCCTGGGTGGCTAACCCTCCCAACCCTGGGTTATCCTGGGTTGGGAGGGTTAAAAATCCTAACAAAATATTATCTTATCTTAACCTACCTAAACCTCAGACGCTGTAAATCTTACTTAAAAGAAATTTTGTATTTAGTAACCCGTGTTGGTCCCAATTTGTCTGTTTTTTTGTGAGTGTTTCCATTCACAAATAACCATTACATAGGAGAGGGCGGCTTATGACGACGTTTCTCTCCTACTTGGATCATTTACAAGTCGGACCGAAACGTCGTCATAACTGCACTCTCCTAGTATGTGCGGGTTATTTGTGTATTGTTCCAGTCACGGTGTTGTGACTTCTTGTTCTTCCGAGTGTTTCAAATCAATGATAACTTGACGTGCCGGAGTATATGCAGGATATTGATCCCTCTGACGGGACAAAAGAAGTCTTCTTCATTTTAGCATCAAAGATTGGTGTAAGGTGTTGGTAGAAAACAAACAAGTTAATAATAGTAATAATAATAATAATAATAATAATAATAATAATAATAATAATATCTTTATTTATTACAAGTACATGTACAAGGTATACATTCCTAGCTGACATCAATGACATATAAAAAGTTGCTTGTTATGCTGAGCATTTCGGGCAAATTAGGTCAGTTTTGTCCCAGGATGCGACCCACACCAGTCGACTAACACCCAGACAACCGGTGTAAGGAAACACGCCCAATGTTTTCACCCTCGCCGGGAATCGAACTCGGACACCCCGTGTGAAGCGAGAGCTTTTGCCACCAGATTACGGGGCACTGTGAAGAATGTGACACTTGTGCAATAAAGATACCCAATTGTTGCACAAGTATCACATTCTGCAACATGGAGATACCTTGCATTTTGCAGCAACCGAAATACCTCTCGCTTTTAATATAATAAGAATTGTATAACGGAGATGAGGGTAAAGAGTGCTCGCCAGGGGAAACTAAAGTAAAGTTTTCAGACCGTGGTAAGCTGGATGACCCCCGTCCCTCTGAGGACCACGATGCTGCCCACCACAGCTTCTCTCTCGTCTTCGTATCCCACTGAGTACTACTTGGTAGTGCTTGTTATGGCTTTCAGACCCGTGGTATTCCTAGGTTATCACCCCGCTATGATTGGTAATACCAGGTCATCACTGCTGTGCTTGGTAATACCAGGTCATCACTGCTGTGCTTGGTAATACCAGGTCATCACTGCTGTGCTTGGTAATACCAGGTCATCACTGCTGTGCTTGGTAATACCAGGTCATCACTGCTGTGCTTGGTAATACCAGGTCATCACTGCTGTGCTTGGTAATACCAGGTCATCACTCCACTGTCCTTGATACCTCGGGTCGTCGCCCCGGTGGTTTTGGAACTGCCACTACGGTGTCCCCCGCCCCTCCCATCTCCCCTTCCTTCCTCCAGCCACTGGGATTAAGAAAAAAAGGACAGATGGGATGACTTGACTGTCCTTCGAGGCCTCCTCCAAGCTCCTGGCTCTTTGTATGCTGCCGCCGTGTTTGTGATCACTGTGTACCTTGATGGACACACACACACGCACACACACACACACACGACCCCTGCAACCGCAATTAGGTGAGTACACTGGAGAGTGAAGTAATGGAGGGAGGATCCATACGTAGCTTTGGATTACGATAAACCTCTTGAAGCAGGGAGAGAGAGGACCTAGTAGCGATCAGTGAAGAGGCGGTGGGCTAGGAGCTAAGACTCAACCACTGCAACCACAAATAGGTGAGTACACATACACACACACACACACACACACACACACACACACACACACACACAGCTCCTTGAGGGAAGAGTCGACCTTACCACTGAGTGGAGAGTCACCACGACCAGTGTCTACCAGACGTTACCTACCTCCCTCCCAAACACCATTACTGGTAGTGGCAACACACTGGCAGAATATACTAAAAATATGTAAATAAGACACAACATGCACGTTTTGATATATTTATTATATACCCTTAACGTCCTCTTATATAAGAAATTAATTACTTATTGCCATTGTAATCTTAAGCCCGAAATGCTCTGCATAACTATTGGGCTTTCTGAAGGCACAACTAAATGTCACTCATCTCTATATAAAGATTGTATCATGCTGAAATAAATTATTATTATTATTATTATTATTATTAACGGAGGGAGCAAATTCCAAGCCTGTTACAGCTGGTCGTATCTAAAATCAGCAGTTATATAACAACCTGACAATATTTACCAAGTTAAACCAGCAGTATAACGATGAGATAGAGAGGAAAGAATCAGTCATAGCAGCAGGTTACATTTCAGAATATGTACAAGAGAGAATATGAGTGGTCTAGACCAGCTGAAGTGAGTGTCTGGCCTGCAACCAGATAGTCATTGACAGCAATACCTCGGCCGGCAGGCCGAGGTATTGTTGGGATTTGTAACCCGGAGGGTTAGCCACCCAAGAAAGTCAGTGCGTCATCGAGGACTGTCTGTCTCTATTTCCATTGTGGTCCTTCAGTTGTCCCCAGGATGCCACCCACACCAGTCACCTAACACCCTGGTATCTACTTACTGCTAGGTAAACAGGGATAGCAGGTGTAAGAAAACACGCCCAGCATTCCCACCCTCGTCGGGGATCGAACCACGGACACTCAATGTGTGAGGCAAGAGCGTTGCCAGCCAAGCCACGGGACACCAGTTCTGCGTTATGTGCACCTATAACACTGTCTGGCCCTCTAGCATACTAATAACCATTTTAACTTGCGTATAAAAATTCCATGAAAACCTGCTTACTTAAGAATAAAAGGAACACTTTATTGGGTCCTGTGGCTCATTCCAGCAACTAATTACCTCTGTTCATGTATCTCACCTATTTTTTGTCGACGTTCCAAAGTTAATAAGAATCATATTCACCAGTTACAACTCTTGTTTCTAAATCAGCACTAAGCAATATTCTTTCTAAATCGACATTTCTCGAGTTTGAATCCATTGTAGGCGTTCGATTCCTTTTACAGAGGTGCTTGATCTCTTTTTAGAATCCAGTCACTTTAGTGATACTTGATTCCTTTTGGTGGTGTTCGATCCCCTTAGTTGTGTTCTATTATTACTTTAGTAGCGTTGGATTCCTTTGGTGGCTTCTTAATGCAAACCTGAGGCGGACTCAGCAACATTAAGGGTTCTCAAATACGGGTTTAGTGTTTTCGTAATAATAATAATAATAATAATGTTATTGTTACGATCAGGGCCTAATCTCTAGGCCTGTTTTGGTCCCCTCGTAACAAGTTATTTAAATTAAGTTTTGCTCTTTTCCTAGTCATAGAAAATCCTTTATGTACAAGGGTATTTTTAGGAGATTGATCTGGACTTAAGTAAAATTCATGATCTTTAATACAAACATAAATACTTAGAGTATGATGCAGTGTAAAACAAAGTTACACTATACAAATATAGTAACTGACATAGTCTCAATAGAGACAGATGCGTAATAGTTACAGTCGAGACTAAGTAATATTCTTTGTCGGGAATTTGTATTAAGGCTGAGAGCCTAGATCAACTCATGAAAGTGTATAAACCTACTCCCTGTCGGGAGTAAGTGTGAGAACCAACTCCCTGTTGGGAGAGGGTGCGTGAACCTACTCCCTGTTGGGAGAGGGTGTGTGAACCTACTCTCTGTTGGTAGAGGGTGTGTGAACCTACTCCCTGTTGGTAGAGGGTGTGTGAACCTACTCCCTGTTGGGAGAGGGTGTGTGAACCTACTCCCTGTTGGTAGAGGGTGTGTGAACCTACTCCCTGTTGGGAGAGGGTGCGTGAACCTACTGACGAGTACCAATATTTGATAAACTGACGTCATGTAGGTCACGTGACTTTAGGGGGCGACCGGCCAGTACCTAAACAGGTAACCGGCACTCCAACCAGTGGTCTCCCACTAGTGGTCTCCTACCACATGAACAGCACAGTAAAATGGACTAACATTGCCAAACATAAAATTACAAGGTAACATCCTACCTAACACATAGCTAACTCAAATAATAGTATAAAGTAAGACATTTTCGTTTTAGCTAATAACCGAAATATCTCAAATATACCATTATGATAATAAAATATACACAATATTAAAAATACGATCTGTTTAAATAAACAGATTACTTCGGGGTCCGCAACAGTTATGGAGGGTAGGAAGGATGGCTGCTCGGTGTGGAAACAAGGTATACAGGTGTTTCCTGACAGGTTCTTGCAAGATACTCAACCTATGATGGTGAAAGTGAAAGTTATTGTAAAGGGCGGGGGTGTGGGGATGTGTGTTTGGGTAGAGGGCCAGGTGTGGGTAGATAAAGGGGTGGAGCAGGTGTCAGTAGAGTCAGGGAAGCAAGTTCCGCAGGGCTCTGCTCTGTCGCCTGTTCCGGTTCTCATGACTTCTGCTTGGCATCATCTTTTGCTGGAGACATCAAAAGTAGTGCAAACATTAGCTCAGTAGAAGACGATAACTGAAATCAGCAAAATCTTGGGCAACGTAAAGTTGTACATTTATCCACAACATTTTCCAACTGCTTCCAGGTGAGAGAAAAAAACAGAAACTAAAAAAAGCCAACGATATAAAGCGCAGTCAAATCTAATCACAGAACATAATAAAAGTGTCAAGAAAAATCTGGGAATATTAACGAGGAACGACCTAACCTTTAAGGACCACAACAAAGCCAATGTAGTCAAGGCCAGGAAAATTATAGGTGAATTATGGGAACTCTTCAGATAAGCTACACCCGTGATGATGATACTCTTCACTGCACTTGTGTTCTCTCGTTTATAACACTCATGTTTAACATCTCTCAGAGGAAGAGATGTGTTAAATATACAGAGATCATTTACTGTTGTCATAGACTTAGTTAAATATTAAAATTATTAGGACTGAAGAAAAGGTAGCTAATCTGTATAATAAAATAAATTATTAGAGTGAGAGATATGAGAGAAGATTCAGATTGAACCCATAGAAAAAGCAGAGGCGTTATAAGCACAGTCGAAGACCCTTGTGTCAACATCCTTTGTCCAAGACTTCACTCTTCTTCCCAGAACCATAAAACAGATTCTACTGACGGTACCTGAGTAACCAGGTTGTGATGGCTGTGCGGACAAAAGGGCTGTACATAGCCTCGTTGGTCAGGCAGTCAACGTGAACATCTGACCACAGGCAGGGCTGCAGGAGTGGAAAAACTCGCGATATCAGACACAGGTAAGTCAGAGGCGCAGGTTGGGTAGGATTCTCACAAGAACAAATACTACCACAATTCTCACGTCCTTGACAGTGATTCACCGCTTCAGCGGAAGCTGGTAATGGCTGTGATACCCTTGTGTAACTTCTCACTTACCTCTCACCACCACCACTAATTCACCACCGCCACCACTACCACTAATTCACCACCGCCACCACCACCACTAATTCACCACCGCCACCACCACCACTAATTCACCACCGCCACCACCACCACTAATTCACCACCGCCACCACCACCACTAATTCACCACCGCCACCACCACCACTAATTCACGACCGCCACCACCACCACCACTAATTCACGACCGCCACTACCACTAATTCACGACCGTCACCACCACCACTAATTCACCACCACCACTAATTCACGACCGCCACCACTAATTCACGACCGCCACCACCACCACCACTAATTCACCACCACCACCTCTTAACCCCCACCACCACTTCACCCCTAACACGCCTTCATTCCTATATCATACCTAATACAGACCCCCCTCAGTGGCGTCGTAAGGGGGATGCGGGCCGCCCCAGGTGACACCATTTAGGGGGTGACACTATAGAGCCTTCAAAGGTGGCACTAATGCACAAAACATTGCTGCACCAACATAAGAGAAGAATCCTTCGTTTCTATATAGCCTATTATATGATTACAGAGTACAAATAGGCCTATATAGGGAAAAATAATTGATTTTGATGATGTGATAGATGATTTTGCAGGATTGAAGGCAAGGAAATGTAAGATCTGATTCACTGAGATGTTACCTGTACTCAAAGTCAACTCGGAACTAGTGTTTCTCTGATATTGCAATGTTTTTCTTTATTTTTCAAGTTTTTTTTTTCATTGTTGAAGATGAATAAATGTAGGATATGTTGCCTGTACTCAAAGTGGTATTTGAGTTTATGTTTTCTCAATATTGCTACGATTACTTATTTTATCACTAATAAAGTTGAGAAGTATTCTCCTGCTCGGTTTATGGCCCTTAAACGCAGGGCCGGATTTATAAGGGGACAAATGCCCCGGGCCCCCTGACAGAGGGCCCCCCCCAACGAAGGACTTCCTTTATAACAAAATGTAATAATAAAAACTTAGTTTAATTAATAAAAGGAATTACAAATAAAGTGTGTGGGGGGGCATCAGAAAATAGAAAGAAAGGGTGCCCCCCCCCCGGGCATATGGAACGCCCAGATAGAAAGGCATGTGGAACGCCCAGATAGAAAGGCATATGGAACGCCCAGATAGAAAGGCAGGTAGAAGATCAAACCAGCTCCACTATCCTCTTCAACTTTTATTTAGCAAGTAAGTTATACAGGCACATATAAGTACAGTTATCATAAATAGTGTAAATTACCTAGGATAACCCAAACAAATTCAGACACACTGACTTATTACCATTACTTCTTCGTTAATGTTCATTCTTCAGTCAAGGTTAGCAATGAAGTATTGTATTATTTACTTTTGCATCGTTTTTTTTATCCCTAGCGCCACTTTGCACCTAATTAATGATAGTGTAATCATGAAAAGGCAGGGTAATATTTTGTGAAGGGATTCAGGGATACCCGTCCTGGAGGTGGGAAGTACAATGTCTGCACTTTAATGGAGTTCCGATTCCTTGGATCAAGAGTCCCTGACTGGCATCAAGGAACCTCCCTTGAGGAAAAGTGTTGCCATAATTAGTTTATTCACGTACAGGTATACAAATGTACTTAAATAAAGGATCATACATAGCAGTTTATGTATGTGTAAATTACCCAGGATAACCCAAGAAAACTGGTTATAACTATGACCATAATTTTTAAAGGGGTGGACCGATAAGCCAGCGGAAGGCCTCGGTCAGATGACCAAAAGCTCCAGTTGTGGGTCATCATATAACTAAGACTCGCGTCAGGAAACACTTGTCCTGTTTCCTGACAAATGTTACCTAACCATAACCCAAGAAAGTTCAAGTGACATTTCCACTGGGATCCTGGTAATATCTTATTATTTAAACTTTAAAAGCTGAGACAGCTAAGTAACAAGTGTGTGAGAACCACCTACAATACCATACCTCTTCCCTCACATTGTTTTTTTTATTATTATATTTAGCGAAAATAGTAAAAATATAGAGATCATGCAGCACTTTTGATAATTGGATGTAATCGTGTTTGTTCCAAGGAAGGGAAGGATAGCTTCAATTTCTTAGGGCAGGAGTTCTACACTTATCAGTAAAATAGGTACCTGGGTGTTAGTCGACTGGTGTGGGTCGCATCCTGAGGGCGCAAAATTGACCTAATTTGCGGGAAATGCTCTGCATAACAAGGGACTTTCTATATAGTAGTACGTCATTAATGTCAGCGAGGTCTAGGAAGCTCTGACTACAACTTATACTTCATATATATTTTTAAATATTTTTCCTGTCGCATCCTGGGGGGAGGGGGGTGATTAAAGGACCACAGTGGAAGTAAGACCGTCCTCGAAGACGCACTGACTTTCTTGGGTAATCCTGAGTAGCTAACCCTCCCCCAGGTTATCCTGGGTGGCTAACCCTCCCCCAGGTTATCCTGGGTGGCTAACCCTCCCCCAGGTTATCCTGGGTGGCTAACCCTCCCCCAGGTTATCCTGGGTGGCTAACCCTCCCCCAGGTTATCCTGGGTGGCTAACCCTCTCGCGGGTTATCCTGGGTGGCTAACCCTCCCCCAGGTTATCCTGGGTGGCTAACCCTCTCGCGGGTTATCCTGGGTGGCTAACCCTCTCGCGGGTTATCCTGGGTGGCTAACCCTCCCTGGGTTATCCTGGGTGGCTAATCCTCCCTGGGTTATCCTGGGTGGCTAACCCTCCCCGGGTTATCCTGGGTGTCTAACCCTCCCCCGGGTTATCCTGGGTGGCTAACCCTCTCGCGGGTTAACCTGGGTGGCTAACCCTCCCTGGGTTATCCTGGGTGGCTAACCCTCCCTGGGTTATCCTGGGTGGCTAACCCTCCCCCGGGTTATCCTGGGTGGCTAACCCTCTCGCGGGTTAACCTGGGTAACTAATCCTCCCTGGGTTATCCTGGGTGGCTAACCCTCCCCGGGTTATCCTGGGTGTCTAACCCTCCCCGGGTTATCCTGGGTGGCTAACCCTCCCCGGGTTATCCTGGGTGGCTAACCCTCCCCCGGGTTATCATGGGTGGCTAACCCTTCCCCGGGTTATCCTGGGTGGCTAACCCTCCCCCAGGTTTTCCTGGGTGGCTAACTTTCTCGCGGGTTATCCTGGGTGGCTAACCCTCCCCCAGGTTATCCTGGGTGGCTAACCCTCTCGCGTGTTATCCTGGGTGGCTAACCCTCTCGCGGGTTATCCTGGGTGGCTAACCCTCCCTGGGTTATCCTGGGTGGCTAATCCTCCCTGGGTTATCCTGGGTGGCTAACCCTCCCCGGGTTATCCTGGGTGTCTAACCCTCCCCCGGGTTATCCTGGGTGGCTAACCCTCTCGCGGGTTAACCTGGGTGGCTAACCCTCCATGGGTTATCCTGGGTGGCTAACCCTCCCCCGGGTTATCCTGGGTGGCTAACCCTCTCGCGGGTTAACCTGGGTGGCTAATCCTCCCTGGGTTATCCTGGGTGGCTAACCCTCCCCGGGTTATCCTGGGTGTCTAACCCTCCCCCGGGTTATCCTGGGTGGCTAACCCTCCCCCGGGTTATCCTGGGTGGCTAACCCTCCCCCGGGTTATCATGGGTGGCTAACCCTTCCACGGGTTATCATGGGTGGTTAACCCTCCCCCGGGTTATCCTGGGTGGCTAACCCTCCCCCGGGTTATCATGGGTGGCTAACCCTTCCCCGGGTTATCATGGGTGGCTAACCCTCCCGGGTTATCCTGGGTGTCTAACTCTCCCCCGGGTTATCATGGGTGGCTAACCCTCCCCCGGGTTATCATGGGTGGCTAACCCTTCCCCGGGTTATCATGGGTGTCTAACCCTCCCCCGTGTTATCCTGGGTGGCTAACCCTCCCCCGGGTTATCCTGGGTGGCTAACTCTCCCTAGGGTTATCCTTGGTGGCTAACCCTCCCCCGGGTTATCATGGGTGGCTAACCCTCCCTCGGGTTATCATGGATGGCTAACCCTCTCGCGGGTTATCATGGGTGGCTAACCCTCTCCCGGGTTATAATGGGTGGCTAACCCTTCCCTGGGTTATCATGGATGACTAACCCTCTCGCGGGTTATCATGGATGGCTAACCCTCTCGCGGGTTATCATGGGTGGCTAACCCTCTCCCGGGTTACAATGGGTGGCTAACCCTTCCCTGGGTTATCATGGGTGGCTAACCCTCCCCCGGGTTATCATGGATGGCTAACCCTCTCCCGGGTTATCATGGGTGGCTAACCCTTCCCCGGGTTATCATGGGTGGCTAACCTTCCGGGGTTAAAAATCCCAACAAAATTTTAATACTTTGTTTTAAACCCGTAAGCTAAAACAGCTCATCCATGTAGATTTTTATTAGTATTTATTTTAATCCTTGATTAAATCTGCCTAAAATGCTGTGGATTATTATTCATTAGGGAAGCGCTAAACCCCCAGGGGTCACAGCGCTTGGGAAAATGGCCCCGTGGCTTGGTGGTAAAAACTCTGGCTTCACACGGTGAGGGTCCGGCTTCGATTCCCGGCGAAGGGGTTGGAAACATCGGAAGTGTTTCCTTACACCGGTTCTATGTTCAACCATCAGTAAATTGGGTACCTGGGTGTTAGTGGACTGGTGTGGGTCGCATCCTGGGACAAAACTGACCTAATTTTCGGGAAATGCTCAGCATAACAAGGGGCTTTCTGTATAGTAGTATGTCATTGATGTCAGCTATGGTCTATGGACGCATAACATATTTTTTTCTTTGATAATGGTTTTGAGGGCACACAAGTGTCCATAATAAAGTATATTATACAAATTTAAGCGAGGGTAAACAGCACTTGGTTGTGCACACAGCTGCAAAACTTTATATATGTCATGTTTTATAAATAATAAAAGCTTATACAATATATAGTATTACGATTTATAGTTGCAATCGAAGATTTTTTTTTAATTATTTTTAATAATCCTTGTTTTAGTACTTTTTTTTTTTTTAATTTTCAACATTAATAATTATTATTATTCATGTTAATGTAGTTTGCCTCTTTTTTTTTTTGTCCTCTTTACTGTGGTTGCGTTGTGAATATTTTTTTTTAGAAAATACGTTTTTTATTTAGCAGTGGTGCACCTCTTGTGTACCAGATATATTGTGCAGTCTACCCCGCTACTCTGTCTAAACTTGACCCCATCCTTCATCAGGGATTACTTTTATATGTAGGTGCTTTTCGCTCCTCTCCTCTCGACAGCCTATATGCAGAGGCGATTGTTCCATCCTTGAACGATCTCTACAAGACTTATTAAAGCCATATAGCATGACCTAATAGAATACTCAATTCTCTTGTATTCATTGTAGCTCATCTAATGATCATATGTATTGTTATTGCCTTATTAATTTTAAGTTTGCCCGAAATGCTCTGCATACAAAGGGGCTTTTGGCATGTACACCCAACTATTATATGCCTTTGTACAAACATGTATAATGTCAAAATAAAATATTATTATATTATATTATTATTATTAAAACTGCACATAGGCGCCAAATCATATATAAATATATCTTTGATATGTTTCGTGTTCCATTGAATAACTACAGAAATTCTACTCAAATTAAAGGACGAGAGACAGAATAACTCACCTGCCACCTATTGTACATGAATGGTATATAATGCCAACAAGATGAAGTTAGTTTAATATGTTCATTATGCAGCCCATACCCATGGTGTGGGCGGTAGTCACCCCATATCCATGGTGAGGGCGGTAGTCACCCTATACCCATGGTGTGGGCGGTAGTCACCCTATACCCATGGTGAGGGCGGTAGTCACCCTATACCCATGGTGAGGGCGGTAGTCACCCTATACCCATGGTGTGGGCGGTAGTCACCCCATATCCATGGTGAGGGCGGTAGTCACCCTATACCCATGGTGTGGGCGGTAGTCACCCTATACCCATGGTGTGGGAGGTAGTCACCCCATACCCATGGTGTGGGCGGTAGTCACCCTATACCCATGGTGTGGGCGGTAGTCACCCCATACCCATGGTGTGGGCGGTAGTCACCCCATACCCATGGTGTGGGCGGTAGTCACCCCATACCCATGGTGTGGGCGGTAGTCAGAAGATTACATACGTATATAATGGGTTCACTAAACTTAACCACTATTTGTGGTTAAGCTTAACCACTATTTGTGGTTAAGTTTTATAGAGAAATTCAATTTTTAGACTTGTGTTATCTTAGCCAGGCAACATATACTTTTTATTCTTATTTGTTATATTTTATACATTCCTTATGAAATTATTATACAATTTTTTTTTCATGGGCATAATTTTTTTTTTCATCGGTACAATTTTTATTCGTCGGTATAAATTTCTCTTTTGACGTTGACCTATCTCCTTTGATACATTTTTATCCCTGTAAATAGAATACCCCAATTTTCCTATCTTTTATTCCTAGACTTCTACGCCAAATCCTCTTTTCCGTACCAAATATAAACCATTCTTTACAGAAATAATGGCTATCATTTCTTATTTTATCAATTCTTGATGTCAATATTTCTTCCCCGTACACCAGGAAGCTGTCAGTGGCCCTTACAAACAAACAACAAAAACAACACCTTAAGAAAAGACGATAAGAGATAACCCAACGACTTCTGCGCCAGCCTTCGTCGGGTGTGGACGTCTCTCTCTCGCCTGAGTATCAGTGACAAATTTCCCCCGTTCTCTCTAGGACGCTTGTCCTCATCTATTTTGCCCGCCGGGCACGCTACAGGAGGGGCACCTGTTCATCGGCTTACTTTTAGCCAGCTCCATTTTTTCCGCTCTGCGGATAATTATTTAACGGTCTTTGGTGGGAAGCCGGTTGCTGTACTCAGGTGGGGGTGTGGGGGTCCCGCTTTGCTGGGGCTTGGCAAGGGGGTCCACCGGACCTAATCGGAAACTCAAGTTTCTATCTATTTACAAAGGAACTTTTGTTCCTTTTCTTTCATCGCCCAGCCTTGGGCAACAAATCTTCCTCGTGCCATCGAGAGGTCGGGCTCGATACGGCTTAGGCTGTCAGTGGCCCAATAAAACCCCAACGAAGAAGAAGAAGAAGAACAAAGTAGAAGATAAGGATGTCTCTGGAAGACATAAAAGCCTATGCTAGGCCCTATTATGGAAAGGAGGGATTCATCAAGTTCTTCGAAGAGTACCTTGCATTATCTGACGACCGAAATGATATGGTTGCCAAACACGACGTATATGATGCGTGTGCTAAGTTCTGCATCCTTGGAAAGCATGGCCCAGTGCCGTCCTTAAATAACATTGGTCTTCACCTGGCCAAACTGGTGACCACCCGCAGGCGGGGTGTCATCAAACACCAGCGGTACTGCTTTTGTGGCCTGAAATTTATCAAAAATTTCGGGACCTACACGACCTTGCATCCAGCTAAGCGGGGCAGACCCAATAAACCAGAAACCAAAAAAACCCCACCCAAGCCCAAAAAGAAGTATGAAGATGATGGTAAAGAAGACTGGGAGGTGAAGGACTGGTTCAGGTATGGGGATGGCTGTTTGGCCAAGAAAAAGAACAAAAAAAAGATGTTAGAGAAACAAAAATTACGTACAGAAGGATTAGAAACAAATGGGTGTTCATTGCCTTTCATCCATATCAGAATGAAAAGGTAAATATTAATATCACATTATTATTAATTTTTGCACACCTTTCATCTTTACAGCCTCATTTCAGAGTCCTGGCAGTGATATACCACCCTCCTCAGGATGCCACCCACACCAGTGAACAAATATCTAGGTACCTATTGACTGCCAGATAGGCAGAGGCACTAAGTGCCAGGAGACTTACCATATGTCTCGCTTTAATTGATGAAAATTGCTCCTGACCAACATTCTGTTCTCTTTTCCACATTTTTTTCTCCATTTCTCCTCATTTATTCTTCTTTGCAGCTTTGTTCATTGGCACTGTCATAACCAGTGAGGTTGGCACTTCCACACCTAGTGAGGTTTATCTAAGGTTATTGCTAAGATATATTTCCATCCTTTATTCCTTCTTTCTCTCTCAATGCCTTCTTCCTCCCTTTATTCCTTCTTCCCTTCATTCTTTCTTCCTTCATTCCTTCTTCCCTTCATGCCTTATTCCTCCATTTTTTTTTCATTCTTTTTACTCTCTTCATTTCTTCCTTCATTACTTCTTGAGTACAGACTAGTTTAGTCTTTACTGGACACCAGTACTTATGCAGGATCTAGTAATGTGTGGATATAGTACTGTGTACCTTGACTTGCTGTTCACTTGGGAAATCAAGATGCAGTTTTATCTGCGTCTCCATTCACCTGTGAGGTGAGATGGTTAAGATTAATCTGTGAGTAGTTGTATTGGTACATGAGTTAAATGCTAACAAAGAAAACTCCAATTAATGTACCCAATTGTATAAATGGTTATGTGATTGCTTTTTTGCAATTCCGCACAAGATTCTCTGTGTCGTATCTAAAATAGCTTTATAATTGACTGTATAATTTGTATTATGTACTAGTAGAAGTAGAGATTATGATTATTATTATTATTATTATTATTACAGTGGACCCCCGGTTTACGTTATGTTCCAAACTCGAACAATTATGTAAGTGTATTTTTGTAAGTGTATTTTTGGGGGTCTAAAAGGATTAATCTAATTTACATTATTCCTTATGGGAACAAATTTGTTTTGTAATGGCACTTGAACAGCATTCTGGAATGAAATAATGACGTAATCCGAGGGTCCACTGTATTATTATTATTATTACCTAATAAGTACATAGTGGTACAATAATGTACAATTTAGGTAGCAAAAATAAAATTTTCCTTTTTTTTCGTGTAATGTAATGATAATCTATTTCATTTCATTTCAGATCTGGAGGCGAAGATGAATCTTCGTATAGTGATTCTGCTGCTTACCTGTTGAGTAATGAATCCTCTGCTGGTGTGGAGCACTCGAAGGATGGAGAGAAAGACTTGGATGAGGACTCTGTATCCCTGGTAGCTTCATCAAGAGGCCTCCAGTAGTGTGGGTCAAGACACGAAAGTTGGTTGGTAGAGTGTAGGGTACAAGGTGGAGAGGTAGATCATTGAAATGATGGAGAGATGTGTTCAGCTTTTAACTTTAAAGTGTGTTATTTTCAGTGACTGACATTAGTTAGGTGACTCAGTTAGGTGTAATATAATATTTAGATTTTATTTCTAACTTAATGCATTTAGTAAGCAGGCAAGTGGGCAATGGTAAGGATGAGTTTGTTTCTTTATTTATGTACAAGTAGTTTACCTGGAGAGAATTCCAGGGGTCAACGCCCCCTTATTTAGTACAAACTAGGTTACCACAGTGCTGCTGTTGGCTCTTTTTGTAAGGTCTAATAATTTTAATGGATAAAAATTAGTAGAACCAAAATAAAGTAGGTACAGTGGTACCTCGGTTAACGATGGTCCCCAAACTCGCCCTTTTATGTAAGTTTATTTTTTTAAATGCTTTTTTAAGTGTATTTTTGGGGGTCTAAAAGGACTAGTCTATTTTACATTATTCCTTATGGGGATAAATTCGTTTGGTAATGGCACTTGAACAGCATTCTGGAGCTGCCTCTTTGAAGGATTGGGAAGTGTTATTTTTTAAACATACAGTGGACCCTCGGTTAACGAAAGGTTCCATTAACGAAAGCTTCGGAAAACGAAAGCTTTTTTCGTAATCAGTTAGTGAAAAATTTCTCGGTTAGCGAAAGGTATTAGACGTGTCCGCCTGATCCGCGCAAGCGCAGGACGCCAGTGAAGCGTTGTTTACCATTGAGAGAACATTACCTAGTGCGCTCTTTCAAAGATTCACAATATATTTGGTGTCTTTTTTGGTGGTTTAGTGATTGTCACTGTGAAATAAGTCACCATGGGTCCAAAGAAGCTTCCTAGTGGCACCCCAGTGGTAGCATTTATGCAGGGAGTGTAGCATTCATGCAGGGAGTGTAGCAGGCATGCAGGGAGTGTAGCAGGCATGCAGGGAGTGTAGCATTCATGCAGGGAGTGTAGCAGGCATACAGGGAGTGTAGCAGGCATGCAGGGAGTGTAGCAGGCATGCAGGGAGTGTAGCATTCATGCAGGGAGTGTAGCATTCATGCAGGGAGTGTAGCAGGCATGCAGGGAGTGTAGCATTCATACAGGGAGTGTAGCATTCATGCAGGGAGTGTAGCAGGCATGCAGTGAGTGTAGCAGGCATGCAGGGAGTGTAGCATTCATGCAAGGAGTGTAGCATTCATGCAGGGAGTGTAGCATTCATGCAGGGAGTGTAGCAGGCATGCAGGGAGTGTAGCAGGCATGCAGGGAGTGTAGCATTCATGCAGGGAGTGTAGCATTCATGCAGGGAGTGTAGCAGGCATGCAGGGAGTGTAGCAGGCATGCAGGGAGTGTAGCATTCATGCAGGGAGTGTAGCAGGCATGCAGGGAGTGTAGCAGGCATGCAGGGAGTGTAGCATTCATGCAAGGAGTGTAGCATTCATGCAGGGAGTGTAGCATTCATGCAGGGAGTGTAGCAGGCATGCAGGGAGTGTAGCAGGCATGCAGGGAGTGTAGCATTCTTGCAGGGAGTGTAGCAAGCATGCAGGGAGTGTAGCAGGCATGCAGGTAATGTAGCATTCATGCAAGGAGTGTAGCATTCATGCAGGGAGTGTAGCATTCATGCAGGGAGTGTAGCAAGCATGCAGGGAGTGTAGCATTCATGCAGGGAGTGTAGCAGACATGCAGGGAGTGTAGCAGGCATGCAGGGAGTGTAGCAGGCATGCAGGGAGTGTAGCATTCATGCAGGGAGTGTAGCATTCATGCAGGGAGTGTAGCATTCATGCAGGGAGTGTAGCATTCATGCAGGGAGTGTAGCATTCATGCAGGGAGTGTAGCAGGCATGCAGGGAGTGTAGCAGGCATGCAGGGAGTGTAGCATTCTTGCAGGGAGTGTAGCAGGCATGCAGGGAGTGTAGCAGGCATGCAGGGAGTGTAGCAGGCATGCAGGGAGTGTAGCATTCATGCCCCTGTAATCCTCCCTATCCTCCAGATGCCTGCAAGTCTCTTCAATAAAGGTAAGTAAATGTTATTTATATTTTATTTTTGGTGAATATTTTTTGTGGAACGGATTAATTGTATTTACATTATTTCTTATGGGAAATAAGGGTTCGGATTACGAAAGATTCAGATTAAGTAATAGCTCCTGGAACGGATTAATTTCGTTAACCGAGGGTCCACTGTACTATATATTTGATTGTAAAGGAAACTGCTCAGGTAAATGGAATACTAATTATTATTATTTTTTTTAATTAAACTTTTAAATTATTTATTTTGAATGGATTTTTAAATAAAGTCAAGTTTACCCCTGCATGATATTTATTGTGGATTTATTAATTGGTTATTCATGTTGTGATCAAGTAGTGTGAATGTTCATAAATGGACACACTCTTAATTAAGCAAATATATATACAGTGGACCCTCGGTTAACGAATACCCCGGAAATCGTGCAATTATGTAAGTATAATTTTGTAAGTTCTTGTGGAAGTGTATTTTTGGGGGTCTGAAATAGACTAACCTACGTGAAATTTTTCCTTAAGGGAGTAAATTCGTTCGGTAATGGCACTTGAGCAGACTTCAGGAGTGAAGTTTTTACGAAACTCGGGGGTCCACTGTACGTACAGTGGTACCTCGGTTTTCGTTGATAATTCATTCCAGAATGTTGTTCGAGCACTGTTACCAAATGAATTTGTTCCCATAAGGACAAATGTAAATTAGATTAGTCCGTTTCAGACCCCCAAAAATACACTTACAAAAGCACTTACAATAATACACTTACATAATTGTTTGAGTTGGGAGCTGTACGAAAACTGAGGTACCACTGTATGTACATATATTATATTTTTTTGTAATCAATAAATTCATTATCTATGGTATATAATTTGTCTCACACCAGCCACCAAAAGCACAAACCTTTATGGTATTCCTGGAAGGGTAATGAATATCTTTTACATGGATAAAGTGTACACTAATCTGGATATTACCCTTATGCCAAATATTCTCAGCTGAAGTTGCTGCATTTCTCATCTGACAGACTCAGTTTAGGCACTTCTTTTATTCTCTACTTACAATTTTTTTTATTATTGTCATGATATCTTGTATATATTTCATCTCTTTGATAATACGACCTTGCTAGTATCTTCGTTATTAGCTAAATCGAAGCTACTGGATCTTGGTATTATTATCCTATTCATCCTTCATCATAACTCAGTATTATTTTACCAGTACGGTATATATTTAATATATCTGGCTATGAGTGTTGTTGCGAACCCCTGAACAACATAATTGGGTTGAATGGTTGACGGACCATTTGGGCACTGCACGTCCAGTATTACTGGGCTGCAGCGCCCGGTGTGACGTCACCATAGTTTATGTCAGGGGGTGGAACCTGACATAAAGGCAGTATGATCCACGACGACTGTGCAGCGTGGTATCTAGCCTTACTACTCTCCTGTAGTATGATCCACGACTGCACTGAGTAGTGGTATTACAGCTTGCTTACTACTCAGTTTCCAGTATTCACTACGGCTTCACTGAGTCCACAGTTTGACGGCCTCAGAGTTACCTGACTGCCTCACTAAGTTACTCCAGCTGGACTTAGTTTCCTGCTGGCACAACGACTGGACTTAGTTTACTGTTGGCCTTACATCGACTTAGTTTCCTGCTGGCCTTACATTGACTTACCTGCTGGTCTGGCTTCATCTGGCCTTCTGGACAGTATGGCCTTACGACGGGTGTCACTGTGACAGAGTTTGACACAGAGAAAAGGGTGTCTTGTGACACGGACGAGAATGAGTGTTATAACTCGTAGAAAAGGGTGTCTTGTGACACGGATGAGAAGGAGAGTTATAACACGGAGAACAGGGTGTCTTGTGACACGGAGAGACGGTGTGTCAAGTGACACAGACAAGGGTGTCGTGTGTGTGACACGGTTGAGAAAGTGTGTTATAATTCAGAGACAAGGGTGTCTTGTGACACGGAGAGTAGGTGGGTTATAACACAGAGACAAGGGTGCCTTGTGGCACGGAAAGAGAAGTGAGTGTCATAACTTTGTGTTGGTATCGTGACACTAAGAAATGATAGTTTATGGTTATGTCGTGTGACAGTTATTGTCAGGTCTTGTGATATTAGAATGTCGTGTGACATTTGACTGGTTAGTCGTGAGACTTAACAATGTGTTTTGTTATACCTTAGTACAAATTATAATACGCTTATGTACAAAGATCATACTCATGCTTTATATTTTATTGTACAGATTATTGTACTATTTATATAATATTTTACTAGTAGAAAAATATATATATTTGAGCTATTGTGTCTGTATTTTTTTACCCCGGACAAAAACCCCTTTATTATTTTATTACGGTATTGCAGTGTTGGTTATGAGAATTCTCTTAGAAACAGGCCAAGTAATCGGGTTTACCAGCTCTCGTAACTAATATTGCAATATTGTAATGTGTTATAGGTAAAGCATGTAACTGCCAGTACACAGTTCACTCATGTTGTTTGGTCGTGACGTCACAAGTTGGCGCCAAATAGTTATATCACTTGATCCGACGTGACTTGTGGGGCACTAGGATTTGTCTAGAGAGTGTCTCACTTGACTTAGCAGAGAGAGAGCACCTATTCTCTGATATTATAGCCATTCTCACACCATTATCTAGCCTGGACATGGGAATAAGCAGCCACTTGATCATTGGATTTTGATTGTCTTTACTGTGTAAGCCAGAACTGTTCTACTGAGTGATACCCCAGTGAATTATTTTTGAAAACACGGCCAGTCAGAAACCATATTTGTGTTTATCGTGCATTGTAGTATTTTCTTATTGTACTTAATTAATACTGAAGGTTCAGTGTTTAAGAATGTGTTAACTTCCTTTAGAAACTTAAAGGAACCTTAAACAGTGTATATATATTTATAGCATACTTATCAAACAAAAGCTAATTCTAGTTTAATTAAATTAAATCGATTTTTGTTTGAAGTTTCTATTTCCTATTTGATACAAAAGAAGGAAGGAATATTGATTTATATTACGAGTTAAAAAGCACTCTATACTTTGCCCACTCGTAATAATTATTCTAATATTAAAATGATAATTTGGCCAACCCTTCAAGGAGGATAGTTTCATGCCTGATCCAAGGAACTGGAACTACCTTATACTTCATGGAATTATACCTGATTATCTCCCATTTCCCATGACCCATGCGCTGTATGACCCTTATGGGTTTAGCGCTTAGTTATGATTTTAATAATAATAATATATATGACCCTTACAAATTTAGCACTTTCCAATAAATATAATAGTCTTGCCAAAATAGCAGTGTTATACCTTGTGCTCTGCAGTATACTATTTTTAAATTTTTATATAATTTGAGTAGACCAAAAATTGGTAATGCACAGGTGGGTACATACAGTGGTACCTCGACTTACGATGGTCCCCAAACTCACCCTTTTATGTAAGTTTATTTTTTTAAATGCTTTTGTAAGTGTAATTTTGGGGGTCTAAAAGGACTAGTCTATTTTACAACATTTCTTAAGGAGATAAATTTGTTTGGTAATGGCACTTGAACAGCATTCTGGAATGAAAAAATATCGTAAGTCGAGGTACCACTGTATATTGTTATCTAAGTCTGACATTTATGCGAGTCCAGATTTACTATGATAACTCTGAACTGGTTATTTCCAAAATCAATGGATCTAGTTTTTTAGGAGAGGTTCTTCAATATCCAAAAGTGCTGCATGACCCTTTTAGGTTTATTGTTTAGTTTGATTATTATTATCATCATCATCACCATTGAAATCATCTCATTCAAGATTCAAGGAACTGGGCTTATTCTACTTTTCCTCTAGATCAAATCTGATTGTCCCATTTCCTAGGTACTATATGACCTCTGTGGGTTTAGCACTTCTTTCTAGTTAAAAAAAAAAAGGTTCTATTTACAAAGAAAATGCAATACTTGTTCTGGGTTATATTTTCATTATTCATGTCTTCACATAAAAAGCATGCATGCATAATACAAGTAATATATAATGTATGCTCTGAGCGTGTTAGATAGGAGTGAGTGGAGGCAAATGGTTACATATTAGGACTTGACGAGTTGTTAGTGTGTGGCCACGGTAATATTTTGTGAAGGGATCCTGGGAAGCTGGTTAACCGGAATTGAGTCCTGGAGGCAGGAGTACAGTGCTTACACTCCCGTGGTATGGTTTGTTTGCAATCGTGTCATTACGATTTCGTGAGTCATTTGGACGGCTTTGAGGGGGACTTGAGCTAGAGTTCGTCACGGCCATGCTAGCGGGAGATTCGTCTGTAAAAACTTGCATTTGTGGACACAGTTGTGCCTATGCTAACCTTCCTATGGTGTAGAAATATACCTAGTTGGATGAATCTTATTGAAGCTAGCTGGCCTAGTGGCTTACGCGACGATCTAGAGTTTTGAGACTCTCTGACCGCGGGTTCGAACCCCACCCGTGGTATGGTTTGCTTACACTCTGAAGGAAGGGTGGTTATATTTGCAATTATATCTGGCAAGATAGTGATGGAGTTAATAATGGTGAAAGTGTTTCTTTTTAAGGTCACCCTACCTCTTGATATGTTGTACAACAGTACAACATATAAAATGAGATTATGAATTTCCAATTCCGAAGCTGGCTGCAAGCCAAGAATACAGCAGACATTTTCCCTCTGGAATGCTGGAGCTTAAAAGTGGGTCCTTGGTGGTGTCAATGAGCCTGGAAACATGTGGCATTCTTTTCACATGATCCTAGGTCTCCAGTCCCACTTGGACAAATTGGTACTGATGGCCAAGTCTCTATACTTGTTGATCGTGTACTCTTCCCTGTGATCCACAGCACCTCTCTGTTGCTGAAACCTGATGGATGTAGGTGTCAACCAGTCAACATGCATGTATAGTCTAATGCTAAAAGCTTGCCATTCTTCCTGAGACAGATGGTGATCTCACCAGGGCAGTTTATGGGATTATTGGAATTGCTGGATGTTAGGACTGTTCTCTCTCTCAGCTTGGCACCCAGCTGAAGGCTTCTCTTGATGTCACAGATCTCACTGTTTTGCATGCCATCCCTTGGTCTTGAAGCCATTTAGACTATGTAGACCATATTGATCGGCTAGCACATTGATGCAAATACATGTATATTCTGTGTGAACTGGGGCAGTGAGGCGGAGAGCCACTGCAATGCAGAAGGTCTGTGTACCCATTGCTGAAATGGGAACTGTTAGGAGGAAATCCCTAGAGTGATATGCACTCACTGCTTGGAGACAGGCACCATAATGTGTTGCAGTCCAGTCCCTGGTTCCATTATGTACCATCATCAGGTAGGTTTGCCAGGACGGGTTCTGGCCCAGTTCTTCTCCATGTGGTGACCCAGCGGTGGCTTCCAGAGGTCGGAGCTTGTACAACTGATATGTACATGTATCTTTTACAGCCCTATGGTGGGGCAGCCCTATGACAAGGGCACAGTGAGTCTTCAGCACAAGTGGTGCAGCCAGCGCCGGATTAAGTTTTGTTTGATATCTTTATTATGCACCCCATACCCATCCTGTGGGCGGTAGTCAAAAGATTACAGAGGTACATAATGGGTCCAGGGACTGGACCTCAAAGTTTGATAGCTGAGCAAGTTACAAAGGTAATGAACTCAGATGGATCTGGTCACAATCATGACAAGTTACAAAGGTATTTGCAGATTACAGAGGTATATAAAGGGTCCAGAGCCTGGGCCCCAAAGTTTTGATAGCTGAACAAGGTACAAAGGTAATGAATTCACTAGTTACAAGGTAATGAATCATGTAAGTAAGTAAATTTACTTACGTCTGTACATGGTTGCAATCATGAACAAATTATAAAGCAATGAGCAATCTATTAGTCTACATCCGGCCCACAACTGTAATGAGTTATTGGTGCAAATTTTAATTGTTGGGTCACACACACACACATATACATATGCACACCGGATTAAGGCATGGGCTTTAGAGGCTGCAGTTCCCTGAAGGAAGGTTCCTTGATGCTGGTGAGGGGCTCTTGATCTAGGGAATTGAATCTGTGCTCCAGTTCCCTGAATTAAGCCTGAATACCTTCCACATATGCCCCCACACAGGCGCTGTATAATCCTACAGATTTAGCGCTTCTTTAATTATAAATAAGATAAGATTTCTTCGGATTTTTAACCCCGGAGGGTTAGCCACCCAGGAAAGTCAGTGCGTCATCGAGGACTGTCTGTCTTAATTCCATTGGGGTCCTTAATCTTGTCCCCCAGGATGCGACCCACACCAGTCGACTAACAACCCAGGTACCTATTTGCTTCTAGGTGAACATGACAACAGGTGTAAGGAAACACGTCGAAATGTTTCCATCCCGCCGGGAATCGAACCCAGGCCCTCCGTGTGTGAAGCGAGAGCTCTAGCCACCAGACCACCGGGCTGGGGCCTTCGCCAGCTGGAAGGCCTCCAGAAATTGAGTGAAAAAGTGTTCAGTTACTGCTAGAAGTTTATTACTGATGTGGAGAAATTTACTTTCAGGAAATTACACAAAAGTAAATGTTTGAATTTTAATTGTGGTTAGCCTTGTAAAAATAAATTTAATATTTCTCTAACTTGTTTTCCTTTTGAAAACATCACTAGGGACCTCCCAGTACCTGTAGCCCAGAGGCCTACAAAATCTTAATCCAACTCTGGACGTAGCAGTTAGCTACACTCGTCGTGGACGCCCTGTAGTTGGGATACAGCAGGTCTTGGGTTCAAGTGGTATCAGGGCCGGTGTTCTCGCTGGTATGAGGTTTTCCACTCTCAAAACCGCTCCACTTGTCATTCCTGGCACTCTGGGAGCAGCCAGAGTGCCAGAGCATTCTCTAGACGAGTGTTTTTTTACTACCGCCCGCAGGGTGTATAATAAAGATATGAAACTAAAGGATGTTGATGAAGGCCCTTTATCCAAAAGAACTGGGTTTTTCTTCCTCTTCCTTGAATTCAACCATGAACATTTCATAGCGCCTGGGGAATACTTCACAACCCTCAGGCCTGTCACTCCTTTGGATTTACCTTTTCTCCAATTTCCTGATAAAAATAAGTAAATTTAATAAACCAAAAGTAAAGTTTCCAGAATCGATATCAAAATCAGAATTTTTATTTTCAAAATATGCAAAAAGAAATTTTGCAAAGAATGTAAAAGGCCATACTATGTACAGGGTGACACGCTCAAAATTTTTTTAGGGATCCCGATGCTAATTCGGATGGAGCGCAACATTTTTTCCATGTAACTCTTCCCTCAAGGGAGGCTCCTTGAAGCTGGTGAGGGGCTCTTGATTCAAGGAATTGGACTTAACCTTCCCTTCCTTAAATCGAACCACGTTAACTCCCAGTTCTTGGGGCTATATGACCCCCTTCCAGGTTTAGCGCTTCCCTTAAATACAATAAAAATATTCATATAACTACATTCCTGTCAATATAAATTCACATCATTAACAGTAATAATTAATGTAAGTGAGGGCAATTGAGAAATTCTATTTTAGTTATACATTTAAAATTTCCATCTTCTATAATAAATAAATATATATATACAGATTATACAGTAAATATTTTTAATTATATTTAAAAGACCTTAATTAAGTAATACAAGTGTACAATTAATGATAAACTATTCTGTTATCTGGGAGAAGTTCATGAAGAAAAGTCTGGCATTATTGCAATTTTTGACAATGTTATCTGTTATGAGATAGATATTTAACATGACTATTGACATTGAAGCAGACAAGGACGGGGACCGTGAAGAAGGACGGTAGTGTAATATTATGGCGTCCTTGGCAGTACCCTCACAGTGAGTCAACCTTCCAGGGTCGTGTCATAAGATACTTCTGTCTCTCAAGTTCACTTTACACTCCATTTCTACACTAGTCATTGCAACTTAAAAAAAAAACTTGAGCAGTCATCGCTGTTTCCATTGGAATTTCTATGGCCACTTTTTCCCTTGAGATATATTAGTTTATATTAAAAGATGCTCTTCTGGGCAAATAATAATAATATCTTTATTTACTACAAGTACATGTACAAGGTATACAGGCCTAGCTGACATCAATGACATACTACTATATAGAAAGTCCCTTGTTATGCTGAGCATTTCGGGCAAATAGGTCAGTTTTGTCACAGGATGTGACCCACACCAGTCGACAAACCCAGGTACACATTTTATATTGATGGGTGAACAGACTGCAGGTGTTTAATGGAAACACATCCCTAATGTTTTCCAGCCATACCAGAGATTCGAACTCCAGACCTCAGTGTGTGAACTGAGTGCGCTAGCGATCGAATTACAGGACACCTTGTTACCCCAAACTCACATCTGACTCTTCCTTATTCTTGCAGGATGTTACTGCCTCCCTTTTTTCAACAACATGCAATGGTACCTCAAAATATTCTCACCACCTTTCCATTTAACATCTTTGCTCTTGTTTATAACACTAAATCCACTCGTTCCTTAGGAGTTCTCACTCCAAGACTTGATTATCAAGTCCACTAACTCCCAGGTACCAATTTTACTGATGGGTGAACATAGACAACCGGTGTAAAGAAACACGCCCAATGTTTCTACCCTCGCTGGGAATCAAACGAAGACCCTCGCCGTGTGAAGCGAGATATGTACAAGCTCTCTATACCACAGAATTAACAGCTATTTCTGGGGATTTTCAGTTTGGGAGATAGCGAGAAATGGTAATAGTTGTCAACAACTACTTGGTGGAATTCGGTCAATATTTTGCACTTTTCAATACATGCAACCTATATATGTAATGGAATAAGTAACCATTTTTTGTGTAAATTGTTATTTTTGGAGATACTATATGGAAAATAAATTCATTTAGATGGTTCCGGACACCGCCTGGCCTAATGTAGAGAGAGACTAGTGGCATTTTCAGGTTAAGTTACATGACCAAATGTTACCTTAACTATCCTAATCTAGCGTAATGATCCCTAATGTTGCCTGACAAATTTTCATTCATATACTAAAAATATTTCGTTCACATCTTCCAAAGTAAAAATTTACACAAGAAATACTTACAGTAAACCCTTGATATAGCAGACCTCGGAAATACGGTTCAGAATCTGCTGGATCAATTTATTTGGAAATATCACACATCATTATTTCCCTTTCTTACCTTTGAAGGGAGGACCCCAATGGAAATAAGTCACTTTGATGTTTTTTTTTAGTTATCCTAGGTAATTTACACTGTATGATAATTGTATTTATGTGTACCTGTGCCTAAACAAACTTACTTATTTACTTATGCTGAAGAGACAGTGATCCAAGGAATTGGACTTGACCTCCCCTTCCTTATATCAGACCTGATTGCCTTCCATTGCAACATATGTTGTGTGACCCATAAAGCTTGAGTGAATTCTCATAAATATAATTCCCTGTGCTTTAATAATACGGAAATATTTTTTTCAGACATCCACGGGTTAGAGAACGCACTTCCAGTGTCTGTGATTCAGACATAGACTTAAATATTAGAGTCATCAGTTATGAAGACACTGTTCGCAAGCTCGATCACTACTATGGCATTGGTAATTCTCTCTACTTTTTAGAAGTTTTCTTTCTCGATTTTTGTTACTCTAGCTGTATTTGACTTGTTATTAGTAAATCTTGAATTATACATTGTTTTTTAAGGTTTCACCCTTAAAGATAAATGCTTTGATGCTGGTGAAGGGCTCTTGATTGAAGGAACTGAAGGTTCTCTTCCCTTGAATCAAATCTGAATACAGTACCTCCCATTTTCCAGGTGCTGTATGATGCTTTTGAGTTTAGTTGTTCCTCATGATTGTATTAAAAAATATATAATCTGAGCACTTATCGGCACTTTTTAAGTCCTATAGATTTAATGCTTTCCCATGAATATAATGCTGTTCATACTGCACTAATAATCTGACTGCTTATGTTTTGCCATCTCTTCTATCCTCAAGGACCCCAATGGAAATAAGTCATTTTGTCTGACTTTTTGGGTTATCCTAGGTAATCTACACATATGCTGCTATGTATGATAATTTATGTAACTGTATTTACCTCTACCTGAATAAACTTATGTACTTACATCCTGTAAATAGTTCAGATATGAATCACGAAATCATAACATGATTGCAAACAAACCATGAAACAAGTGAGGTTTGAACCCACGGCGAGTGAGTCCTGAAACTCCATGCCAGTGTGTAAGCCACCTGGCGGAGTGGCTTACACACCAGCCTGGAGTTTTACCACTCACTTGCTGAAGGTTCAAACCCCACCCGTTCTGTTGTGTAGTTAATAGTTCGAGTATACTTGTACAGGCATCCCTCATTTAATGACATGCATTCCATGAAAACCCATCCTTAAGTAAAATTACATTTAGTGAAAACCATTTTCCCAGAGGTAACTATTACATAATTTGAAATGCATTCTTGGAATTTTGGCCAGGCCGGGCTCAGAGAGTAGATACTCTCGAAACTCTTCAAAGGTATATCAAAAGGTATAAGGTACGTACAGCTTTTCAGGTACCAACAAATTGTTTAGGAAATACTACTCTTGCACCAGCACATAGTATACATAGTATACAGAAGATACTGAATATAAAAAGCAAAGTGGGTGATGAGTAAGTTCATTTTATTCATGTTAAAAATATAATTTCACTACTATCACTAGCTACTTCTCTCTCCCAATCTTAGTTATTTAGTAATGGTTTATGTACTGTGAATGTGTAGAATGTATAGAACTGAATGTGTAAAATGTGAATGTGCAGAACCATATAAGGCATATTTATTTATCACTATGTAAAATTTAACCTCTCAAACATTTTTATTACTGTACAGTACTTGAATCAGTAGTGAAATATAATTTAATTGCAATTTTTTCAGTGTGGATATTTTGTTTAGTACATATAAGTTTTAATTGTACTTTTATTTTTTTAAAGAGTTTTAGGCAGTGCGGTGTTAGAGTAGGGATACCTCTACACATAGGGGATGTAAATTTATTTATAAAATTAGACTTTGGTGAAGGAATTTAGGCATCTGGACTTACTACTATGGTTCATTTGGCATTGGGAAAAAATAATTATGAATATAATAAGCATTATAGGTTAAATATACAGAGAATAAGCACAAATTATAAATACTTTATTATGTTAGTAGGATCATCTGAAACATTTGTAGTGATAGGTTTCACTGGTGTTTCAATGAAATCATTAGTATTATACAGGAAATAAAGGAAGATAAGCTAAATATTTTCCTCTTCCTAGTCAAGCGACAGCTGCTACAGAACCAGAGCATCACTCTTGGAATCTTCCCTCTGGTCAGCCAGGAGACGGAAGTAGCTGATATGCGCACTTCTATTTATTGCTCGGCATGTATTTGGAGTCTCTTCCAGGCCTACAGGTGATATATTAACCTCTTGTACAATTTAAAAGTACTTAATATTAAGAGTGATATACAAAAAACACAGAATGATAGGTCATAAAATATGCATACTGTAGTTCTTTCAATATATTGGCCCATTCCCAAAAGACAGGGTGACTCAGAAAACCAAATACATTACCATCACTCTTTCTCCAGCTGTCTTTCCAAAAGTTCATGGATATCACACTTTGACTGACCTCCAAACAGCAACATACCCACCTATACTTTAGAGTACAGGCACTCAGGCACTGTGCTTCCTACTTCCAGAACTCAAGTCCAGCTAAACAGTGTCCTTGATTCTTATATTTTCTATATACTGTAATATACTGTTATGCTGTAGGATGATAACGTTGACCACTTGAATATTAACACACTACAGAACCTGTATTCTCTGACTCTGTATAAGTCATATTCACTTTTCATGAGGTATTTCACTTCTTACTATATCTTCCAGTCCATTGCAATACTTCAGTGCATTGCAGACCAAATCACATATTTTTCTCTTATTATTAAGGTATTTTTTACTATTGTAAATGCATTTTTTAGAAAATAGTTCAATTGCAATTTCATTAATTCATATGTTAGTGTCTGTGCTAGCAGTAAATAAGGCTCTTAAAAATGTTCTTAAATTTGTTTAAAACTAAAATTTAGCAAAACAAGTGAAATCTACTCCTCTTTTTTTTATGGCTTGCTTGCTTTCTTCTCCTTGGCTTTTCTAATAGAAAATTTGCAAGAAATCAAAGAAAGCTTATGTTAAATATTTTTATTTTAATATTGTATTTAGTATCCCAGATAGAGAGACTGTACTGTATCTTGTAATTTTTCCCAACTTTCATAAATTGTCAATAAACATTCATAAAATGAAACTTCCTATTGAACACAAACTTTAAAATTGGATTTCTCTGAGAATTTGAAAGCTCATTTTGGAACTCAGAGCATGATATAGTTACTGTACTGTGGATTACTTCAATGCTTCAATTTTCAACGCGGATTCATGTTTATCACTTTTTACTCATCACTTTTTTGTAAACATTCATAAAATGAAACTTTCTATTGAAATTTTGCAGTGAGCCTCCTTTGTATAAATTTTTAGAAACAATTTTTAATTTATTTGAAGTTATTCATTTGCATGCT
Source organism: Cherax destructor (assembly GCA_009830355.1). NCBI lineage: Eukaryota > Metazoa > Arthropoda > Malacostraca > Decapoda > Parastacidae > Cherax > Cherax destructor. Next base: position 95,437 of record WNWK01001521.1, on the reverse strand, counting down.
GAGTGAGAAATAAGTGGAACGATGTCTAAATCAATACTGTACATACTTTTAATACTGGATTATGTCTTGGATGGTCCCATTTAACCATTTCAGGGTCCAGAGGCCAAATTTCAAAATGTGCACCAAGGTCCAAGAATTTAAAAAAAAAAATGTTATTTTTTCTTATGAAATGGTAGAGAATCTTTTTCTGAAGGTAATAAAACGAAAAGTACGAAATTTGATGAAAAATTGACGAAATTATGCTCTCGCGAATTTTGATGCGTCAGCAATATTTACGCATCGGCGATTTTGCCGACTTTGACTCCCATTTTAGGCCAATTACATTATTCCAGTCGACCAAATTCTTAGCTATTTCGCTAGTATTACTTTTATTCTATCGATTGAGCACAAGAAATTGCCCAGTCAACTGTTTCAACTACAAAATAAAGTGATTGGAAATTGGTAATTTAGCCAATTTAACACAAAGTTCAAAATATTCCAAATTCAAAATAGGGTGCAGAATAAACAATGCAGGCATTCCTGGCACTAAACTAACATTTCCTCTGTTCATTAGTTACGTTTTCAGTCTTTACAAATGAATTCCATTTTGATTTTTTATTCACATAATGAATTTTTATTCAAACCAAAAAAGGGAAGATTTACTGTTATGCAATATTGTAATAATTGTATAAATAATATCACCACATTTGTGAACGTATACTATTAGACCCACCAGCTGGCACGTATTAGACGCGTGACGTCATTTGTTTACTCTTGAACATTGGCAAAAATTTAACATTTCTGCTACTTTGAGCTTAGTTTCAAGTCATTTCCAGTACTAAAACCAATCAAATTAATCTCTATTTCTGTAATATATCTTCTATTCTATCAAATGATACCAAGAAATAGCAAATACAACTATAAAAAGCATACGAAAAAACACTTCAAAGTCGCTGTTTTAATCGAAAATTGTTGTCTCAGTTTTTTTCCTCTCATTATGCACTGTGTGCTGCAGGATTTGTTTTATGTGGTGCACACTTACCACATAGATGTATTCTCTCATATCTAGGCCCAAATTTACCACTCACAGCTTATCTGAGTGAGCTGAGCTCATGGCGTAGAACTACGGTTTGGACCCTCAACTCAAAGCCGTAGAACTGCGGCACGGACCCTGAAAGGGTTAAAAGCGCAGCTATAGAAAGTCTTTTGCAAAAGTCAATTTTATGTAATTTTGGGGGCAGGTGGATTTTAAACTGCCTGTACTGAACAAGAGAACACAAACTTTAAAATTGGATTTCTCTCAGAATTTGAAAGCTCATTTTGGAACTCAGAGCATGATATACGTAGTTACTCACTGTACTGTGAATTACTTCCTTCATTGCTTCAATTTTCAACGCGGATTCATGTTTATCACTTTTTACTCATAAACTTGTATACGGTAGATCATCAGTTTTCTAACAGTTTGATATTTGGCATCCAACATTATTTAGTAGTCTTGATAACTGCAGATAAAGTAGAAAAGGAATGCACAACAGTGAGTGGTCCTGAAGAAATTATGCACTTATTTGAAGTTGTTACAAATTTGGTGTACTCTTTTGTTTTTGTTTTTCCTTTTTCTCGAGGAGCCGGATAATCAACAATCAGCTGTATATTAATGTGTTAAGATAAATGTAGCTTTACTTCTTTCTTTCATAGGCGTATAGATGATGATCGTGGGAAGGCATATGAACTAGGCCAGTCGTGTGTCAAGTGCATGCGTGGGATACTCACATGCTGGATGCGCCAGACTAATCTTGTAGAAAACTTCAAGAAGGGCCAAAACCCTAAATATGCATTACACTCCAAGTTTCATCTGATAACTGGAGAGGAGGTTATATCATCTGATAACTATGGTCATCTTCAAGTAAGTTGGAACCATCTATATCTTTTTTACAAATCAGTTTACAAGCTAAGAACCATTATTCCAGCCATATCTGTTTTACTATCAACTTTCCCAGGATGCCAGACATCTTGATATGCCTGGAAATTGAACTGTGGTCTTTATTGGTTATGAATTGAGTGCTCTACCACTTCATTTTGTATTGATGTAATGTTGTATTCAATGAATTGTGTAAATTTTCAACATCATTGGATCAAGGGCCTGAGTCTTGAATGTCAAAATAGGTCACAAAAAGTTAACCACAATCCATTGAAGCTATGATTAGCAAGAGTTAAATGTACAAGCTAGGAAGAAGAAAAAAGATGCCTTCAGGTACAATAAATGCTACCATCTTTTTCTTATTCTGTTCTCATTTCATTTAAAACTTCTCTTCCTTTCCTATTATGAATTGAGCTCTTTATTTAGTGGTTAGTCCTTTGAATCTCCAATATTTAGTAAAATTAAATTATTTTGTATGCGAGTACACAGAAGCGGTTCATATCTGCTAGGTTCGCACACACATGCACACACATATGTACACTCATGCACGCACCTCACTAGTCTACCCCTTGCCCTGCATTCCCTACCCTGCTATGAATTTCCTCCCTTTATTTTCCAGACACTAATTGTTTTAGGAAATACATTATTTTTGTAAATGCAAGTCAGCTATACAGGGTAAAGAAATATTTCATACTGACATTTTAAAATTCTTTTTAATTTTGTAGCTCTTGTATTTCAGATTGATGTAGTGTCCCTCTACCTGCTGTTTCTGGTACAGATGATCAATTCTGGACTACAAATTATATACACAATGGATGAAGTGACATTTGTTCAGAATTTAGTGTACTATGTGGAGAGAGCATACCGTACCCCAGACTTTGGAATGTGGGAACGTGGCAGCAAGTACAACAATGGTACCCCTGAGCTGCATGCAAGGTAATGTAGTCATGGTCTTCATTCTTTTCTAAATGTGCCTTAGCACATCGATGAGAGAATGACTTATACTGAATTTTCTTGTCAGTTTGTCTGCCAATTTTGTGTAAAAGACGTGCACAAACATGTCTATGATGTTTTATATTCCATTTCTTATATAAATCTGTCAGTTTTTCTCAGCCAGTTTATCTGACACCCAGCAGGTGAAGGGTTACACAGCTTATGGCCCCTACATGGATCAAGGCTCACTTTTTGAGATACATTGATCTGTGTAGTGGAAGGCAATGTAATCTAGCTCTTTCCTATGCTTTGCTCTCTCTCTCTGACATCTGGTCTCCCAAAAACAAATTGAAAAGATGTTACCAAAGGATATTGTTTACCATTTAGTTATGTGAATTAGGAGATTCCTTATTATGTGTGGAAAGAAATACAGCCTCTCCTCACTTAACGACGGAGTTCCATTCCTAAGACCATGTCGGTAAACAAATTCATCACTAAGTGAGGAGCATACTACGTATAACGATAGTGGGTTTGTGTCATCCGTCTTTGATATTGTTTTAATGTTACCTTTGCACCATTTATAACATTTCTGGTATATTTTTAAATGTTTATACAGTAGTGTACTGTACATATATTGTAATAAACAGAATAGAGGAAATCAACTCCAATATACATTTAGGTATGTATACTGTTCAGAGAGCCCATCGTAAGTCCGAGTCGTCGGTAAACGAGTACGTCGCTAAGTGAAGAGAGGCTGTAATGCCTTTGTGAAGTCTCACAGAAAGGAGCATAACACATACAGGAAAAAATTATTAATAAGGAGTCGTAATAAAATAGTGAAATTGGGAATCATCAGGAAATAAAGGATTAAAGTCTGTTATACAATTAGTAGTGTGAACTCAAATTAATTCTAATAAACAACTGTCAATGAATAAACAGAAGGGTGGAGGATGGGCTTAAACTGCTGTTTGTAAATTAGTAGTGTATTCATGGGTGACCTTAGTTTGTCCTGTTTTTCCAGGATTCTAACTTGGTAAAAAAAATCTCATGCTTATCAAGATATGTAGAAAATTGCTTGAAAGGTGCCTAACATTTATTCTTTTCATTTGGGTAACAGTTCCATTGGAATGGCCAAAGCAGCACTTGAAGCTATCAATGGTTGTAACCTTTTTGGAGAGAAAGGTGCATCATGGTCCGTCATCTTTGTTGATATTGATGCACACAACCGAAACCGTAGTATCTTCGAAACATTATTACCAAGAGAATCTAGCTCAAAGGTATTTGATCACCTGTATTTTTGTTTTTCTTTGTGTTTTTCCACACTCAGTGCCCTATTACTACTAATATCAAACACTAGGTAAAGTCTCCATATTTATATACACGTATCCTCTCGGAATGTGGAAATTAGGAGGTGTGGAGTTACTAAAAGTATTTGTCAGAGGGCTGAAGGAGGGGTTGTTGAGGTGGTTTGGTCATTTAGAGAGAATGGATCAAAGTAGAATGACTTGGAGAGCGTATAAATCTGTAGGGGAAGGAAGGCGGGGTAGGGGTCGTCCTAGAAAAGGTTGGAGGGAGGGGGTAAAGGAGATTTTGTGGGCGAGGGGCTTGGACTTCCAGCAAGCATGTGTGAGCGTGTTAGATAGGAGTGAATGGAGACGAATGGTTTTTGGGACATGACGATCTGTTGGAGTGTGAGCAGGGTAACATTTTGTGAAGGGATTCAGGGAAACCAGTTAATTGATTTAGTTGGACTTGAGTCCTGGAAATGGGAAGTACAATGCCTGCACTTTAAAGGAGGGGGTCTGGGATAGTGACAGCTGGGAGGGACTATTCTCAGCTGTCGTATCTGAGCGCCTCTGCAAAGACAGTGATTATGTATGAGTGTGGTGAAAGTGTTGAATGATGATGGAAGTATTTTCTTTTTGGGGATTTTCTTTTTTTTTGGGTCACCCTGCCTCGGTGGGAGACGGCTGACTTGTTGAAAAAAACAAAACAAAAAAATCCTATTCCACAAACATCTTTATTTTGGCAACATCCTATTTAATGCATCTTTGTATTCACAGTTCATTTGTCATACTCATTGATTCTTGATGCACCAAATAAGATTAACCTGTATGCATGAATTATTATTTTATGCAGTATTAATCAAGAGAATATTTATAAGAAAATCAGTATTGTGTCCTGTCTATATTGCTGTATATATCTGCAACGTGTTCCTACCAGAAGCCATCTATATAAATAGTTTGCCTGTTTACATTTGAGACTTTTTTTCTAGAATGTGGATGCAAGTCTACTGCCCACCATATCATTCCCTGCTTTTGCAACTCATGACCAGATGTTGTACTCGAAAACTAGATCACAGGTTAGTTGCCTTAGAAGTGTATGTTATATTTTAGTGTGTTGTCTCAAATTTTAAATACATTCAGTGAAATATTCAGGTGCAGAAGGTCATGATAGGCATTTAATGAAATTGCAGATTCCTCTCTACATTCCTCAGTTCAGAGCCTCTCAATCTCCTGTAAGCAGTTACCATTTTCCAACTATTTTCTGCTTTGGTTTCAAAACTTGTGAGATTGCTGTTAGCATTATTGATGTACAGTAGTTATCATCAAGGTATGTTACATTGAATCACAATAGTCATTCTGGCCTTCATCTCTTCATCACTATTAGTTGTGGAAAATACCACTCTTGAGCTTACATGTTCATCACACATGTTCATCGTGTGCTGATCCAGTGAAAAAGTGCCTAATACAACGCTGCAAAAATTGTCAGGTTATGATGACAGTCCATCTTTTCATTGATTGTCCTATTCGTCACAGAGCATGCCACCTTCATTTTCGAATTTTGCTTCAATGCTCTGATGTGCTTACTGTATAAGCACACCTTTAAGGAGTATTTAATATACCATATTTTATGGCATCGAGGACGTTATTTTTTACCAAAATAAGTCTTGAAAAATTTACCCAGTGTCTTGGAGGCTGAAGTATCGTTGATCTTTTTTTTCTTTCCAAAATTTAGCCAATCAAAATTGGGGAAGGGGGGGTCCTCGACACTTGAGCGTTTGGAACTAACCCAGAATATTCCTACCTCTCCCTTTACCATCATTCTCATGATTGTCATCCAGCTCATTTCTGGTGACACCAAAGGGAACTTTGCTATAGTGCACAGAGATATACTTAGATGAATCTTATTAGTGCTAGCTGGCTCTAATAAGATTCATCTGGCCTGTGAGTTTTAGCACTCAGTTGCCATGAGTTCAAACCCCACTTGTTCCTTGATCTGTAATTATAAATGCTCATTATAGATAAAAGATAAATGCTAATTATAGATAACAGATAATTATAATTGTTCATTATAGATGAGAGATCATTATAAATGCTCATTATAGGGAAGTGATAATTATAAATGCTAATAAGTAATCCTTTTGGTCACAGATAATCATTACATACAGTATACATCAGTATACATATATAGAATGTTTGGGAGTTTGTGAGTGAGGATGGAAAAAATAATAGTATGTCAGAGGCTTATTATAAAATTATTATAACTTGGCAATTTATTATAAAATATTGAAAGATATAATTTATTATAAACAATTAAAAGATGTTAAATAATCTTTACCAGATCATTAACTCCTTGGAAGGCAAGTATGGGTTCAAGAGATTTCACCGAGACGGTTATGGAACGGTTATGGAAGACAAGAAAAGGAGGTTTTATCACAGTGCAGAAACGAAGGTAAAATTCCTGAAAAAATAACAGTGATATTTTTAATGGAGGGGTTGTTTACTTCAACCAGAAGAGGGTCTCTGAGGCCAAAATACACACATCATTTTACCCTGTTTCATTTTCTGTGCAATCAGTATCTCACTTTTTATGTTACTTTATGTTAATTTCATCTTAGCCACTTAGGAGCTTGTTTACATGGTTCAGACATTGGCTTTTTATGTTCAGGAATCAATATCCTTTAAGGGTGAATAAGACTTGATAATCTGATTGTGAATAATTGGCTTGAACATGGCCGGTTCCTGAGCATGTACACTGCACATGGGCAGTGTAAACTGTGAATTCCTTCTTAGATTGTATTTTATTTTATCACAGGAATTTGAGAAGATAGAATGCCAGTGGCCCTTATTCTACTTGTACATGATTTTAGAAGGCATGTTCAAGAGTAAAGAAGAACAGGTGGAAGAGTACAAGAACAAACTAAAACCTCTTCTGAAGAGAGATAAGTGGGGAGGTATTATACTCTTTTATTTAATCTGTAATATGTAATAATGGCTGTTTTCAAAGAATCTTTTCCTTGATCATGTAAATTTAACGATATTCTTCTTTTTCATGTCACCCCCTCAGTGGGAGATAGCTGCTGTGTTAAATACTTTAATATTTCTGTTGTGTTAGTTTTCACAAGAAATAAGCCTTATTTAAATATTTTAGCTTCAGCAGGATTAAGAAATTATTGTAGATCATATACTAAGTCATCGTTTTACAATTACATGCACTTCCAGAAGTAGCCATTATCAAACTACATGCACTTCAGGAATTCACTGTTATGGAACTATAGATGCATTATTAAGGAAAGTAATTAAAGTGAATTAAATTGTTTAAAAAAGGCTTGTAGACATACTAGTTTGTTTGTCTTCTTTAATACATGTATCCTTTATTAAAAGAAATTATGGCTTATATTAATGTTATAAATAGTCTTAAATGAAGTGTAAACACTTTGAAATGTTATAAGATATATCAAAAACTTCACTTTTATTTCCCCTAACAGCTATGTAAATATATTTGGCGTATATAATAGTCATTTGCCTAAGTAGTAGGTTGGTAGACAGCAACTGCCCAGGGAGGTACTACCGTCCTGCCAAGTGAGTGTAAAACGAAAGACTGTAGTTGTTTTACATGATGGTAGGATTGCTGGTGTCTCTTTTCTGTCTCATAAACATGCAAGATTTCAGGTATGTCTTGTTACTTCTACTTACACTTAGGTCACACTACACGTTCATGTACAAGCATATATATACACACCTCTCTGGGTTTTCTTCTATTTTCTTACTAGTTCTTGTTCTTATTTCCTCTTATCTCCATGGGGAAGTGGAACAGAATTCTTCCTCCGTAAGCCATGTGTGTTGTAGGAGTTGACTAAAATGCTGGGAGCAAGGGGCTAGTAACCCCTTCTCCTGTATACATTACTAAAGTTAAAAAGATAAACTTTTGTTTTTCTCTTTGGGCCACCCCGCCTTGGTGGGAAACGGCTGATTTGTTGAAAGAAGAAGAATAGTGATTTGTATATTGCTCTTCAGATAATTAAAATGTCATCCCTTTTAACAAAATCCAAAAACAGGATTCTGTTTTTAGTATATAATAGCTCTCCATAGCTTTCCAAATATCGAAATATGGACAAAAATACGAGTTTGTGTAAACAGGTGATTTATGTATTTATTCTTTATTTTCCTGATAGATCCAGTGATACCAATGTACTACTACTTTCACAAGGATAATATTGAAGAGGAGAGAGCAGAGCCAGGCTCTCAGGTGGGTGCCATCACATGAAGAGAATTCATGTTTTATATGACTGTGGTGTATATAGACAGATACAATAACATAATTAGTAGTAGTGCAATTAATATAAAGTCAGCAAAATGCCACAAAATGTTTTGCTGCAAGACAGAAATGTTAGCTTACAATCTTTGTTCTTGACATAGATACGTAGAAATACGATGAATGTAATTTACATAGGGATGTTTTTTGTGTTTTATTGTTTATTTCTTGGCAGCTGTCTAATGCAGCAAGCTGCATGTAGTATTTATCAGTTGATCACAGATATAAGAATGATATAATTGGTCACAGTTATAAGAATGATACAGTTAGTCATGGATATGAGAATGATCTTTATGAATATGGTTTTCAGTACTGTCAGCCAAGTGTTGAAGGAACACCAAAGAATCTCTTTTTATGGGGTCAGAGCATGTGGATCATCACATCCTTACTGATGGACAACCTGCTTCACATCAATGAACTGGACCTCATTCGTCGTCATCTACCTTCGTATAACCGTCCCCGCAAGGGTGGTCGATACTCTGCCTTCCAAGTAAGTTTACACCAAGTGTGATATTTTGGTTATTTAAAAAATTTAAGTCAAATAATGCAGATAACAGTGAAGTCATCAAAAATTTGAACACTTTCTAAAATATATTAATTGCATTTAAAAATGACCATTTTTTAATTTATTCAATATAGCTTTTAGTGCAGTGTAATGCTGTACATGGAACAGAAAAATTCTGGAAGTTTTCTAATTGCATGTATTATATAAAATTAGGATCGTTATAGAAACTTTTATCAGGTTAATATTATTAGCTTTAACTTTTAAGTTTTGCTGTTGTGTGTGTATATATATATATATATATATACAGTGGTACCCCGGTTTACGATGGTCCCCAAACTCACCCTTTTATGTAAGTTTATTTTTTTAAATGCTTTTGTAAGTGTAATTTTGGGGGTCTAAAAGGACTAGTCTATTTTACAACATTTCTTAAGGAGATAAATTCGTTTGGTAATGGCACTTGAACAGCATTCTGGAATGAAAAAATATCGTAAACCGGGGTACCACTGTATATATATATAGATATATATATATATATTTAATTATTTAATTAATTATTTATTTATTTATTTATTTGTTTATTTATTTATATTTATTTATTTATATTTATTTATTTATATTGATATTTATTTATATTGATATTTATTTATATTGATATTTATTTATATTGATATTTATTTATATTGATATTTATTTATATTTATTTATATTTATATTTATTTATATTTATATTTATTTATATTTATATTTATTTATATATATATTTATTTATATTTATATTTATTTATATTTATTTATATTTATTTTTATTTATATTTATATTTATTTATATTTATTTTTATTTATATTATTTATTTATATTTATTTATATTTATATTTATTTATATTTATATATATTTATATTTATATATATTTATATATATTATATATATTATATATATATATTATTATATTATATATATATATATATATAATATATTTTATATATATATATATATATATATATATATATATATATATATATATATATATATATATATATATATACAGTGGTACCTCGAGTTACGATGGTCCCCAAAATCGCCCTTTTATGTAAGTTTATTTTTTTAAATGCTTTTGTAAGTATATTTTGGGGGTGTAAAAGGACTAGTCTATTTTACATTATTCCTTATGGGGATAAATTCGTTTGGTAATGGCACTTGAACAGCATTCTCGAACGAAAAAATATCGTAACTCGAGGTACCACTGTATATATATATAAACCTTAGAGTTAAGAGGTGTCCTGGCTGTCATGGGGGACTATGCCCATGTTGTAGACAAATTTCCTGCTTCTTGGATTGGTAATTTAATCATTCTTACTGCATTGCTTTTAGTTTCATATATAGAGCTAACCAGACCTAGGCTCTTTTGTCCCTAAAAATAGCTAGCATTAGTAGTGGGTCCAGGGCTGTTTTTCTTACATAATGCCCTGTGACTTAAATTTCTTTAAACAAAAATCCCACTGATCAAGATATGTATCTCACATGTTTTGAATAGATAACAATACTGTACTTGGAAGCAGTTGAATTTCTTTGCCCTAATTATATTATCAAATATGTTTCCTTTTTTTTAAATTTTGGTCCATTCATTCCTATGTCAGTTAGGTCTTAAGATTAAGTTTGATAAATTCTGCATGTTGATTGTAACACTGTTTTCAGTATGATTTAAATTGTGTAATGATAGGTGTTGTTTATTTCAGCTGTAGCAGATAGTATTGAATCAGTAAACAGCTCAGTTGTATTTTTAATTTGGGAACAAGAGCTTATAAGTTTATAGAGATTTATTTCCTTCAAAATTAAAAAATCAGTAGTGCATATTTTTTAAACACAAAATGCAAACTTCGAGCTGTATTAATCCATTCACTGCAGGTAACCCATATACATTGTAGTCGTTTTTCTTCTTGTGGTAGTGTTGAATTGGGCCAAGCTCTTTTAAAAATTATGTGGCTACTAGGGAGGGTATGCAGTCAGCAGTATACTTTTCCAACTTATTAGCTGTATCTCACCAAGGTAGGGTGACCCAAAGAATGAAATAAATTCGCTATCACTCATTCTCTGTCTGCCTGGCCAGATATGCATGAAAGTCACAATTCAAATGACCCTTTGAACTGCAATATTTCTACTCATCCTACAAAATGCAAGCACTGAATCTAATGACCCTGGAGGACAGGACCAGGAGATACATAGAACCAACATGCAAAATACTCGGAGGAGTTGATAGGGAAGACAGAGACGGACTGTTTGAGAGGTGGGAAATAGGTACTTTGGGACACAGTTGGAAGTGGAATGACCCTGACAAAGAGGTGGTGGAAGCAGACTCCATACTTAGTTTTAAGAGTAGGTACTATAGGTCCCATGAGGCTAGAAGAGAATGAATCTTGCAATTTGCAACCACTTATAGGCAAGTACATATAGGCGAGTACAGTGGACCCCCGAGTTTCGTAAAAACTTCACTCCTGAAGTCTGCTCAAGTGCCATTACCGAACGAATTTACTCCCTTAAGGAAAAATTTCACGTAGGTTAGTCTATTTCAGACCCCCAAAAATACACTTCCACAAGAACTTACAAAATTATACTTACATAATTGCACGATTTCCGGGGTATTCGTTAACCGAGGGTCCACTGTACTCTTCTTCCCTGAACAAATTCTCTATGTTAATACGTACACTTATATTTTGAAAATTTTGCTGTACTGCAAAAGTAAAAAAAAAAATGAAGTGTAATGCATTGAACAGGATGTGACATAGTTTTAAAGTCTGCTGGTGTAAATGGGTTATGATAGCATATTTATTGCTTATTTAATTAATCTTTATTTAGAATTCTTGATGAATATTTTTAATAAACAATAATTTAGGTTATTGATTCCTTAGGAGAACACAGTTTGATGTCAAGACAGTAATTATTTTAAGAATGCTACCTTATTGCTTGCCTCTCCACAGGACTCGGTAACTACAGTACCATCTGGTGCAAGTAGCTTTCACTGTATGAAATGAAATGTAGATAACATTGTAAATGCTATTTTTTAAACAGCCACAATAAAAGGGATGAAATTATGAAAGGGAATTTCATGAGACTGGTTTAAAATTGTATTTCTGTTCTTGAAGATATCTATAGAACATACAAGTATATCCTCCTTACTCATATATCCATTTGGAAGAGGTACGCTATTAATATTTAATGGAATGAGTAATGTAGGATATCTTTAAGTGATGTAGTTAGTTGAGCTTATGATGTAAATTATTATATTCTCTACACTTCTTTAATAAAATGGAAGAGGAGCTTGAGGATATTTTATAAAGAACTCATCTTATATACCTTTCCCCTCACATTCAGAGTAAGTTGCATTGCACTTACAAGATCTTGTGTGAACGTTTATAATCCCCACATCTAAAAGTGTGTGAGAATTAGTGGCAACACTACACAAACCTGCTAAAGTGCTCTCCTTAATAATTTGACCATTCTGTAAATGAAGCACTATAATATGATCGTCTCATCATATCATATTCATTTCTTAATACAGTGGACCCCTGGTGTTTGTGATGCTCCAAACTCAAACAATTATGTAAGTGTATTTTTGTAAGTGTATTTTTGGGAGTCTAAAAGGACTAGTCTAATTTACATTATTCCTTATGGGAATAAATTTGTTTGGTAATGGCACTTGAACAGCATTCTGGAACGAAAAAATCACTTTTGCCATCATAATCACCACCACTCACAACCCACCACTAACCACCCACCATCACTATCAAAATCCCCATCGCCACCAAAATCACCACCAATTCCATAGTAATCATCATCAGTCCTCTTCCTCCTCCTCCTCATTACTCAAGATCCTCAATAAAAGCCATGGAGTTCTCTTTGCTCTCTATAAAACCAAATAAAAATGTTGGTAGTTAGGGTGCATCACTTTGAGACATTTGACTCATGACATGATTTTTCTCATTTTTATTGTGGCTGCCTTTATTTTTCACGAAATACCTTGCAGTCTGTAATCTAATACCGATGTGTCACTTGTTATATCATTAGTTAATGAAAGTGACCATTATAACAGTTCTGGGAGAGTAATGTGACACAGCTGTTGCTAATACTATTACCATATTACTCCTGAAATATTAAAGCGTGGGTAACTATCATATTTTGTAATTAGATTTTATTTTTGTTTAGCACTAGGAACAGGTAGCTTGCTATTGCTCCATACTTTACTAACATCTGAGATAGTCGTGCACTGGCTGATATTTGAACCCTTGTAAGAGTTGTGTGATGATATAATTTTTTCTCGTGTTACCGTAGGTTTGTTTACATTTTGTATACCTCTGGTTATATAATATTGATTTTTCTTATCTGGCAGGTATTGATAATCAATTATATTCTTAACTGGTCGAATTGATTACCGATACTTTTTTTATAATTTAAAGTGATTTTCCCCCCGACAGTATTTTTTGAATGATTTAAGTTTTTTCTTTATATTTAAGCATGATTTTAATATTTTCCCATTAATATCTGCTTGCTTAAAGCTGAAAATTTCTTGTCTTACCCAGCGTTCAAGGTACTTTTTAAAGGTAAGGAGAGGGTGCATTTAGATTTAATTTTTACAGTTTGGTCTTTGCCTCCATTAGTGTTACATTGTGGCACCCTCATCCTACCCATGCAATGCCCAGCACATTAACGTTGCTATAAGTGCTTCCAGTCATCAAAACTTTTGCTAATGAAAAAAAGGCTCTTCTCTTGCACTTGAATCTTATTGGATGACCAAATCAAAATATTTCAGCCTCACTCATTAAAATTCTATATTTGGGGTGTCTTTAAATAAAGATTTTAATCAGAAAGACTTGTTATCCAATGCAATTTTGAGTAATCTGAAACTAAATGTGTATAGTTACCTATTTCTTAGGTACAGGAATAGATTTATGCTCATGGTATCTTGTCTTCAGTGATTAAATTGTCGTCATGGTTTTCCAAATTTTTTTTTTTCAATGCACTGGCCATCTCTCACCAAGGCAGGGTGACTCAAAAAAGAAGAAACAAAAGTTCAGATGATCCTCCAAACATGTGTCCCACTCACGTGTTCTGCCACATTGTCTGTGAAGATAAGCCTTCTAATTTTTTTTTTTTGTTTCCACTTGTACTTTTTCCTCGATTTAAAAGTGTGCCTTTTCTTCTCTCTTTTGAGGGTGCTAAGAAATATTCTTTATCTATTTTTCGTATAGTTTTGTGATGTTTTCTATGGTTATTATGTCATCCTGTCTTTGAACAGGCTCCAATTCAAATTACAAAGATAGGTTGCAACATTGAAAAATGCCCTTGTTGGTTGATTAGAAAAAAAATAGGAAGTGTGATAACTACTTAAGATAATGAAATAATTTATCATGAAAAGGTAGAAGGAAGGAAAACCTGATTGCGATAGTAGTGTTTCTATCTCAAAAATAACGGATAGAAGATCAAGCCTCTTCCACTCTATGCACTGAATGACCAAGTTAGTGCTTCCATCTGTCGTATTCAAGGATCTGGCTGCTTCATCCAACTTTTAGTTGAAAGGAGTATTACAGACTAAGACTAAGCATGGAAGTAGTGTGCTGATACATAGATTGTATGGTTTCCTATGTGCTCATGAGTCATATAAGCAATCTGCCTTAGGTGAAAATAAATTGAGAGTTTATTTCATGGTCATTTACAGATTAAACTACTTACAACTGTAATAATAGGAACAGTAAAGAGTTTTAGACGTGACCTGAATCGACATTCTATTAGAATGCTGTTACATATGTGTTCTAGATACAAATTTAATCTCCATTAGTGAAATTTAAAATTTAGAGTTTCATTTTCATGGTCCCATATACGATTACAAAACTACAATAATAATTATAATAGAACAGTAGGGAAGTTGATTTAATCCATGACCCTCAAAGGGGACAATTAACTTTAGAAGCTGTTCAAAATATTAAAAGATATTCCCATGGAAATGATGTAAAGTAAAATTTTTTTTATGTACTAGTATAAAACACTTACCCGGTCCATAAACTTACTATAGAGGCGAGTTGAGTTCGATTTCAGTCCACTGTACCCTCAAAGGAGCACATTGTAACATAGAAGCAAGTGATTCCAAAAAGATATTAAAAGATACTTCGTCTGCAAATAGTGTATAAGTATCCGTTGTTTTATGTACTAGTTGATACATTCCAGGTCCATGGCAGCTGTACTACTTCAGTCAGGCTGTGATCACTTAATTCTGTATAATAGAATCGTCAATGAGCTTTGCAAACCTCACTGATAACGTACTGCAAATGTGTATCACAAATTAGGAATTGCCAGTGGAAATGAGACATAGCATAGTAGTGAATTCCCATAAAGTGAACCCACATAAAACCCAGGAACATGTAGTGGTAGACTGCTGGAATGGGATTCAGGTGGTGGTAGTACAGTAAACCCTCTATTTAACAGACTTTGGAAATACTGTTTGTGACAAAATCCACTGGGTCACTTTATTCAGAAACAAAGAACAAAGTCTGATCGTTATATAAGTGTCAGTTATTGTTAGGATCATAGCAAAACAACATCAATACACTACAGTCGCTGTTACCGGCCACCTGTACTAGACAGCTACATGACAAATTAAACACTGAGGACAGGAACCATGAGCACAACTCTTCTCCTGTAACTACAAATAGTTAATCACAAAAATGAAATCACTGTGGTCTGTATCCTGCCTCCCTTTCTGCAATACATAGTTTAGCTCCAGTTTAGTTTTGCCCAAAATGTGGTACATAATATAGGCTTTTCTAAACATATGATGGGTTTGGCACTTTATGATAATAATTCTAAGCATATATAAAACAAATTAGCCCCATCTCATTACATGTATGTTGAGAAAATATATTTTTTATTTAGGTTTATTATTATTTAGCCTTTATGTTATGTTTTTAATGTTATCATTACAAAAGAAAAACAGAAGTTATCTTAAGCATTCTAATACATGAATCATTATAATAAAAATTAGATAAAATATGGAACATTTTAAAATCACCCTCCTTCTTTCCCTGCTTCTTCCCTCCCCTTTTCCCCAGGTATATACCAAAGAAATTTTTAGCTTCATACAAAATATTTAAAATATTATACTACTTTACTATGCAAGGTTGTTCCATTCCCTTTCCCCATCAAAATTGTTTATATACTACCTTGTTTTTACAGTCTGCCGCAGCTGTATGATCCATGCGAGTTTTAGTTATAGTCTGCCACAGGATTTATAATATGGCAATACAGTGGTACCTCGGTATACGTCCGCTTTGGAATAAGTCCAATTTGGTATACGTCCTGTTTGGATGCATGCGAAAATTTTTGCTTGATATACGACCTTTGTTTGGAATACGACTTGCGTGCTAGAACTTGTATGGGTCAAAATGAGTCACGACACTGCATGCTACACTTGTTTACCTTTCTCTCGAAGTGGAGGAGTTAGTGGAGGGGCACAGGGAAGAGCTGACCACTGAGGAGCTGCAGGAACTTGAGGAGGAGGAGCACAAGACTAAGATGGATGCACACTCTTCAAGCTCGGAAGAGGAGATAGAGGAAGCCCCTACTTCATTAATCAAGGAAATCTTTGCCAAATGGATGGACATCAAAAACTTTGCAGAGAAGTACCACCCCAACAAAGCCCAAACAAGCCATAATAGCATTGTCTGGAATGACCAGACAATGTCACATTTCCAAAACATCCTGAGGAGAAGGCAGAAGCAAAGTTCTTTGGACAGATTTTTAGTAAAAGTCAAACCTGGTGAGTTTCAACCAGGTCCAAATAGTAAAAAGAGACAGAAAAGAGAAGAGGCCTCTCCTTCCAAACAACATTTCCTCCTCCTCCCTTCTCATCACTATCCTAGTAGGCACTCGACTCTTTTCAGCAAAGTACAGTGATGTTAAATTTGCATTTATTTCATCTAATTTTTTTGTATTTATGTATTTTAGTATTAAGCAGTGTTTAAATTACATATTTTAGTATTAAGCAGTGTTTAAATTATTTTATACAACCCCATCAATGTATAATATGCCAATAACAATAGGATTTCTTTTTCATGGGAACAGATTAATCGTTTTCCCTATACGTATTTCTTATGGGAAAATTCATCTGAAGAGAAGTTGCAGAGATTGGTGGATGAGTTTGGTAGGGTATGTAAAAGAAGGAAATTGAAAGTGAATATAGGAAAGAGTAAGGTGATGAGGATAACAAAAAGATTAGGTGATGAAAGATTAGATATCAGATTGGAGGGAGAGAGTATGGAGGAGGTGAATGTATTCAGATATTTAGGAGTGGACGTGTCAGCAGATGGGTCTATGAAAGATGAGGTGAATCATAGAATTGATGAGGGTAAAAGGGTAAGTGGTGCACTTAGGAGTCTGTGGAGACAAAGAACTTTGTCTGTGGAAGCAAAGAGGGGAATGTATGAGAGTATAGTTATACCAACACTCTTATATGGGTGTGAAGAATGGGTGGTGAATGTTGCATCAAGGAGAAGGCTGGAGGCAATGGAGATGTCATGTCTGAGATCAATGTGTGGTGTGAATATAATGCAGCGAATTCGTAGTGTGGAAATTAGGAGGAGGTGTGGGATTACCAAGACTATTATCCAGAGGGCTGAGGAGGGGTTGTTGAGGTGGTCTGGACATGTAGAGAGGATGGAACAAAGTAGAATGACTTCGAGAGTGTATAAATCTGTAGTGGAGGGAAGGCGGGGTAGGGGTCGGCCTAGGAAAGGTTGGAGGGAGGGGGTAAAGGAGGTTTTGTGTGCGATGGGCTTGGACTTCCAGCAAGCATGCATGAGCGTATTTGATGGGAGTGAATGGAGACAAATGGTTTTTAATACTTGACGTGCTGTTGGAGTGGAAGCAAAGTAACATTTATGAAGGGATTCAGGAAAACTGGCAGGCTGGACTTGAGTCCTGGAGATGGGAAGTACAGTGCCTGCACTCTGAAGGAGGGATGTTAAATGTTGCAGTTTGATAACTGTAGTGTAAGCATGCCTCTGGCAAGACAGTGATGGAGTGAATGATGATGAAAGTTTTTCTTTTTCGGGCCACCCTGCCTTGGTGGGAAACGGCCGATGTGTTAATAAAATAAATAAAAATAAAATTCATTTGGTATACGTCCTGTTCGGTATAAGTCCAAGGTCCTGGAACGGATTAAGGACATATACCAAGGTACCACTGTATATGTAATGGAATAATCCTCATTGTAGTAATGAAAAGAACTGCAAATTATAAAGACTAAAAAGTCACAGTACCGTGGCTGGAACAGTTTCATCAAAATCCCCTCCTAATTGCAGGTTAATGGTGAATTGCAAATTATTTATGCAAGGAATGATTTGAAACTCTAGTGTCAAAAAAAAAATCTACTATCCACCATTGATATTTTTTCTTCGTGGTCAGGTGTTGACTGGTCATCCAGGTGCTTCAGTGGAGTTAATAGGGGTCTGCCTGCATCATTTTACTTATACTGTCTTCACTTGTGATATGTGAGCATGGTGCTTTTGTGAGTGTGTTCTCAGAATTTATTTTGAGTGGTATGAGCTCATGTGTTGCTACGTACTCTTACTGGTAAAGAGTGGTGTAGTTTCTTCATATTTGGGTACCTTTCATTGACAAGTTTTTTTGACTTCTTTCTAAACCATTACTGTACTTACTTTTATCTATATTTCCCCTATGCGATGTGAATTATCTACAAGAATTTCATAAAATCTTGCTTTTCTTTCATCCCTTTGTAGAGCAAGAACAGCAAAGTAAGTACGCACCAGTGTTGATTCTGTAAATGGTAATGGTAGTGTAGTGTAAATAGTGGCTGTGGTTTCCCTCTCTCTCTCTCTCTCTCTCTAGCATTGGTTTATCATCAGTAATGGAAATGGGAGATGCACGACATGTGTATCCATTTTTTGATGTTTGATTTCTGCGCTTATGTCAAGTTTCTACTAGTCAATTATGATGTTGTCAGTAATAAAGCCACAAGAGCAGTACAGTAATTGGAAACTTTTATTTTTTCCCTTATGTAAAACTGTGTATTATGTAACTAGGGAAAGGATGGGGAAGGAACCACTTAATGTTAACCCTAGATGTCCAAATTTCCATTTTCTATGCTCACAAAATGTCCTTAAAATTAGTCAGATTTAAAAAAAAAAAATTGAAGAATTTAAAGAGCCACCTCTTCCCATAACTACTAGCAGTAAGGGCTCACTGATCTTGCCTCACTCCCCTCTTCAAAAAAAAAAAAAAAAGATCTAGCTGTGGTTGGTTGGTTAATAGAGCTCAAAGCAGTGAGAGCCATTAAGGCTGTGTGTAAACAGTTCACCACCAGTCAAGAATACTTAATCTGTGCATATTCACACAGTCATACACTTCTCGATGTACACATCCTTGCCTAGTTACACCACTGTCCCAAGTGTCCCTACTTCTTAAAGCCCATTTCCATCACTGTTTATCATGCTCATGGTTAATGTATGCTGTATATAAAATGCTTCTGCTGGATTTCTAAAAACTTGAGAAGTTGTGGAAGTTTATGAACTAGATAAGTAGTGCATGGGTAGATTTTCTGTACTGCTCTAGTATACTTGTACAATACTGTATTGATAATTAGCATGAAAGAATTTATATTGTATTATTAGCTAGTTTATAGTTTGTTTCTTGTAGAATGCAGCATTAAACTGTACTGTGAATGATAAATTACTATATTGTATAGAATAATTCACCTGGGTATTGTGTATTTGTCCGAGCTGAAGTAATATTAAATAAACACCTTGTTTGTAATTTTCATGATCAGAAGTCCATTGATGACTAATAATAATTGTTGTTTATTATATATTATTTATATAAAAATAATTTATATATCTTGTCTAAATATAATGAATAATGCACACACATGGCACTGGGGAAGATGTATGCGGCACTCAGTCAGGTTAAAAACTTTGGTTCTGGCTAATAATTGGATGGATGACTGTCTAGACTAGCTTTGCCTTAACACTGGCCATTTCCTATTTGGCAGTGTGACTCCCCCACCCCCCAAAAAAAAAAACATGCATTTCTTCTGAGAGTTACCATGCCTTAATGGGAAAAAAAGCTCAGTAAGTTAAAAAATTATGATGTAGTGCAGCCATGGATTAATTTTTTTTTTAATTAACATACCAGCCGTCTTCCACCGAGGCCAGGTGACCTGAAAAAGAAGAAAGCTATAAAGTTTATCTTTTTTACATTTAGTAATTTGTACAGGAGAAGGGGTTACTAGCCCCTTCCTCCCGGTATTTTAAGTGCCTCTTACGAGGCGCATGACTTACGGAGGGAAGATTCTTTTCCACTTCCCCATGTCTTAAATATACACAACATATCATCATTATACATACCATTAGTCTTATGAAAAAACTGCAACAAAAAACATTAGGTGTCAGACTAGTTAGTGATTAAGAAAGGCCTTTATATATGTACAGTATCCTTTTTTCGATAGAAGTGATTAGAGTACACTTCATTTCTTCACTTCACAACTTGAATTTTCTTGTGATACAGTCAATCATTGCCTTCAAGAGAAGCTTCTTGAAGTAGGTGAAGACTGCTAATCTGAAAAATTTCGGCCTATTTTGCCCCTCCGGGAAATATGAGTCTTTAGGCTTTTGACAGGTAATTATTTTTATTTGGATTATGGACTGTTCTTTATGAATTGAGTGGTGAATTGTGGCATATTTGAAAGGGCCTAATTTTGTAATCTGCTTTTATGTGAGATTACACATTGTATCACTGCTCTTTTTTTTATGATTTTTTTTTTTTAAGGATAAATGCTGTTTTTGTAAGACTGCTATTTTTTTAAGACTACTTCTGTTATTGTAAGATTGCTCTTTTTCTAATATGAATTTTTTTTTTAGAGAACCGCTGTTACATATGGATAAGCATTAGTGTTCTACTAGCTAGTAAGCTAGTTAAAATTGTTCTCTGTGGAGGAGCCACTGTTGTTACTATGTAGTTAGAAATAGCACCAAGCTAGACTAATATACCCCCCCACCCTTTCTCCTCACTGGTGATCTTCTGCACTGTGTACACCCTTGAAGTGGGGTGGATGTCTTTTCTCTGGTGAAAGCTCTTCATTCAAGGAATTGGATCTACTACTCTTCCTCAGATCCGACCTGATTTCCCCCCTAAGCAAATAAACAAATAATTACTGTAACTAACTAAATACGAGTATTGAAAATTAAAAACTTGTATACAAGTTAGGGACTTGCCGCCTTCATGCTGGGTAATTATCTCAAGTTTCATGTCCCAAGTAATTGACCTGTATGTCAATCGTCCTTTCTAGGGATGGATGCGTTTAATGATTTTAATTATCACACATTTATTTATTAGCATTCTTTAACTTATTTTATTATGGCATGCCTCATTGGTGGCACGCGTGTGTTTTATTTATTTTAGTTATTGCATCAAATAGAAAGGGAAGCCATGGTTAGTCGGATGGAGGCCATTTCCTGTTTATTACTTTTGAGCATTTTTTTATTATCTTTTATTGCAAGAATGCTTATTTACAAAGTTCCTGCCTTCACCTGGGAGTAGAAAAACTCTCGGAACTCATCAAAGGTATATCAAAAGTATAGATCCTGGTGCAAACAGTATGCAAGTATGATCAGCAAAGCACCTTCCAGACCTTATTTATGCATAATTATATTAATCAACTAATAAACATCTAATTAAAGGACTGATATGGAATTTTGCAAATGATAATCTTGTGAATGTGTTGAACTTCCTGTACCATAATGATAATCGGCAATAGTGAAATTTGCATTTACAATTTTTGTACATTTAGGAAAGTTAAGAAATTACATGTATGTACTTATGTCTTTGCTTAGTCTACTATGTACACATACATTTCACAATGTACTTTACATTGAACACAGTGAGAAGAGGCATGTATTTATTTCATCAGTATCAAAATTTGCTTGCATAGCTTTATGCTTATTAAAACAAAGCATGCAAGTGCTTTTTGCATTATTGACATTCCTCGAGTCATCAAATAATAATAATTATATTTTAGTTTTTGTTTTAGATTTCCATTGCCATTTTTCCTTAATTGTTCATTAGATAATAGTATGAGAAAGGTATTCTACAGTAGCTACAAGGACTTGTAACAAGGATACCATAATGACAACTTTTGTGATGACTGGTAAATAAAAACAACCGTGTTAACTAGAATATGGTGACTTCAGTGAGCTGTTAACTCGTCCCAAGCTAACATATGGGAAACAAAAAGTAATTAAACTTTAGAAAAAATATATAAACCTACTCATTTAGATAATTAAAATGATGTTTTATAAAAATTTTCACTGTTGATAATTTGGCATATTTCCTCCTCTTGTTCTCTCTCCTCTTCCTGAGCTGAGTCACTTGTATGGTGGGACGAGTCTGTGGACTGTGCTTGGGGAACTCTCCTCCTCTCAAGTACAGTCTGTTGATAAAGAACCCAGTGGGTTTAGGGCTTTCCGTGAATAAAATAAATACATCAGTGACAATTTTTTTATATTTTGTGGTTTTTCTAGACAACTTTTTTAGTTTTGTTCCAAGTTATCCCATGTAAGATTTTCTTTATGCATTACAGTTGTTTCTCAGTTATATATACGTATGTATAAAATATATTCCCTGATAAATGGTAACTCAATCCTCAGAATGACTGTTCAAATAGCAGTGTTTACTTATTCATATCTTAATATTTTATGTAAAATACAAATTGCTGCTGTAAATTGCCATTTGTAGCTACAGGAACAGAACTAAGTGTGTCTTGTTCTGTTTTTAGTGTAATTAATGTAGCAAAAATACAGCACGTAGTTATAGCACTTACTACCCGTGACTCCCACGGTAATAAACAATTCATATCGTGTAAACATTATCACCATTTCCTGCATATGTTGACTGCTGATGCAGAAAAAACTTATTTACTGCTATCTGTGATGAGTGAAAGTGTACCCCAAATTTATTCCTTGGGTTATGCAATTTTTTTTTTTTTTTTTTTTAATGAACCAGCCGTATCCCACCGTGGCAGGGCGACCTATAAAGAAAAACGAAAGTTTTTCTTTTAAAATTTAGTAATTTATATAGGAAAAGGGGTTACTAGCCCCTTGCTCCTAGCACTTTAGTTGCTTCTTACAACATGCATAGCTTACGGAGGAAGAATTCTTTTCCACTTCCCCACTGAAAAATGTCTGATTATTGCAGTGAAATAAATCCCTTTCCCCTCATCCCTCCCATCCTTTCATCCTATCTTCCCCATTTCTTTCCTTCATCCCTCCTGTCCTTTCCCTCAGTCATATGACTTAGGTCAACTTATGGCTTGTAATATACAATACCTCTTTTACTGAATTTCATTATTACTAGTTAAATGCTACTTAATTAAATCTCAAATTTAGTGTGTATATGTTCACAAGGTCTTGTTTTGCTTATGTTATCCAACATTCACTTTTGATATAGTATTGTACTCCACACTTGCTTTTAATTCCCCAGACTGTCTTATCCTCACTTGAAACTGATGTGACCTTGATATTTACTTTTGTCATTCCTGTGAAGAGTAGAAGTCATAGTACCGTGGCTGTAACAATTCACAATTTGGAAAGGGATATATTCAGAAATGTTTTGGTTCTCCCTGGACCATTGTCCCATATCCTATTATGGACCAGTCATGACTTGACAATGACCCAGGATGACCTGAAATGTCATCTAAAGCTTGCTTTCCAAATTGTGTGTCACTTTTGAATCATTCCTATGGATTTTTCTGCTAACATTTTTATGATCTTAATACATATTTTGTCAAGTTAATTAGCAGATTGAGATATAAGGACATACACTAATGATTAGTACTGTTGAAGACTATTTTTCATAGACAATTTTAACTAATAAACAAAGTATCATCACAGAAACATTTGGTGTACACCTGTAAAATTTGTGTATGTCATTTGCATCATGTGCATGATCTAGTTTTATACCATTATAAAGGGTGGAGAGTAAAGTACTTCAGATATGTATACTAAAAAAATAATTCAGGTTAGCATTTTCTTGAAAATCAGATAAACTAAAAGAGAGAGAGGTGGCATGTGTAAATGTATACTTCTGTTAATGTAAGATATGAAATACTGAAATCCTTAAAATTTGTCATAATTAGCAACATCATAGTTTAGTTTCTACATTAGTAGCCCTACCTCACCACAGGTATGTGACATTACCACATTGAAGGCAGGTACAAGCATTAAATGTTAAACAATTAGGCTTTGTTAATTAATTTTTGTTCCTGTGTGTTAAGATTTCAGTATAAAACTATATTTCAATTCATGAAAAATATTATCACTGCCAGAAAGATAGGCTTAAAATTTCCAAATGTTGTATGCATAGATTTAGGTTATTTTAAATTATTTTTGTTACAGGGAACAGCAAGTGACTTGGTGGTACAAGTTGTCCTGATTGCAGAGAGTATGCGATTGCAAGCAATGATGGCAACATACGGTATCCAGACTCAGGTGGGTTCATATTGTCTTCATAATGTTAGTGAGACAAAGTGATGTGGTAAAAAATAAGGGATTGAACTTGCTATATTAATATGCGGGTTGCATGAGTAACTTTTTTTTGTCTCCCACCGAGGCCGGGTAACCCCAGAAAGGCAGAAACACTTTCACCATCATTCAACACTTTCACCATTATTCACACGTAATCACTGTTTTTGCAGAGGTGCCTGGATACTACAGTTTAGATGTCACTCCAAACAGCAATATCTCAAACCCCTCCTTTATTAAAGTGCAGGCATTGTACTTCCCACCTCCAGGACTCAAATCCAGTTAACCGGTTTCCCTGAATCCCTTCACAAAAGATTATCATGTAGTAATAAGATTTCTCATCAGCAGAGCAAGCTCTTTATAGTTTCTCTGCATTGTTCATTCATCCATGTTTACTCCTTCCATGACAACAAAATCTGTTTTAATGTAAAATTTTTGGGAGGGACTTTTCTCAGCTGTCGTATCTGAGCTCCTCTGCAAAGACAGTGATTATGTATGAGTGTGGTGAAAGTGTTGAATGATGATGAAAGTATTTTCTTTTTGGGGATTTTCTTTCTTTTTGGGTCACCCTGCCTCGGTGGGAGACGGCCGACTTGTTGAAAAAAAAAAAAAAAAAATCTGCTGTTTTCCACCAAGGCAGGGTGGCCTAAAAAAGAAAAACTTTTATCATCATTCACTTCATCACTGTCTTGCCAGAGGTGCATTCACACTACAGTTATAAAACTGCATCATTAACACCCCTCCTTCAGAGTGCAGGCACTGTACCTCCCACCTCTAGGACTCAAGTCCGGCCTGCCGGTTTGAGATATTGAAGTCATTAAAATTAACCACTGTGGTAAATACAGTACGTGAGGTCTCTTATTTTAATTGTCTCCCAAGAAATTGCCTTTTGTTGAAGAAACCTGATTCTTATGTATTCTGCTGTGTAAATTTAAATATGGGTTGTTTGTAATGTACAGTAATTAGGTGCTGTTTCTGTGTGCATAATTTTCTTCCAGAGAACTTGTGGAAATCTTACATTAGTGCTAGTACTGATTAAGGAGAGTAGGAAATTAATGAAGAAAATTAAAAATTTGGAGAAAAAGTGCACAATTCAAAATGATGGGACAGGACAAGAAATTGAAAATTTGGATTGATATTTCCTTGTAAAGCATAATAGTTATCATTAAACTATTTTTCTTGTCACACTTCTATCAGTACTGTATTATAGTTTTAAATCATTCCTTTTCCTATCCTAGTCTTCTTTATGATTTCAAGAATACTAACTTTTTTTATTATAATTTTTTAATATATTTTTCAGACACCACATGAGGTAGAGCCAGTGCAGATTTGGCCACCTAGAGAACTAGTTAAAGTTTACCAGAATCTTGGCGTCAGTGAAAAATTAGGTCTCCAGGGTCGTCCAACTCGACCCATTGGTGCGTTAGGGACAAGCAAGGTAATAACATGATAATCTTATGATGGTCATTCAATGAAACTTTATCATGACAGAATGAAGAGCAACCTTTCTAGACTTAATTTTAAAATGAATTTGTCTGTACTTGCTGTTGCTCACAAGATTACATGTCTATGCTTTATGTGATTTCATGGTATTGGGCTATAATGTACTACTGTATGTAGAATGGTAGTTTATGAAAATGAGTAAAATTTGGGATGCTTTATCATCTCTCGTGTGAACAAGTTACAGTATTAGTTACAAGAATTATAAGGAAAAATTGCCAACAGATTTTATAAATATTTTCATATGATAGTGTGTTATAAAGTAACCTTGAATGCAAAATTGTGTCCTTTTCTGGGTGATTGTTTTGAAGATGGATTTTTCAGACTGGCATATCCTTGTAATTCTTGCACATTTTGGCACAGAAGCAACAAATAATACAGTCCACTCCTAATATATATGTATATATCTCAGTATGTGTATTTACTCTAGGTAGTAGGTTGGTAGACAGCAACCACCCAGGGAGGTACTACCGTCCTGCCAAGCGAGTGTAAAACAAAAGCCTGTAATTGTTTTACATGATGGTAGGATTGCTGGTGTCTTTTTTCTGTCTCATAAACATGCAAGATTTCAGGTACATCTTGCTACTTCTACTTACACTTAGGTCACACTACACATTCATGTACAAGCATATATATACACACCCCTCTGGGTTTTCTTCTATTGTCTTACTAGTTCTTGTTCTTATTTCCTCTTATCTCCATGGGGAAGTGGAACAGAATTCTTCCTCCGTAAGCCATGCGTGTCGTAAGAAGCGACTAAAATGCCAGGAGCAAGGGGCTAGTAACCCTTTCTCCTGTATATATTACTAAATGTAAAAGGGGAAACTTTCGTTTTTCATTTTGGGCCACCCCGCTTCGGTGGGAAACGGCCGACGTGTTGAAAGAAGAAAGATGTGTATTTACCACATGCCCATATATAACCAGAAAATATTATGGATGCTCTCACTTCCCAGAGAAAGCATGTACCCTGGATTTTATATTGTTCACATTTAGTGAATAATTTTGTTAGGTATGAATCAGTTTGACAATTAAAAAGTTTAATGTAAGCTAGCTGAGTAATCACATTTTTTCAGAATGTATGTAGAAGATATCTACAAATCCCTAAGAAATTCAATCTAATGTATATTTTAACCTAAATATTATTGTTAGGTGATATACTGTGACACTAATGTAATCCTTTTATAAAACAGCTATTTTATATAGATTTTTTTCTTAATGATGATAGTAAAATATGCATCAGAATACTGAAATCTATTACATACTATTAGAGTGCAGTATAATACCATGCTTTTTTTGACAGATATATCGTGTATGTGGCCAGACAGTGCTGTGCTATCCTCTGGTGTTCGAAGTTAGTGACTTTTACCTCTCTCATGATATGGCTCTTCTTATTGATGACATTAAAACAGAACTGCATTTTGTTGGAAAATATTGGAGGTTGTCAGGTCGCCCAACAGTTTGCATTCTCATAAGGGAAGAGCATATGAGGTATGTAAAGATGGGTTTCCTACAGATATATGGGATGAGATTCAGGGAAACTGGTTAGCCAGACTTAAATCTCGGAAGTGGGAAGTACAGTGCCTGCACTCTAAAGGAGGGATTTGGGATATTAGCTGTTTAGAGGGACGTCTGATATGTTGCATCTGTGCACCTCTGGCAAGACAGTGATAGTGTGAATGATGATGAAAGTATTTTTATTTCAGGTCACCCTACCTTTGTGGGAGACACCAAGCATGTAAAAAAAATTCTGGGAGGGGCAAGGGAAAAAAACTGCCATAACAATTAAATTTATAATAGCGTTTCTTGGATCTGTTTGCAAAATTTGTCCAGTCATGAAGCCTTTTCTCTTGAGTTTTGATGTACAGTGGAACTCCGGATTTCGGCTGTAATCCGTTCCAGAAGGCCGGCCTAAATCTGAAAAGGCCGAAAACCAAAGTAATATTTCCCATAAGAATTAATGTAAATACAATTAATCTGTTCCAGACACCCAAAAATATTAAAAAATAAATTTTTTAAAGATTAACTATAGTTTTACATACACAAAACAATGAGAACTAAATAAAATTACTAATGAAATGGATAAATGAACATTTAACATCACATTTACCTTTATTGAAGACTCTTGTTGGTGTATGGAAGACAGGGAGGAGGAGAGGAGGACGACTGATTATTGTTTGGAAGGGGAATCCCCCTCCATAAGGACTTCAGGTATCAAGTTCCTATCCGAGGTTACTTCCCTTCTTTGTCTTTTACTGGCACTAGGACCAGCTTGAGAGTCACTGCAACCCTGTCGCACAAAAAAACTGTCCACAGAGGTCTGTTTCTGGCATCTCTTTAAGATTTGCCTGAAGTGGAACAAGGTTTTGTCACTGAACATGTTGCAGATATGGCTTGTTTCAGCTTGATCAGGGTGATATTTCTCCACAAAACTTTGCACCTTCCTCCATTTTGCACAAATGTCCTTAATTGCTGAAGAAGGCACCTTCTTCTCCCTCTCTCTTCCTCCTCTGAACCAATTTCCTCAGGTTTGGTCTATTGCTGTTGCAGATGAAGGGCTTGCAGCTCTTCAGTGGTTAGCTCTTCCCTGTGGTCGTCCACCAACTCTTCCACATCCTCGCCACTCACCTCCAACCCCATGGACTTCCCCAAAGACACAATAGATTCCACAACAGGCAGAGGGTCGACAGAGTCATGGTCAGCCTCAAACCCTTCAAAATCCTTGTCGAGGATACATTCTGGCTCACTCACCGAGAGATACAGCCAGACTGACTCACACATGTGGCGTTCTGGGCTGGTGAACGCGTCCAGTACGGCCGATTTCCGAGTTGCCGACCAATATCCAAGATAGAATTTCGACCAAAAAAGTGGTCGAAATCCTATTTGGCCGATATCCGCACCGGCCGATGTCCGGGGGTCCACTGTACTTGGCTCAGACTATGCTATTTTAGTTACTGTATATGTATTCTTTCTTGAATCCTTTCTCTGTAAACTATGAGTGTCGTAAGAGCCAATTAAAATACTGGGAGTGAGGAGCTAGTAACCCCTTCTCCTGTATAAAAAGAAAAGCTTTATAAAAAAAAAAAAAAATTGAGTCACCTTGTCTCGGTGGGAGGTATCTCGTATGTTGAAAAAAAAAAACATTCTTTCTTATTTTCTAGGGATGTGCACTTTCGTGAGCTACTGGATTTATTAGCAATGCTGAAGACTGGATACTGCGACGGCCTCAAAATACGTACTGGCAGACTGCAAAACCTCATTTCATCCTCTTGCATAGGTAGCTATATTCTTGTGCATCATATCATAGGAAGAAATAAACACATGCAATTTCTCAGATTATCCACTGTGACTTAAGCTCATTAAAATATACGTACTAAAATTTAGGGAAAGTCAGTTTTTTGTATTTCTGTTAAGTGCAATGTAGATTCTCTAGGATTTCCATAATAATCAAAGATTTACAGTATATATCTTTACTTTGCTCACTGTGCAAGTTAGATGTTAATTGTTGCATAGTTCTCTATATTTTCTTTATACAGTGGACCCTCGGTTTTCGTTCACCTCCAAAATCGAACAATTATGTAAGTGTATTTTCGTAAGTGCTTTTGTAAGTGTATTTTTGGGGGTCTGAAATGACTAATCTAATTTACATTTGTCCTTATGGGAAGAAATTCGTTCGGTAACGGCACTCGAATAGCATTCTGGAAAGAATTTTCAACGAAAACCGAGGGTCCACTGTACTATATTGCTTCCATGTAAGATTTTTTTCCTCTTCAGAGCATCTGGACTTCATGAGTACCATGAATATTGACCTAGATATTACACCTTTTGAGCAGCTTCAGCATGCCAGTATTGGGTATCAGTCTCTCACAGACGTTCCAACTGCCATCACTTACTCTGAGGATTCAATGAGCTTTAAGGTAAGATAAAAAAGAAATTGAGAAAATATATTAATTTTAAATGGTGATAAAAAGACTCGAGAAAACAGTTTTTATAGAGATACACAGTGTTTGGTTCACACTTACTGTCATAGCATGTGCTTATGAAGTACCTTTTTAATAGAATGCAATGCTATTCATATTTGTGTTCAAAAATATTAGAATGTGATTTTGCCTGAGTTTACTCACCTTGAAAGTTGTAAAATAGTGACTGAGGCATGAAAACTTTTCTGTTCAGAGATTTATGACTAAGAGAAAGAACAGGGCATTTAAGGTATGATAAAATACTACCTTGTCTAGAGAAGATTGTATAGTGAAATGTGCATGGCATCAAATATGCACACAAAAAACTTACAGGTTTTTTGGAGGTGCTGTGAACCTAACCATATTTTTCCCATACATTTTATATACAGGGTATTTTATAACTTGAAATGGCATAAAGCTCTGATTTCATGAACCTAACTTTCAGGTTACATGAGGTCTTTCCATAATTAACTTTTTCAAGTGAATCTAGGAAACCAGACATGCTCATGTATACAGTGCACCCAAAAAAATCAATACATTGTCACTGCAAAAAAAAATCTATACACAAGATTTTGGTGCATATATTTCACTTGTGTTTCTGCCATAGGAAAAGTGGACTGAGTTTGTGATGACTTAGTGTACTGGAGCCCGTCTTGCTCCATTGTTCCTCACCATGCCACGCTTCAGTGCTCTGCCAGAGCTCGGTGAGGAAGGAGGCCTGCTACGTTGTTCCTCAGTGGCCCTTTTTCACTCGACCACGAACTTTTCCATGCTATATCTCCACTCCAAGTGGTCAGAATGGGTCGAACTAAACTTTCAATTTCAGAGAAGACCTGTGCACTCACCCTATTAGAGCAAGGCATGTCTGTGATACGCGTAGCCACAGACCTGAAGGTGACAAGGATGGCAATTTACAACCTCAAAAAAGCAGCTGCCTCACTCCCACCTGGCACCGTACCACCCAGGAAGCTGGGCTCTGGGGCCCCCAAAACGACTTCTCTTCGCACAGACAAGATCCCAGAGCCCAGCTTTCTGGGTGGTACGGTGCATGTTAAAAAAAGTGTTGTAGTATTAAGCCTCAAGGAATAAGCCCCCAGTATTCGTTGTGTATTCTAAGACATGATTACAGATTGTGATGGAAACCCTGACTCTGTGTGGGCTCAGTCTCATGTTCATCCTCATTCATTGGAAAATGGTGGGGGCAAGAACACTTAGTTTTAGCCACAGTCATTGGGAAATTGGGCAGGCTTGAGAACACTTGTTTAGTCACAGTTATTTGGGAATTGATTAAGTTTAAAAGGTTTTTAATTCCACAGGATATGGGATTGCAACCTACTTCAGAAGTGCTTAATGTGCTGAGATCAGTTTCAACTCTACATGGTCAGACTCAGCTGCTGGGAATTCTCCTTCGTCGGGAAGGTCCAGACTTCCAGGTTGATGGTGTTTCAGGTTAGTTATACTGTGGGAGTTTACTGTGTTCTAATAATAGCTTTGTCTAAATATAAATATATTAGATATGCTAGAAAAATGTTTTAATGTGTGATGAATTGTATGGTAGTGAATTTGATATTATTGTATGTAATGATGTATATATTTGAGACATAATAGGTGAGCAATATTTCAGTTACTATACAGCAGCAATTTATATTATCCGAATAGAAAAAACACTTGAAATTTTGTTACCAAGGTGTTGTGGATAGCTGCTAAATTGTTTGTTAATGACTAGAAATGATTACATGATTTTGTTTTAGCTAAAAAATATTACATTGAAACATGGAATAAAATGGGTTATTCTAAAATTTAAGTCTTGATAAGTGAGATACAGTATTTAAGGAACAAACATAGATAGGTAAGGAGAAATGAGCAATATATAAGTGTATGAAAGATGAGGAGTGTGTTTCAGGTGAGTCATGGGACACACTATCAGTTGAAAATCAGGAGACAGATGACAGACTTGCAAGGGATGACTGGAACAATACACAAATAACCTACACATGGAAAACCCTTGGCACTGGCTATAGAAACTAAACCAGTTTTCTCTTAAAGGCTTTCTACCTTTGTTTTGATAATATTTCTTATAAGTGCTGGTAGAAAGTGTAAAATATTGATCATTGGATGTTGACAAGTGTTCTCTTTATTGCACCTATGGCACCCCTGCTTTTCACTGGGTTTGGAAATTAGGATGATTTGATTTCAAAGAGTAAGGAAAAAACAAATTAGGAAAGTACCTTATCATTTTTTTACATTATTGCTCGGTATATAAATTGTCTACAAGCTTGATGTTGACTGCAGATGATGCTTGCTGATGATCTCGGTGGATATATTCTAACAAATATAGATCTTTCCCCATGCTTTAAGATTGAACTTTATATCTTATATCATGTGTTATTGTATGTTATATCAGTAAACACTGGCTTCACAATAAATGGAATCTGCCTAGCATGACCAGTAGTCTTACTGATTGAAGTATACAAGTGAAAGTCAGGTATAAATAAAGGAGATATGTATACATATAAGTAAGAGTGCTGAGGATATCTAGCCAAGAAAGAACTTGAAACAGTAGATTCAGTTTGACTGAATTCAAATTTAGGGGCTATTATATAAAAGTACTGGTTTAGCAGTAGAGTTGTGATGAATGGAAAAATCAGCCAATTTGTCAAGAAAGATAACACCTTGGACAAATATATGAGTAAGAAGGATATGCTGAGCCTGGGTCATTAGGCCTTCTACAGTGCTTCTCTATTTTTATGTTAAGTTCTTCAATTCAGGAATTATAGTTTACAGATTTGAATTTTTCAAAAATACTGTACGTACTAAAAATTTGGGCTTAAAATGGTGATATACATTCAGATTTGTATGGTATACAATTATACTGCAGTTAATGGTAAGTACTGCATTATTTTTTTTTTTTTTTTTTTTTTTTGTGGTGGGATCTCTTAGTTTTGCTATATATTTTAAGCTGAAAATTCAGCCTCTAGTATTTCATAATTACATGCTTCAACTATAATATTTTGAAGATTCCATAAAAACACGGCCACCCTCATGAAGGAGGTTAGTTCTTAAGAAAAGAAAATGTCTGAGATATGTTAGGTTTTTATTGTAATACTTCTTTATTTCTTTAATTTAGCTTCTGTTTACCTATTGTAATGTGGATAGTGAGTACAAAATTCAGAAAAGACTGAATATGTTCAGTAGCACCAAGTATAAATGAACATGTAAATACAACACCACAATATAAATTATTGTTTTTATGATTATTATTATTATTATTATTATTATTATATTCCTGGGGAAACACTAAACCCATAAGGATTATACAGTGTCTAAGGAATTGGGAGTGCTGGTGAAGGGCTCTTGGTCCAAGGAATTGAAGCTACCCTCTTCCTTAGAGTAAGCCTGATTGCCTCCCATTCCCTAGGTGCACTATAACCTCTTTGGGTTTTGTGCTTCCACCTGATTATAATAATTATAATATACTGTATCAGCTTTTATAATGCAGTGTCTTTAAAACAGATTGCTTGGTATCTCTGCCTAATGTGGTGTTTTACTGTATTTAACCCTTAAACTGTCCACACATAGATATACGTTCACGTGCGTAGCTGACCGAATATTTTGAGAAAAAAATAAATTGTTCTTTTTCTTTAAAATGAAGAGTGCATTTTGTTTGTCATTCCCACATGTTGTAATACTGCACACACTGAGTGCACAGACCCATTCTCTAATCTCTAGGCAACTCAGGCTTATCGTGGCAAGGTTAAAAGCATTTGAAAAAAACATAGATCTACGTTCGGAGCAGTACGCACGCGAACGTATATCTACGTGTGGACAGTTTAAGGGTTAAAGACCTGTTACTTCACTCTTGAGTGTTGGAAAAAGGCATATAATAAAGCTTTATTGTATGCAGTAAATGTGTGTATGGTAGGACCCCAACTTACGATGTTAATGCATTCCAGAAATTTCATTGTAAGTTGATTGTTCCGTACTTGGAACAAATTTTCCCATAAGAAATATTGTAAAATGAATTAATGTGTTCCCAAGCCATAATATTCCATATCTAATTTCAGTTAATTTTTTTTAAAGAATTTTTATCTACTATTTTACATTTAGTATTGTTTCATTTCACTGACAAATAGAGGATGAGAGAGTGTTTGTGAGAGAGTGGATGGGTGTGAGGGTTGGTGGTGAGGAAATAAGTCACTTTGACTTTTTTGATTATCCTAGGTTCTCTACACATATGCTGCTATGTATGATAATCTATGTAACTGTATTTGTGTATACCTGAATAAACTTACGTACAGTGGATCCTCGCTATTCGAACACTCCAAACTCGCCCTTTTATGTAAGTTTATTATTGTAAGTTCTTTTATAAGTGTATTTTTGGGGATCTGAAATGGACTAATCTAATTTACATCATTCCTTATGGGAATAAATTTGTTTGGTAACAGCACTTGAACAGCATTCTGGAATGAAGAATGTTCGAATAGCGAGGGTCCACTGTACTTATTTACTTACTTAGTAGGTGGTGTGGGTGAGTAGGTGAGGGTGGATGTGTTTCATGAGGAAGAATGTTGTCATTGTGTAGTGTTCATCTCAGTGCAAATGTTTACTGGAAATGTCCAAGACAGAGCTATCATTGCAGAGCCAGAAAGATCTTCCTCCTACCACCCAGCCAATCCACCCACCCCCCACCTCACCAACCTCCACCAGTCGTCCCCCACACACCAACCACAATGTAGATATTGAATCTAGGTCTTAACCAGTCTTTAACAAACAAACATAAGTACATATTTTATACATGCATAAAATGAACATAGTCTGGTAAAAACTAAATGAGAAAACTATATAATTCATCTTTAAGAAAATAATAAATATAATTGTCCCTGTTGAAAGAGCTAGTCAGCATTCATAAGTAATTGATTGGTTCCAAAGTGCCAGTGTCATAAGTGCAAACCTCGTAAGTC
Organism: Cherax destructor; assembly: GCA_009830355.1. NCBI lineage: Eukaryota > Metazoa > Arthropoda > Malacostraca > Decapoda > Parastacidae > Cherax > Cherax destructor. The sequence goes on along the minus strand of WNWK01001521.1, from coordinate 60,510 downwards.
GGGGTCCTACTATATAATGTATATTAAATGTGTAAAAGGAGCATGGCAGTGTATAGTCTCTCGTGTCACTTCACCACTCTAATGTCGACACTATTAAAATTGCATTTTTTCCTTACACATTAATACTGTATCTCAAGTTGTTCAATTATATACTATAGAAAGATGTGTGTCAATGTATAAATGTTTCATGAATGTTTAATCGAGAACACAGCCTTTCCTTTTAACAAGGACCTACTGTATTTACAGTAGAAATTTTCTATGATTTGTCGTAATTAAACTATTTTTCCAAGTTCTTTATAAACTGTTGAAAGTTTGATTACCTATTCATAAGAATAAGCATCTCTTTTGTAAATTATCCATTAATTCAAGGTGGAATTAACTCTTAATTTAAAAGTGGTAAATAAATTATGACATAAATCTGTTTCTCAGGATAGAATGGCTGAATGAGCTGCCATTGTTAAAAAAAAAAAATATTTACTAAGTAGAATCTCTAGTAACTGGAATGAGGTTTTAGTGGTGGTGAGGCTGGAGAGGCTGCTGCAGGAGGTCAGCGAGTGCCACTTCTGGGGTGCCATGCGTCTAGCAGCTGCTACCCTCAAGAAGCTCTACCCATCAGTGTCGCACATCACAACTATTTTGGTGCAGGGGTGTCAGGTGACTGACTGTGGATGCCTTCGTGAATGGGACCTTCTCAGTTTGTATGCATTTCTGGAGGGGATGATGTGGGGGGGACTTTCCTGTGCTAAAACTCTGCTGTTTTTCACACTTGATGCTTCAGTTTAAAATAAACACAGTTTACTTGGCTTTGACAGGTTATTTCCTAAGATGGCTTTTAATAGAAACCTGTTTGCATTAGCTTTTGCAAACTATGTTTATACATAGCTTTGAAACTGAGCACTGAGGCTTATCTGTTACCTATGGTAAACATTGATTTTACTTGTGAAGTTGTGCAAAAAAAGTATTTTAAAATAATAGTTGGCTACAGTGGAAATATTTCAAATTTTACACAACAACAGCAAACTGCAGCAAAACAGCCCTGATGTAATATTACTAAACTTACTAAAATATTGGTTTGACTCTCGTAATAAATATTGGTTTTTATCTCATTTATGAGGTTAAATTTTGTGAGTGGTATGTAGCCGTTACAGTGTCCCAGCTGAGGAATGTTAAGGTCACTGATGCTGACCTCTACTTTCAAAACCCTCGGTTTGCCTGCAGGGCATAGCTCAGTCAAGATGTAGAAGTAAAGTTGAATAGACATGCTAGGATATGCTTGTTGTAAAGCCGACAAGCTAAGAAGACATTGGTAAATTAGAAAGCTTCATTAAGGCATTTTGCTTGGAGAACTAACTTTATCAAGTTTATAGAGAGTACTGTATATGGTAAGTCGTCGTCTTTCAACAAACCCAAAAAGAAAAACAAAAGTTTCTCTTTTTAACTTTAGTAATGTATACAGGAGAAGGGGTTACTAGCCCCTTGCTCCCGGCATTTTAGTCTCCTCTTACAACACTCATGGCTTACAGAGGAAGAATTCTGTTCCACTTCCCCATGGAGGTAAGAGGAAATAAACAAGAACAAGAACTAGTAAGAAAATAGAAGAAAACCCAGAGGGGTGTGTATATATATACTTGTACATGCATGTGTAGTGTGACCTAAGTGTAAGTAGAAGTAGCAAGACGTACCTGAAATCTTGCATGTTTATGAGACAGAAAAAAAAAGACACCAGCAATCCTACCATCATGTAAAACAATTACAGGCTTTAGTTTTACACTCACTTGACAGGACGGTAGTACCTCCCTGGGTGATTGCTGTCTACCAACCTACTACCTAGTATATGGTAAGTATAGACATATATATTGGGAAAAGCAAGTGATGATGAGTCGTGAGGTACAAACCTGATTATGTCAGGTCAGGAGGGTGATACGTATTTGCTGATGAGGAGCATGTGAGCCAGGGGCCCTCCCCCAACTGGAAACTTATCTGGCTCTGGGGCTGGTGTCTGATATAAATGGGAGCCAATTCCATTCATTTTCTTCTTTTCATCTCTTTCCTTTTGAATTTCTTTCTAAGGGTTTTTAGAATCTACAACCCTGATTTTCTGAAAAATGAGTGCCACCAAGATCTCCCATAGTTTGTATTTTCCTACCAGCTTTATATGGTATTGTAGAAGGAAAGCACAGAGAATAATTAATACATTACTTCGAGTTGATAGCAACAGTAAAGACATTTTAATCTTCCATGGTACCTTAGAATGTTTCTAGGTTACTTAAACCAGTTACATCACTACCATCACCTCCACCACTATCAGAGACTGCTAGGTCTAAGAGGTTTAACACCAGCCCTGAGAAGAAAGCAGGTATCTACACCATTCCTTGTAATTGCAATAAGGCATACATGAGTGAGATGGCAAGGGACCTGTTTACATTCATGTACAAACACAGATATACTTTCCCCTCCAATAACATCAACAATGCCTTTTTTTTTTTTTACATCATAACATGGCTTCACACCATATGGATTGGCCTAGACTCTAGAGTGAGTAAGGTTATCCAAGAATGAGTTAAGAACAGAAAATACCTGGAATTATCTGACTAGGTGGTCATTGGTCTAAGCTGGGAAGTGACATGGACTTGCCTCACATGGGTCAGTAGGCCTGCTGCAGTGTTCCTTCTTTCTTATGTTCTTATTACCCAGAACCAGGAGAGTTTCAGGTTAGTGGGACCCCTGGCTCACGTGCTCCTCATCATACATTACCTTTCTGACCCATGGCTCATGTGCTCCTCACCATACATTATCTTTCTGACCCCTTGCTCACATGCTCCTCACCATACATTGCCTTTCTGACCCCTGGCTCACATGCTCCTCACCATACATTACCTTTCTGACCCTTGGCTCACATGCTCCTCACCATACATTACCTTTCTGACCCCTGGCTCACGTGCTCTTCACCATACATTACCTTTGACCCATGGCTCACGTGCTCCTCACCATACATTACCTTTCTTACCCATGGCTCACATGCTCCTCACCATACACTGCCTTCCTAAACAACATAGTGTGGTTCATACCTCATGACTCCCTATTATAAGTACACGTACCTATGCTTACTATGTATTCCCTATAGACTTGATAAACCTTGGTCTCCAAGTAAAATGTTTCTCCATAACAGTTTCAGTTGTGCCATGTTATCTTTTTATCATTTTCTCATTTGTTTGAATCACACTTCTCCATTGTTTCTAGTCTTTGGTGTTTACTCTCTGTGCATTCATCTCAGTCATATTGTTTTTATATTAAAATTGTCTTTTCTGTTATTCTTCTTTTTTCTTTCAGTTTATCTTTTCAAACACACTTTTTCAGTCTCTCTGCTTGACATGGCCAATTTTTTACTGATACATTATTTCTAATTTTCCCCATTTATGAAAGAACATATGTCTGGAGTATCACAAACTAACATTGTATCAGTTCATTCACAATCTCAAATCAAGCTCCCAGCTGTGAGATATTTCTGGTAGTGAATGTACACACCTTCAAATCCTGCTCTGAGATTTGAGGAATACAGTATTCTTCTAGTAGTAAGCCAGAGTTGTGGATTTATGCACTGCTTTTAAATCTTGAGAGCCTTGCTGCTGGACATATTGTATCTCACAACTGGAATCTGGATATGAGGGAGAGTACCTGTACATGAATCTTTGTAGGTCCTGAATATTTCGTCTTTCTGACATTGTACTATTAATCAGCATATAGCATTGTAGATTTTTCTGCAAAACGTATTCATATAGAGATACAGACCATTCCACAGGTGTATTTTAATTCAAATAACTACAGTGATTCAGTATAGTCTAGTATTGTATACATATTGAATAAGGATTTAACATAAATGGTCTAAAGCAAAAAGCCTTTTCACTTAAAAACTTAGTGTGTGTAGGCTTAAAATGCACATGATTGCATAGTACAGAAGTCAGAGAAAAGTTCCTAGTGTAGGAGAGGAAAAGGATGATGCACTCAAGGTATGGGAAAAAGGCATTAAGTATAAACAAACCAGAGTACAGGTACAAGTAGGGTTTGAACCCCACCAGTTACTTGGTTTGTTTGCAATTGTTATTACGATTTCATGAGTCATTAAGTATGAGTTTGTGATTAAACATAACATTGAGACTGATGTATGCAAAGAACATCTCCACAATGTGTTCAGACCATTTTGAAGAGAAATTACAGCCACTGTTCAGATCAGAATGAAGTATTAAATTCAAGATAACCTAGGGTTATCAGTATACCCGATAATCCTCGATTATCGTACATCTACGTGACTACAAATAGCAAGCGCATCTGTCTCACACTCAGCAGGAGGAGGATCAAGCCTCCACCATGTCTTGCTGAATGACCCACATGAGTTTAGAGCTCAACATGAATTATTTAAGACCTGATATTCCTACAACATCTTCAGCAAAATTGATTGATAACTTTTAACCATCAACACTGCAGTGGATGACTTCCTTGAACCCATAGCAGCTCCTCCACCTTATAAAAAAAAAAAAACATTATCTTAAACTTGTTCCAAGTCCTCGGTATTCTGTACAAGCCTTGTCTTTGTTTTTATGGAAATAATCTTAGAAGCTTATGTCATTCTAATTAATATGCAATAATTACCATGATTGGTCTAACGTTTTGTGAGTTTTTTTGTGGTCACTTACAAAGTATCTGTTAATAATCTTGCTTAAATGAAATGTAGACTGCATTAATTAACAGTGCATGATTAGAGTTAGACCCAGATCTAGAGCAGCTCTATCTGGTTTACTAAAATAAATCTAAAGTGAATTTGAAACTTTGTTAATGTCTTGAGTACAAAATTTCTAATTTGGGGTTAAGGCCGTGAAGTTTAAAATATAGTGGACCCCCGGATTTCGTCAATAATTCTTTCCAGAAGGCTGTTCGAGTGCCGTTACCGAACGAATTTGTTCCCATAAGGACGAATGTAAATTAGATTAGTCTGTTTCAGACCCCCAAAAATACACATGCAGAAGCACTTACAAAAATACACTTACATAATTGTTCGAGTTGGGAGCAGTACGAAATCTGGGGGTCCACTATATTGTGATGTAAGTAGTATAATTTATTTTTTAATAAGTTGAACCAGTAAATAAAAAAGTTTTATAATTGTTGTAATAAATTCCTTCAACTTTAGGATAGTATTTTCCACAGTTGTTATAAGAAAAATTATATTAAATAATTTTATTAATTTTAAAATTTAGCAAACAAAATTTTTATCAGTAAAGATGACTGAACTAAACCTTAGAGGTTTTTATTTTTCTTTAAATACTTTTGGTTAAATTTCTACTCGCTGATTAAGGATCAAGTGCCAGGAGTTACAATTAGTTGCATTTAGCCTTGCTGCAAACACCTCATTAAATTTTGCATGAAATTATGGGTAATATTCAATAATATACATATTGTATAGTACTGAACTATTTATTTTAGGCTAGATTAGGTAACATAAACCCATTATAATGTATGTTTAACCACTAATAAACACGAAAAAACGAATGCAAAACATTTGGCAATGCGGTTGCTGAGCGTAACCAGGAAGCATTAAAATTTGCACTGCATCACTTGCTCTCCAGAATGGGTTACTGGGTGTTCAAGATATAGAGCGGTTCATCCTTCAGTCACTACATGACCCCTCCAGGTTTACTGCTTCTCTGATCAAAAAAAAAAAAAATGGTCAAAAAGTTAACAAGTTTTAAGATCATTTTTTTTCTTACAAGAAAGAAAACAGAGTAAACTTTGTTATACCTGGTATTCAAATGAACAGAAATATCTATGTTAGAGAGTTATCATGTACATTACACTAGCCAGGGCGTGAGGTAAACCTGTTCAGTGTCCAGATTTTTTTTTTTTTTTTTTTATTATTAACACATCGAACGTTTCCCACCAAGGTAGGATGGCCCGAAAAAGAAAATCTTTCATCATCATCCACTCCATCACTGTATTGCCAGAGGCGCACTTACACTACAGTTATAAAACTGCAACATTAACACCCCTCCTTCATAGTGCCGGCACTGTACTTCCCATCTCCAGGACAGGCCTGCCGGTTTCCCTGAATCTCTTCATAAATGTTACCTTGCTCACACTTTAACAGCACGTCAGATTCCCTGCCTAAAACAAGAGTGTGAAGTAGCAAAAAGCAATGGCTGACTGCCATCACTTCTCTCTCATTATTTCCTTTGTTTTTTTAACACACTGGAAATTTACATCTAAGGTAGGGTGAGTCAGTGAAGGAAACACTTCCTCCATCTTTCATTCTCTAGCTGTCTTTTGGTTAGGGCACAAGCATCACAATTCAAATCAACCTCTGAACTGCAACATCACCACCCATCCTGAGAGTGCAGGTACTGTACTGCCCACCTAAAGATCTCAAGTTAGGTTAACTGGTTTCATTGAATTCCTATTTATGGTGCAAAGAAATCTTTGTCAGTTTGCCAGTGAGGGCATATCTAATACCTTCATCCTTTCTTTGTAGTTTGTAACTCATATATTTGTATTCTGGTAATCATTTTGTGGCTCATCTATAACTTTTTTTGCTGTTCATGATTTTTAGATGTGGGGCACCATAGTACTGCTGCATATAAATTTAGATCTAATATATGTTGTAATCAGTTTCTTAAGCATTTTCCTGTCAACATGTTAAGGTTATTTGAATTTGGCCATTGTCACAGAGGACTTTCTTCCATTATTAGGATCGTCTGGTGAAAACTTTGTCATTGATGCAGATAATGAGGTATGAAGAAATTAGAAGATAGTGTGGTGGTATAGAAGATATAATTTAAAAAGAAAAATGCTGTTGGTGAGATGGTAACTTGTATATACTAACACATGTTTGACTTGATTAAATGACAACTAAGAAAAATTATTTTCGGTGATTTCTTTCAATTAATAGAACTAAGTTGTAATTCACTGTGCAGCTTCAGTGACAGGCAGAAATAACAATTATAATATGATTGAAAATTAATTAACAAGTATACCTAAGGGTATACTGCAATTACTATAGAATTGAAAAACCATTTGGGAATGGTGAGTAGTAAGAAAGATAGGATGGAGATTAAATATTGAAGAGATCAAGTTTCCAAGGAATACCAGCTCTCTTTGGAAAACAATCATGTAGAGGAAGAAGCTTTGGGTTGGCATGACTTTTCTTCTCCACAGTGTCATGTCCAGCGTTGCCAGGGTTTTCTTGCCCTTCCTGCCAAGAAAATGTTCTAATTTAGCATGTGTAAAAAATATATTAGTCAAAATAACATTATAGATACGTACGTTGGTTAAGACTCTTGACATGAAAGTTACCTGGAAAATTCCTATGTATGGTATGGCAGTGGTGCTTGAGCTCATTGTAGATAGCAGTGTGATGGGGTGCTTGTGTACCAACTTCTAGATAGTTTTTTCTACTATCTGTACCTGTCTGCTTAACTGAAAACCATTTATTATTTTATATGCATGCTGCCCTTCCCTGCCTTTCATCAGTACACGACCGCCTATGTGCCCTGCTCCGTCAAGCTTCCTCCCTTCGATACTGGGCTGCTGTGCGAGAGTGTACGGCATTACTCGCCAAGGAGGTGGAGTCAATCTCACCTTACATCACTACTGTATTAGTTTCAGGAAAACAGGTAATGCTGGGTACAGGGATACATTATGGATAGGTTTAGAAGCACTCAATTTTTCACATTTGTCTGTTATGTAGTGCTAAATGTATATTGAGAGTGAGCACCTTGTACAGATTTATATAGATTTGTAGCACATTAATTGCTAGTAAAACTTAATTGGATTTGTTATTTAGGGAATTTTATGCAGCATGTATTTTTGTAAAACAAAGATGTCTTTAAACTATGGCTGTACTGTATTGTTATTTGTGCTGCAAAAGATGAAGATTATATTCTTGTTCACAAGCAAATAATAATGATAGTGCTCAGGTGGTAATAAAATTGGCAGCTTTTTCACATTACAGTGGAACCCCAGATTTCGTCCGGTACGGATATCGTACAATTTGGATTTTGACTACTTTTTTGGCCGCAATTTTACCCCGGGTTTTGTACCTTTACTCCGAAATCGTCCATATCAGATGCGTCCATCCGCCTGGGGCGTGGCCGCTCACACGTACGTGACTCTGTCTGTCTCTGTCACTCGTTCAGTGAGCAGTGTATTGTGTCTTTGGGGAAGTCTGTGGGGTTGGATGTGAGTGGGCAGGATGTGGAAGAGTTGGTGGACGACCACAGGGAAGAGTTAACCACTGAAGAGCTGCAAGACCTTTAACTGGAACAGCAACAGATCACAACTGAGGAAATTGCTTCAGAGGAGGAGAGAAGAGAGAGGGGAGAATGTGCCTTCTTCAGTGATTAAGGACATTTGTGCAAAGTGGAGTGAGGGGCAAAGTTTTGTGGAGAATTATCACCCTAACAAAACTGTTGCAAGCCATGTCTGTAACATGTTCAATGACAATGCCTTGTCCCATTTTAGGCAAATCTTAGAGACGCCAGAAACAGAGCTCTCTGGGCAGATTTTTTGTGCAACAGGGGTCCAGTGACTCGAGCTGGTCCTAGTGCCAGTAAAAGACAAAGAAGGGATGTAACCCCGGATAGGGCTTTGATACCTGAAGTCCTTATGGAGGGGGATTTCCCTTCCAAACAATAACCTCTCCTCCCTCTCCCCTCCTCGCCTTCTTCCATACACCAACTAGAGTCTTCAATAAAGGTATGTAATAGTGATTTAAATGTTCATTTATCCATTAAAATTAGTCATTTATATTTATTTCTCATTGTTTTTTGTATGTAAAACTATAGTTTTAATTTTTGGGTGTCTGGAAAGGATTAATTGGATTTACATTATTTCTTGTGGGAAATATTACTTCGGTTTTCGTCCATTTTGGAGTTCGAACGACCTTCTGGAATGGATTAAGGACAAAAACCGGGATTCCACTGTATGGGTTTTTACAAGATCGGATCAGTTTGGTGATACGGTACTGCAGATGGGTCACATAAAAAGATTTACCTTACTTTGTGATTACACAGCAGTCATTTTGTTTTAATATATGATGTACTAGTTGTGATACTATATTAAGTAAAAATTAGTTTTGAATATCTAGTTTACTTATCACTATTTTATACGAAGCTCACATCATACAGCACAGTACACTGGAAGACAGTTAAGATAGCTTGAAGTTGTTTACTCCTACCTGGGCAAGGCTTACATATACTGCCACCTGGGGAATGGGCATGATGTATGTGTATATATACACACATACACACCATTTATAATGAACTCAAACATAATTTATATTAGCAAACAGCTCTGATCTTGTTTGCCAAATTGATATAAAATAAATTCTGTGTGCTTCTTGCCTCACCAGGGGGCAAAAAGCACAGTACTTGTAGTATCAGACAGACTGGTATGTACTTCAACACTAAAATCATCAAACACACAATCCATAAAAAGGCACTAGAAAAAACATCACTCAGTGTGTTAAACTTTTTAGCCACAGCATACACTGAGAACATGCATCCTTTTCACAAAAGAAAACCTAACTGAATCAGCTGTCATTGCAGCTGCATTAAATTTTAACCTCTCCCTGAAACAGTGGAAACCTGATGCTATTTCAGCACTGGCAGCTAGGTCACCTCTAGAGCATGTCATTTGTGTTTATAATTCCCTTCTTTCACATTGTTTCATCTGCTTGAAGAGGGTCTCAGAACCAAGATAGAACTAAACAGGTATCTGTCAGTCTAGTTTCCTCTTCTAAAGTAGGGTTTATTTTTAATTAACCTGTACTAGCATATTTATGATGTTTATGCTTTGCAATTCTTCCAAGGGAAAAGAGGGGGTTCCTTCATGCTAGTGAAGGGATCAGATCCGTGGAAATAGTACTACCCTCCTTTTCTCTTGGATCAAACCTGATCTCCCTCCATTCCCCAAGTGCTGTATGATCCATACAGGTTTAGTGCTTCCTTATATATATAATAATACTATGCTTTGTAAATTTAATTCAGTGTTTGCTTTAGCTTTCCATTCATTCAGTGTTTAGTAGGTAATTTACTGGTGTTGATGAAGGGTTATAGTGCTGTATTGCTTAAGCTTCATGTGAGCCTCCTCATGATTACTCTCACAAGTGTTCACTGTTCTTCAAGACTAATATTACTAAGTACAGTGATACCTTGACTTACGAGTGCCCCAACTTACGATTTTTCTGAGTTACGAGCCTTCGCTTGGTCAATTTTTTGCTTTGAGTTGCAAGCCAAAATTCAAGTTACGAGCGAGCTTCAGATACGCCGCCACTAATTGGCGGCGTATCTGAAGTCAAATCCAACTCTGTACCCAGAGGAATGTCAGGTACTTCATCTCATCCCACATGCTCTTCCAAGACATAACTGGAAGGATAAATACTCCCACACTAATCCCAGATTGTAGTGAGGCACCTTGTCCCTTGTTTTGTTCTCCTATAAATCCGGGGAAGAGGTAACCTCCATTTCAACACTCAGAGTTTTTCCAGAAACATTAATTAAGGTGGGTGGAGTAGTGATGGTGGTGGGTGGAGTAGTGATGATGGTGGGTGGAGTAGTGATGGTGGTGGGTGGAGTAGTGAAGGTGGTGGGTGGAGTAGAGATGGTGGTGGGTAGAGTAGTGAGGGTGGTGGATGGAGTAGTGATAATGGTGGTTGGTGGAGTAGTGAGGGTGGTGGGTGTAGTAGTGAGGGTGGTGGGTGTAGTAGTGAGGGTGGTGGGTGTAGTAGAGATGGTGGTGGGTGGAGTAGTGAAGGTGGTGGGTGGAGTATACAATATTTCTTATTTATAAATACATTTTTCTTATTTAAAACCCCGTAACAAAATAATTGGGGTGGTTTTTTGGGGGCTGGAACAGATTAATGGCATTTCAATTAATTTCAGTGAGAAAAATTTATTTGATATACAAGCAAATTGAGTTATGACCTGGATCAGGGAATGAATTAAACTCATAAGTCAAGGTACCACTGTATAACAAAAAACAGTTAACCCCCATTGTTCGGAATGACACAGCAGTGTTTAGTTTAGAGGCATGTATTATCTTGTAGATGCACATTTCCTTGACTTGTTTGTTAAGTAAAATATTACTGTATAGTTATTACATTGTAACAACTTATTGAATTTAAAAAATGTTTGATTTCATTATTTCGCTGGTTTAAAAACTGAAAAACAGGAATATCCACAGCGTCTAGTGTCTAAATAGGAAAATAGTCTAGAAGTATCTGAGAAATATATACTAGTGCTGTTATGTAATTATTTGTTACTTGCTTTCAGTTAACAGCTGGTTATGGCAGCGACGAGATACTTCTCGACAAACCTGTCCAGCCTGCTGAAATACACGATCTTTTCTACACTCCAGCACTTCAGGTAGGTTACTCCTACCATATTTCCTATAGTTTTTCTTATTCTTCCCTAATTAATATCTGTAGAAATATACAAAACTTTAAAAAAAATTATATACGGCCTCTCCTCACTTAACCCTTTGGGGGTCCAAGGGGTCTCTCTGAAACTCGTTCTCAGGGTCCACGAATTTAAAACAAAAAAATTTTCTTATGAAATGATAGAGAATCTTTTTCCGATCATAGCACCACAAAAATTATGAAATTGGATCGAAAACTAACGGAATTATGCTTTCGCGAAGTTAGTGGTATCCATGACATTTATGTATCGGCGATTTTGCCCACTTTGAGCCCTATTTTCGACAAATTCCAATGTTTCAGTCTACATACTAAAATTATAGTTATTTCGCTAGAACTCCATTTCTTCTATCGATTGAGTACAAGAAACCGCCTATTTACCAATTTCAACTACCCAAAATAGTGGTCAGAAAATGGCAATTTGGCCAATTTCACACAAATTTCAAACGATGCCAATTTCAAAATAGGGTCCATAATAAACAAGGCAGACATTCCTGGCACTAAAATAACATCTTCTCTGTTCATTAGTCACATCTCTAGGCCCCTCTTACATTACTTTTGCTTTCCATTTTGAATTTTTATTCTCACAAAAAATAGAAGATTTACTGTTATGTATACAACTGCATCATTGTAAAAATGGTATAAATAATATCAGCACACTTGTGCAAGAATATTAGACTCTCCAGTTGATGTGTATTGGACGCATGGTGTGATTTGTTTACTCTTGAACATCGGCCAAAATCGAACATTTTCGCTACTTTACGCTCAGTTTCAAGGTACTTGTCATCGTGAAACCAGTCAAAATTATCTCTATTTCTGTAATATATCATCTATTCTATAAAATGAGGCTAAGAAAACGAGAATGCAAGCATAAATACCAAACGAAAATAGACGGCAAAGTCGCTGTTTTAAACCAAAAACACGGTCAGTTTTTTTTTCCTCATTATGCACTGTGTGGTGCAGGATTTTTTTTATACTGCGCACACTGACCGCACAGACCCATTCTATTACATCTAGGCCTAACAGCCTGTTTCTGCTTGATTTGAGGGCGCTAGAATTTAGGCGTACTAGTACGTCAATAACCCCAGGGCGTAAGCTGTACTAGTACGACCAAAACCCCGAAAGGGTTAACAATGGAGTTCCATTCCTAAGACCAAGTTGGTAAATGAATTTGTCACTAAGTGAGGAGCATACTATAATGGTAGTGGGTTTGTGTCACCTTTGCACCATTTATAACATTTCTGGTGTTTTTTAAATGTTTATACAGTAGTGTACTGTATATTGTAATAAACAGAATATAGGAAATCAGCTCTAATATACATTATTTAGGTATGCATACTGGTCAGAGAGCCTGTCGTAAGTCCAAGTCGTTGGTAAACGAGTTATGTAGCTAAGTGAGGAGAGGCTGAAAACTAAAAATGTATGTTTTTAGACTCCTCTTTAATATTTTTTTCCAATTTTTTTTCTAGAGCTTCATAAGATGTGAAAATTTAGTATATAGCAGAGTGGTGCATAAGGACATAGAGTATATGTGAAGTTGGGGTAACTGTTGGCCCTATAGTGAGTCATGACAGGAGCAACCACTGGCTTACCAGAAAGGGATAGTGTACTTCCTCTCAGCAGTACTGACATGAGTGACTGAGGCCAGCTGTTGTTCTAGTATTCATAGTAAAGAATTTTCTTTAACATTTGAAGAGGAATTGCAAATATAATTTGCTAAGAGACAGAATATGAATTTTTATTTGCAGTTGTGTCTATTGTCAAGATCTGTCCATTAATTTTCTTCTTTGTAGCTAATTAAAATTCATGATAGAAAGATTTCTGGAATTATATTTTAATTTAACAAAAAATAGGCTGGAGGCAGTGGCAATGTCATGTTTGATTTCAATATATGGTGTGAACAAAATAAGAATGACAGTTTTGAAAGTTATTGGCCTGAGTATCCAGTATACTTGTTTTGGCGTGTTAAATCAAAATAAGTGGAAACAAGTGTTTTTTTTTATTTGATACACTATTGCAGCATGAGCAAGGTAATATTGTATCTGCAAACTTGATTTGTGGAGGTAGGAAGTACAGTGTGGGTGTCACAGTTTGATGGAGTGTGTGAATTGTGATACATGTGTACTTTTGGAAAATCACCTAGAGGAGGAGTGATGGTGAATGCATTTTCATTCTTTGGATCATTCTGCCTTGGTGAGAAACATCTGATGTATTAAATATACATATAATGTAAAGGAGTTACTAAAAGTATTAGTCAGAGGGCTGAAGAGGGGTTGTTGAGATGGTTTGGTCATTTAGAGAGAATGGATCAAAGTAGAATGACTTGGAGATCATATAAATCTGTAGGGGAAGGAAGGAGGGGTAGGGGTCATCCTCAAAAAGGTTGGAGGGAGGGGGTAAAGGAGGTTTTGTGGGCGAGGGGCTTGGTCTTCCAGCAAGCATGTGTGAGCATGTTAGATAGGAGTGAATGGAGATGAATGGTTTTTGGGACCTGACGAACTATTGGAGTGTGAGTAGGGTAATATTTAGTGAAAGGATTCAGGGAAACCGGTTATTATAGATTTAGCCAGACTTGAGTCCTGGAAATGGGAAGTACAATGCCTGCACTTTAAAGGAGGGGTCTGGGATAGTGACAGTTTGAAGGGACTAATTCTAAACTGTAGTATCTGAGTGCCTCTGCAAAGGCACTGATTATGTATGAGTGAGGTGAAAGTGTTGAATGATGATGAAAGTATTTTCTTTTTGGGTCACCCTGCCTCGGTGGGAGACGGCCGACTTGTTGAAAAAAAAAATGTAAAGGTAAATCACTCAAATATTATAGTTTGAAAAATACTGTAGACAAGAAATAATGTGAAGCTGAATATTTTTATCCTTAGTCTGGTCTCTTCCCAAACACTCATTAATACACAGCATTATTAAGAGGTACATCGAGAATAAGTTAAGGGAAATTAATGTCAGGTCAACTGATGTAACCTTATTATGTCAACCTTCTGATGAATTACACCTTCACTCTCCCTATTATGTGGTCAAACTTTGGTGTGGCTTCTATCATAGGAGAAAGTATTACCATATTTTTTATACAGTAGCTACAGTTAGTGTAGTGAATTAATTAATCTCTTCCTTAATTTTATATCTTTTTTCTTTCCAAAATGTGAATTTTGTGGGGGATTTACAAGTGTCATTATTTGGTTGTAGCTACAGTTAGAGTAAAAGGTAGATGGGACAAAAAGAAAATGGCAACAGCAAGTAAGAGAGAGGTAAAAGTGTATAAACTAAGGGAGGAGGAAGTTAGGGTGAGATATAAGCAACTATTGGCAGAAAGGTGGGATAGTGCGAGTAGTGGGGGGGTTGAAGAGAGTTGGGATAGTTTTAAAATGCAGTATTAGAATGTGGGGCAGAAGTTTGTGGCTATAGGAGGGTGGGTGCAGGAGGAAAGAGGAGTGAGTGGTGGAATGAAGAAGTAAAGGGTGTGATAAAAGAGAAAAAGGTAGCTTATGAGAGGTTTTTACAAAACAGAAGTGTTAATAGAAGAGCAGAGTATATGGAGAGTAAAAGAAAGGTGAAGAGAGTGGTGAGAGAGTGCAAAAGAAGAGCGGATGAAAGAATGGGAGAGGCTCTGTCAAGAAATTTTGCTGAAAACAAGAAAAAATTTTGGAGTGAGATAAACAAGGTAAGAAAGCCTAGGGAACAAATGGATTTGTCAGTTAAAAACAGAGTAGGGAGTTAGTAGATGGGGAGCTGGAGGTATTGGGTAGATGGCGGAATATTTTGAGGAACTTTTAAATGTCGATGAAAAAGGGAGGCGGTAATTTCATGTACTGGCCAGGGAGGTACAACATCTTTTAGGAGTGAAGAAGAGCAGGATGTGAGTGTGGGGGAGGTGCGTGAGGCATTACGTAGAATGAAAGGGGGTAAAGCAGCTGGAACTGACAGGATCATGACAGAAATGTTAAAAGCAGGGGTGATATAGTGCTGGAGTGGTTGGTATTTTTGTTTAATAAATGTATGAAAGAGGAAGGTACCTAGGGATTGGCAGAGAGCATGTATAGTTCCTTTATATAAAGGAAAGGGATAAAAGAGAGTGTAAAAATTATAGGGGAATAAGTTTACTGAGTATACCAGGTAAAGTGTATGGCAGGGTTATTATTGAAAGAATTAGAGGTAAGACAGAGAGTAGGATTGCAGATGAGCAAGGAGGCTTTAGAGTGGGTAGGGGATGTGTAGATCAAGTGTTTACAGTGAAGCATATATGTGAACAGTATTTAGATAAAGGTAGAGAAGTTTTTATTGCATTTATGGATTTAGAAAAGGCATATGATAGAGTGGATAGGGGAGCAATGTGGCAAATGTTGCAAGTGTATGGAATAGGTAGTAAGTTACTGAAGGCTGTAAAGAGTTTTTATGAGGATAGTGAGGCTCAGGTTAGGGTGTGTAGGAGAGAGGGAGATTACTTCCCGGTAAAAGTAGGTCTTAGACAGGGATGTGTAATGTCACCATGGTTGTTTAATATATTTATAGATGGGGTTGTAAAAGAAGTAAATGCTAGGGTGTTGGGGAGAGGGGTGGGATTAAATTATAGAGAATTAAATGCAAATGGGAGTTGACACAGTTACTTTTGCTGATGATACTGTGCTTATGGGAGATTCTAAAGAAAAGTTGCAAAGGTTAGTGGACGAGTTTGGGAAAGTGTGTAAAGGTAGAAAGTTAAAAGTGAACATAGATAAGAGTAAGGTGATGAGGGTATCAAACGATTTAAATAAAGAAAACTGGATATCACATTGGAGAGAGGGATTATGGAAGAAGTAAATGTTTTCAGATATTTGGGAGTTGATGTGTCAGCGGATGGGTTTATGAAGGATGAGGTTAACCATAGAATTGATGAAGGAAAAAGGTGAGTGGTGCATTGAGGTATCTGTGGAGACAAAAAACGTTATCCATGGAGGCAAAGAAGGGAATGTACGAAAGTATAGTGGTACCAACACTCTTATATGGGTGTGAAGCATGGGTTGCAAATGCTGCAGCGAGGAGGAGGCTGGAGGCAGTGGAGATGTCCTGTCTAATGGCAATGTGTGGTGTAAATATTATGCAGAAAATTCGGAATGTGGAAATTAGGAGAAGGTGTGGAGTTACTAAAAGTATTTGTCAGAGGGCTGAAGAGGGGTTGTTGAGGTGGTTTGGTCATTTAGAGAGAATGGATCAAAGTAGAATGACTTGAGAGCGTATAAATCTGTAGGGGAAGGAAGGCGGGTAGGGGTCATCCTAGAAAGGTTGGAGGGAAGGGGTAAAGGAGGTTTTGTGGGCGAGGGGCTTGGACTTCCAGCAAGCATGTGTGAGCGTGTTAGATAGGAGTGAATGGAGACAAATGGTTTTTGGGACATGACGATCTGTTGGAGTGTGAGCAGGGTAACATTTTGTGAAGGGATTCAGGGAAACCAGTTAATTGATTTAGTTGGACTTGAGTCCTGGAAATGGGAAGTACAATGCATGCACTTTAAAGGAGGGGTCTGAGATAGTGACAGCTGGGAGGGACTATTCTCAGCTGTCGTATCTGAGCTCCTCTGCAAAGACAGTGATTATGTATGAGTGTGGTGAAAGTGTTGAATGATGATGAAAGTATTTTCTTTTTGGGGATTTTCTTTCTTTTTGGGTCACCTTGCCTCGGTGGGAGACGGCCGACTTGTTGAAAAAAAAAAATTACACTTTTTATTATTTAATGTTCAATTTGTAAATTGTTTATCTGAAATGTGTTTGTAAGCATCAAGAATCAGTTACTAGCATTAGCGAGAGTTTTTAATTACTGAATAATGGAGCACCACTATTCACAGTTGTTTAATTATTGTTTATTACATTGACAGTCCCATAATGTGGTGCAGGCAGTTTTGCAGCAAGAAGTAGTTCTCTACTGTGGCAAACTTATTGCTACACACACAAACCTCTTCAATGGCATTCTCAACATCAGAATTGGGTAAGTCTCTGTTTCTTTAGTTTGAAATGGGCATATATACTTTATTTAATATAAGGTGCAGTATATAATGGTGGGGTGTTAATGTTGCAGTTTTATAACTGTAGTGTAAAGCACCCCTCTGGCAAGACAGTGATGGAGTGAATGATGATGAAAGTTTTTCTTTTTCGGGCCACCCTACCTTGGTGGGAATAGGCCGATGTGTTAATAAATATATAATGGTTTGCTTTAAAACTCAGCATTTTGAATATACTGAAGTCTTTACTTTCAACATCAAGGGAGCATCTTGAGGTTGGTGAAGGGCTCTTAATTCAAGGAATTGAAGTTACCTTCCCCTTCCTTTGAACAAACATAATTATCTCCCTTTCCCTAGGTGTTGTATAACTCCTATGGGTTTAACATTTCCCCATGAATAGAAGAATAATAATTTATTAGCTTTGATGTATATCTACTAAAGCATAATCATTCCTGGTTGAATTTAAGTTAGAGACAATCAAACTATATTTTTAAGTAAAGTTTAATCTTAACTCTTGTTTTAGTTATTTTCTTCCTTGTCAGATGGATGATCAAAGCTATGACCTACTACTTACATGATGTGTGTAAGGTGAAGGAAACCATTGAATCACTGGCTCCAAATGAAGTGCGCCGATTGGTTGTCAAGGTGCTCTCTCTAGACGAGTGGGCACACAAGGAGAAGTACGTTTCTCAGAGTACAGCATTTGTAATAATATTTAAAAAAAAAAGTATTTCTTGGTCACTTCCTATTTCACAGTTACTACCACCCCTAGTTGAAGGGTAATTTAACTAATGCCTTCGTGGACATTTCAAATACTTTCAATTAGGAGAACTTAAAACACTTGCTCTTAGAGTTTACTTAGTTGTTTAGCAGAATACTTTCACTGCCTGCATCTGTTCAAGCACCTAAATTATTTTGAAAGTCTTAAAATACCAGTGGCACTGACTTTAAATTGGATAGTAAAATAGCCCCTTACAAGACAGAAGGCATGGTAAATGGTGCAGAATACCCCCAGTAAAAAAAGGTAGGTGCAATAAGTATAGAAGACCTTTCAACAATCTTCTTTCAAATACAGTATGAAGGGAATTACCTACAGATCCCCAAATATCTTTAACAGGGAAAATTGACAAGTCTCTGCTAACTGTTAAGCTACTCTTAAGCAGCAAGGCTGCAGAGCTTATATCAAACTGCATATGGTAAGTACCAATAGCCTTTACAGACCAGGTCATTGACCTGAAAGCCTGGTCTGAGATTAGGCTGTGGGGGTGATGTTTTCCTGAATTATCACTATATAGACACCAAGTAGGCATACCACTTACAGTGGTACCTCGAGTTACGATATTTTTTCGTTCGAGAATGCTGTTCAAGTGCCATTACCAAACGAATTTATCCCCATAAGGAATAATGTAAAATAGACTAGTCCTTTTACACCCCCAAAAATATACTTACAAAAGCATTTAAAAAAATAAACTTACATAAAAGGGCGATTTTGGGGACCATCGTAACTCGAGGTACCACTGTATTTACATTGAGAAACAAGAATATATAAATACTCAGCAAACCTATACAAGTGAGAAAGTAGGAGGGAAATTATATGAAAATATAGATAAGAACTAATAAATAAAACTAAATGGTAAATAATGAGAAAATAGTAATAGTTTAAAAGTCAGTATGGTGACATAAATGTAGTGGACAATCAGTGGCATTGCAGCATGAATATTGCAGGGAAAACAAACCATCACTGCAGAATATGGTGCCCTCAAGAGCCTGGCCCAAGGGCCAAGGCCAGGCTCTGGGAGTAGGAAAAACTCTTTAAACTCATCAAGGGTATATCAAGGTAGTGATGTCAAGATAAGTGTTGCTTGTTCATAAGTGCAGGAACAAAAGTTACACTATTTCTGAATATAATAACTAAGTAAAATAGCTTTTATTGTTACTGTAGTATAATAAATGAAGTACTGTATCTTATTTTTTCAGATTAACTCCACAACAAATTCGAGTCATTGATGGTTGTCTTGGGCGAACACCAAAAAGGTTTTATGAAAAGGTTTGTTTATTAGTTGACATATTTATTTATAAAGGGTAATGCAAGAGGGAAAGAACCAGACAATTACTCTTTTAAGAGTATTTACTTACAATATCAGAAGGTGACACATGTCAGAGCAGTGCACAAAAAAAAAAAAAAAAGGCTGACTTCAAAAAGGAAAAGGAAATTAGTTGTGCCATCACCATTGAAGTTAAGAGGTTATAAGTTTGAGCATTTTCATCATATAGAGAGTTTGCATGTGATGTAACAGTGTAAGGATCAAGCAAATTGACAGTCAGTCTTATGCCACTGTTGCTGTGTTTACCTCTCGTGAGTTGCAATAAAGTCGTGTATTTTAAGCAGTATAATACCATACATTAATAATAATAAAAATGTATGAAAGTTACTGCTTACAAAAGAATTTTGAAGCAGTGATACATTAACCCTTTCGGGGTCGGTGCCGTACTAGTACGTTTTACGAGCAGGGGTTGGTGCCGTACTAGTACGCCCAAATTCTAGCGGCCTCAATTTAAGCAGAAAGCGTCTGGTAGGCATACATATGAAAGAATGGGTCTGTGTGGTCAGTGTGCGCAGTATAAAAAAAATCCTGCAGTACACACTGCATAATGAGAGAAAAAAAACTCTGACCGTTTTTTTCGATTAAAACAGCGACTTTGCAGTCGATTTGCGTATGGTATTTATTGATGTATTCTCGTTTTCTTGGTCTCATTTGATAGAATGGAAGATATATTACAGAAATGGAGATGATTTTGATTGGTATGACAATGACACGTACCTTGAAATTGAGCTCAAAGTAGCGAAAATGTTCGATTTTTGACGATGTTCAAGAGTAAACAAATCACACCATGCGTCCAATACACATCAACTGGCGAGTCTTATATTCATGCACAAGTGCTCTGATATTATTTATACCATTTTTACAATGATGCAGTTGTATACATAACAGTAAATCTTCTATTTTTGTGAGAATAAAAATTCAAAATGGAAAGCAAAAGTAATGTAAGAGGGGCCTGGAGACGTGGCTAATGAACAGAGAACATGTTATTTTAGTGCCAGGAATGTCTGCCTTGTTTACTCTGGACCCTATTTTGAAATTGGCATCGTTTGAAATTTGTGTGAAATTGGAAAATTGCCATTTTCTGACCACTATTTTGGGTAGATGAAATTGGTAAATAGGCAGTTTCTTTTACTTATTCGATAGAAGAAATGGAGTTCTAGCGAAATAGCTATAATTTTAGGAGACTGAAACATTGGAATTTGTCGAAAATAGGGCTCGAAGTGGGTGAAATCGCCGATGCATCAGTGTCATAGATACCGATAACTTCGCGAAAGCATAATTTCATTAGTTTTCGATCAAATTTCATAATTTTGGTGGCGTTATTATCCGAAAAAGATTCTCTATCATTTCATAAGAAAAAATAATTTTTTTTTTTTTCCAAAATATTTTCGACTCCAGGAACACTTTCCTGAGAAGGCCTGTCGACCCCCAAAGGGTTAATATTGATTGTAATATGTGTTCACAATACATTAACAGACTAATAGGGGAAAAGGATGTTCAGTCATGCCAGTTGTCCATTAAATACAAATGTTGAGATTGTTTGTCCATGATCATAGCAGTAATGAACAATTCTGTTACAGTCTCAGATTAATTTGCTCAGCAGACCCTAACAAGAGGCAATTTTAGAATTTTTACAGGGTCAAAACTATAATAATCAAGTTGTATATTAAATACAGTGGACCCTCGAGTAACGAAAAAACTTCATTCCAGAAGCCTGCTCAAGTGCCATTACCGAACGAATTTACTCCCTTAAGGAATAATGTCACGTAGGTTAGTCTATTTCAGACCCCCAAAAAATACACTTCCACAAGCACTTACTATATTATACTTACATAATTGTACGATTTCCGGGGTGTTCATTACTCGGGGGACCACTGTAATTCATTATGTAATGTGTGTATATGACGGAATCAGATATAATAGTCTCTCAGTACCTCTGAGTCTTCAGTTACATCCATCCATATTTCTTACTTAAAGAGCTTCCTATTCCCCAAAATTCAGTACGGTATATATATTTACACTGGCCATCTCCCACTGAGGCAGGGTGACCCCATCCCCCCCCCAAAAATAAAATCACCATCATTCACACTATCACTATCTTTGTAGAGGCTTGCAGATATGACAGTTTAGATGTCCCTCTAACAGTAAATATACCAAACCCCTCCTGTAAAGTGCAGGCATTGTACTTCTCACCCCCAGGATTCAAGTCCGGCTAACTGGTTTCCCTGAATCCCTTCACAAAATATTACCCTGCTTACACTCCAACAGCTCATCAACTCCCAAAAGCCATTTGTCTCCACTCTTATCCTGTCTCCACTCCTGCTCACAAAACCTCTTTTACCCCCTCCCTCCATCAACAGTATTTATACGTCGTCATCTTTCAACATACCGGCCATATTCCACCGAGGCAGGGTGGCCCCCCCAAAAACAACAAAAGTTTCTCTTTTTAACTTGAGTAATGTATACAGGAGAAGGGGTTACTAGCCGCTTGCTCCCAGCATGTTAGTCACCTCTTACGACATGCATGGCTTACGGAGGAAGAATTCTGTTCCACTTTCCCATAGAGAAGTATTTATACGTATACAGTACTATATTAAATAAAAAGGCATAATACCCTGACTGGAACAATACACAGTTAACCTGTACACAAGAGAATAGATATATACATACTAAATTTATTTCCTTTCCCAATTCTGTAGTCATTTTTTTTATAATTCACATTTTTAATTTTTACATATTTTTTACTCTCATCTTACACTTGTAATTTTTACCCTGACTTTATCCTTGTTTAGACTTGTACTTGACTTAGAATACGTTCTCTGAATTCAGAGGCATTAAAGGCTGAAGTCTTAACAGGAGAGGCATTAAAGGCTGAAGTCTTAACAGGAGAAGCATTAAAGGCTGAAGTCTTAACAGGAGAGGCATTAAAGGCTGAAGTCTTAACAGGAGAGGCATTAAAGGCTGAGGTGTTAACAGAACAGTCATGCAGCATCATCATTATCAGCGTAACAGGAAAGTAGAGCAAAGTATACTAATGTGGGAATTCCACGATCTCTTCAAAATACTGCTTGCTTTGTTTTCTAAATAGCCTAATGTTTAAAACTATCAGGGGCATTTTAAATGTACTGTTCTTGAGATGTCCCTCCATATTTTTATTCATTGCTCAGTTTTAATAAGTTTCTCTATTCTAGGTATTCAACATTTTGTCAAAGACTACACAGGGGGTTCGTCTCTGTGATCAGTTACTTCCACAGCAACCTACCATCTCTGAAATGTCTTCTGGGGAATTAAACTTTGCCCTTACTGTACAGTCTCTACTCAACCGCATCCAGCACCCTGAATATCGACAGATTGTTGTTGAGGTACTGTACTTTTAACCAAAGTTGGAGAATATTTTTTTTTTTTTCTTAATATATATTAAGTCTGATAATAAACTATGTACATCAGTAAAGTGGCATGCAAATGCACTGTTCCTGAAAATATTTATAAAAGGGACAAAGTAGTAAGCATCTTTCACATAACAACACAAGAGAAAAACTTATGCAACATATGGGAATCTTTGTTAAGGAAATGTTTTGCCACACAGTGGCTTCATCAGTCCAATACAAAAGAGAATGGTGTAAGTAGAGGAGGAGTTTGAGGTAATCAGTCCCTCAACCTGGAATCGATGTGTTCAGTCCATCACTCTTGTAGAAAGTACAGCATAGGGCCAGAGAAGTGGCTTATATACTGTAGCCAGGTGAGTTGAAGCAGGAGGAGGCAGGATTACAGTGGAACAATCCACTAGTGTATGTAGGTCTTCGTCCAAAGGTTGGACAAGTGTTGAAGAATTCCTTGTATCAAGATCCCATGATGTTGCAGTGTCTGACAGATGTGATAAATGGTTTTGAAAACCGACAAGTTGAAGATTGGGACACTTATGCAACATATGGGACTGATGAAGCCACTGTGTGGTGAAATGCTTCCTTAATAAAAATTCCCATACGTTGCATAAGTGTCTCAATCTTCAACTTGTCGGTTTTCAAAACCATTTATCACACAAGAGAAAAAGGAGTGAAGTTCACAAACTGGATCACAAGTACACCAAAGACATCTATTAAAATAATACAATAGTTTCCCTTCTATTTGGAGTTAGTTGAGCTATTCTAATGGGGATTTCAAAAAAAATTTGTAATGGATGCATTGTCAGTTTTACTTGCTGTATTTTTTTTTGTATTTTGCTGATATAAGTCACATAACAATTAAGTAAAACTTGCAGACTTGTAAGGTGTTCACTACTTTGTTACTAGACAAACCGAACATTTTTTTTTTTTTTTTTTATTAACACATCGGCCGATTCCCACCAAGGCAGGGTGGCCCGAAAAAGAAAAACTTTCATCATCATTCACTCCATCACTGTCTTGCCAGAAGGGTGCTTTACACTACAGTTATAAAACTGCAACATTAACACCCCTCCTTCAGAGTGCCGGCACTGTACTTCCCATCTCCAGAACTCAAGTCCGGCCTGCCGGTTTCCCTGAATCCCTTCATAAATGTTACTTTGCTCACACTCCAACAGCATGTCAAGTATTAAAAACCATATGCCTCCATTCACTCCTATCAAATACGCTCACACATGCTTGCTGGAAGTCCAAGCCCTCGCACACAAAACTTCCTTTACCCCTCCCTCCAACCTTTCCTAGGCCGACCCCTACCCCGCCTTCCCTCCACTACAGATTTATACACTCTCGAAGTCACTCTGTCTCGTTCCATTCTCTCTACATGTCCAAACCACCTCAACAACCCCTCCTCAGCTCTCTGGACAATCGTTTTGGTAATCCCGCACCTCCTCCTAATTTCCAAACTCCGAATTCTCTGCATTATATTCACACCACACATTGACCTCAGACATGACATCTCCACTGCCTCCAGCCTTCTCCTCGTTGCAACATTCATCACCCATGCTTCACACCCATATAAGAGCGTTGGTATAACTATACTCTCATACATTCCCCTCTTTACTTCCATGGACAAGGTTCTTTGTCTCCACAGACTCCGAAGTGCTCCACTCACCCTTTTCCCCTCATCAATTCTATGATTCACCTCATCCTTCATAGACCCATCCGCCGACATGTCCACTCCCAAATATCTGAATACATTCACCTCCTCCATACTCTCTCCGAATAATACAAACCGAACATACGCTCTCTATATACAGTGGTACCTCGGTTAACGATGGTCCCCAAACTCGCCCTTTTATGTAAGTTTATTTTTTTAAATGCTTTTGTAAGTGTATTTTTGGGGGTCTAAAAGGACTAGTCTATTTTACATTATTCCTTAAAGGGATAAATTCGTTTGGTAATGGCACTTGACAGACGCATGCCTTTCTGACATCACCACGACGCCAAATGACTTCGAAAAGGCAATAAATGACATGCCCATGCACTCCGCTCCAGGCCCAGACTCATGGAACTACGTGTTCATCAAGAACTGCAAGAAGCCCCTATCACATGCTTTTAACATCCTATGGAGAGGGAGCATGGACACTGGGATCGTCCCGCAGCTACTAAAAACAACAGACATAGCCCCGCTCCACAAAGGGGGCAGTAAAGCAATAGCAAAGAACTACAGACCAATTGCGCTAACGTCCCATATCATAAAAATCTTTGAAAGGGTTCTAAGAAGCAAGATCGCCACCCATCTTGATACCCATCAATTGCACAACCCAGGACAGCATGGGTTTAGAGCAGGCTGCTCCTGTCTGTCCCAACTACTGGACCACTACGACAAGGTCCTGGATGCTCTAGAAGATAAACAGAATGCAGATGTTATATACACAGATTTTGCAAAAGCCTTTGACAAGTGTGACCATGGTGTAATAGCACACAAAATGCGTGATAAAGGAATAACAGGAAAAGTTGGTAGATGGATCTATAATTTCCTAACATGTAGAACACAAAGAGTAGTAGTCAACAGAGTAAAGTCTGAGGCAGCTACTGTGAAAAGCTCTGTTCCACAAGGCACAGTACTTGCTCCCATCCTATTCCTCATCCTCATATCAGACATTGACAGGGATATAAGCCACAGTGCTGTGTCTTCCTTTGCAGATGACACCGAATCTGTATGACAGTGTCCACCGTTGAAGACACTGCAAGACTCCAAGCAGACATAAACCAAATATTTAAATGGGCTGCAGAAAACAATATGAAGTTCAATGATGAGAAATTTCAATTACTCAGATACGGAAAACGTGAAGAAATTAAAATCTCATCAGAGTACAAAACTAATTCCAACCACACAATAGAGCGAAAACTAATGTCAAAGACCTGGGAGTGATCATGTCAGAGGATCTCACCTTCAAGGACCATAACAAAGTAGCAATTGCATCTGCTCGAAAAATGACAGAATGGATAATGAGAACCTTCAAAACCAGGTATGCCAAGCCCATGTTGACACTTTACAGATTGCTTGTTCTATCTAGGCTGGAATATTGCTGCACACTAACTGCACCTTTCAAGGCGGGTGAAATTGCTGACCTTGAAAATGTGCAGAGAACCTTCACCGCACGCATAAGTGCGATAAACCACCTCAACTACTGGGAACGCTTGAAGTTCCTAAACCTGTACTCTAGAACACAGGCGGGAGAGATACATTATTATATACACATGGAAAATTCTCGAGGGCTTAGTACCAAACTTGCACACAAAAATCACTCCCTACGGAAGCAAAAGACTCGGCAGGCGATGTAACATCCCCCCAATGAAGAGCAGGGGTGCCACTAGCACGTTGAGAGACAACACAATAAGTGTCAGGGGCCCAAGATTGTTCAACTGCCTCCCAGCATACATCAGGGGGATTACCAACAAACCCCTGGCTGTCTTCAAGCAGGCACTGGACAGGCACCTCAAGTCGGTACCTGATCAGCCGGGCTGTGGTTCGTACGTTGGACTGCGTGCGGCCAGCAGTAACAGCCTGGTTGATCAGGCTCTGGTCCAACAGGAGGCCTGGTCACAGACCGGGCCGCGGGGGCGTTGACCCCTGGAATTCTCTCCAGGTAGACTCCAGGTAGAACAGCATTCTGGAACGAAAAAATATTGTTAACCGAGGTACCACTGTATATTTTTTAGTTATAATTCTACGAAAATCAGTCTGATGGTCATGAAATTAACATGCACTATTTCATAGCTGTTACATAATACAACTACTCTATAATATTAGTCTGACCTGAGATACCTGGAGAGGGTTTCAGGGGTCAATGCCCCCGCGGCCTGGTCTGAGACCAAGCTTCGTGGTGGATTAGAGTCTGTTCAACCAGGCTGTTACTGCTGGCCTCATGTAAACTGACATACGATAGGTTGGATTTATAAAGTCATATTATTGTATGTATATTTTACAAGGTGCACAATTAAGAACTTGAATACCATCTAAATTCACGTGGATACGTCTATTAATTCTTAAGAAAAATAATTTTATATCTTTAGAAATTTCTCTGATCATGAGAAATACATTTCCATTATTCTGAAGTATTTACTCAGGTTGAGAGTGACATGTAAAGGCTTTGTCAAGCTTTTTAGTCAGGTTAAGAGTGACATGTCAGGCAAAGAAGAATTTGTTTGTCAACATTGTTTACAATCCTCGTAGATTTTTGGACTGGCCGGGTTGCAGGTGCGACCACCAAAATTCTTTATATGTAATAGGTTGGTAGACAGCATCCACCCAGGAAGGCACTACTGTCTTTCCAAATGAGTGCAAGACAAAAACCTGTATTTGATTTACATGATGGTAGGAGTGCTGATGTCTTTTTTTCTGTCTCATAAACATACAAGATAACAGGTACATGTATATCTTACTACATTACTTACAGTTAGGTCATACTACACATGCATGTACACATTTATGTATACACTGCATACAAAAAAAATTAAAGGATGGTAATGTATAAGGATTTAAGAAAGAAATTACATGTTTTTATTTGTATTTTTACTTGTAATTTGCTTTTCAGGTTTTCTCAGTGGTAGCAACCATCCTAGAGAGAAATCCCGAGCTTAAATTCCCTCATGAATTGAATTTAGACCAGATTGTTAGAGAGGCTTTCAAAATGTTTTTAAAGGTAAGGTAAATTCTGGTTTAATGTTTTTTTTATTCACTTTCATGTACTCTAATAGTGTTTATGGATATAATATTGTTACTTACAAGTGAGTGTGTGGGGGGGAGAGAAGAGGGGGCAGGGTGGCTTGAATAAGCATACAACTGTATAATTAGTTTCATTGATGAGGCAAGACACACACATACACATCTGATAATAATAAAGTTACACTGTACTGATATACCATTACTGCAGTAAATTAAATGCCACAAAAAAGTGACCATGCACAAGCTAAAAATTTTGTATTGGGATATGACAAAAATATACCATGCCTTGACCTGTGATATTAGAATGAAAATTAAATGGCCAACCAAATTTCTGTGATGGAATATTGCATCAGCGTATTGAAGAAGCAGTTCTTGTCAGAGAAGATAACACCTCACTAATATCTAGCCTGATATTTATTAGAAAGGAAGTTATCACTACTAACTAAAATCTTGACCCAATTGATCATGATAAGCATATTTTTTTGGATATTTGTTGGACATGATGAGGGGTGGAGAAAGTATGAACAGGAGAGGATGGAGACCAAACAAAAGGTTTCAGTAAAAATAAATGGAATGAAATATTAAAGGAAGGGTTATACATATATACTAGTACTGTATATATAATATACAGTATATAAAAAGTTTTGCAACATATACTGCTGCTGCTGAAAAGCCAGAAAAATAAAAGGCAGTCTTGGAATCAGTACAGAACTTAACCAAACCAAAACACTTATTAAAAATTCAAATGTCAGTGAATCATATACCAATGTTAAGAGAAAAGCAAGAATATTTAAAAAGGAATTTTTAGACAGGAGTAGATCAAAACCAACTCTTTCAAGCTTATAAAAAGCAAACTAATTGTGAAAGATGATGGGAAAATTACCAAATTAGAAGAATTGTGAGAGATTTTACCATAAATTTGAAGCATGAGAGTATACACTATATGCAAAAGAACAAAGTGAACCTACACCAAATACAATCAGTTGATATGGAACTAATTAGAGTAATAAAAGTAGTAGTTAAGACACTACTATTGTATAGTGACCAAAACAAGATTCATACATAAGTCTGAACAAGACATTTCTTTAGGATTTAAATGTGCAGAAGAATTGACTTGTCTGGAAAATATCTAGCATATCATTGTTAAGAAGATATGTTATCAAACAAATGGAAAATACTAAGCATAAGTTTTAAAGGTGATAAAAATTTCTGAAAAGCCATTAAAGAAAAATTATATTTATCTCTTAATATCAGAGTCCAGCTTGAGATCAGAACAGTCTTGTTAAGCTAGCTCTCTCTAACAAACCCTAAAGACAGTTTTCATTGTTTGACAGTTTTTCCTTCTCAGAATTTTCACACAGGTTGAGCATTTTCCCTGAATTTATTAGTTATCATGAGTAATGTAAGATTAATCTTCTTTTCCCAGGATTTGGATAGAAATTGGAAAGATGACATGTCATCCTTCTACAACGCTTCACAAGTTGCTGTGACAAGCTATTTAGCACGTGCTATTGTTAACTTTATGCTCTCAGGTGATATTCGTAGTGAGATTGAAGAAGGTTCTACTTTCTGTCAAGTATCATAAGTGTCCCAGCCGAGGATTTCACGTCAGTGTGGTTAGTTACGTTGTTCTTTTGGTTCTTTAGTTATTACATTCATGGGAGAACACTAAACCCATAAGGGTCATACAGCACCCATGGGAATGAGAGGCATTCAGGTTCAATCCAAGGAAGGGGCAGGAGAGTCCAATTCCTTGGATTGAGAGTCCCTCACCAGAGTCAAAGTACAGTGGACCCTCGGTTTTCATACAGCTCCCAACTCGAACAATTATGTAAGTGCTTTTGTAAGTGTATTTTTGGGGTCTGAAACGACTAATCTAATTTACATTCGTCTTTATGGGAACAAATTTGTTTGGTAATGGCACTCTAACAGCATTCTGGAAAGAATTATCGACAAAAACCGAGGGTCCACTGTACCTCCCTTGAGTGTGGTTCTTTAGTTAGATATTTTATCATTAATTGTTAAATATTTGTTTTAAGATGTGATTTGGTTTCCCCTCACTTTGTGCAGTTTTGCTTTGTGTGATTTTGCTTATATGTGGCAACCCTATTTTTACCAGTAATTTTCTGTGTGTGATCGCCCAAATACAACACCACTCAGTTTAAAAAAAAAAGAAATTAACACAATGGCTGTCTTCTGCCAAGGCAGGTTGATCC
The DNA here is from genome assembly GCA_009830355.1 of Cherax destructor. Taxonomy (NCBI): domain Eukaryota; kingdom Metazoa; phylum Arthropoda; class Malacostraca; order Decapoda; family Parastacidae; genus Cherax; species Cherax destructor. The sequence goes on along the minus strand of WNWK01001521.1, from coordinate 30,641 downwards.
CAAAGAAAGCACATTCACTTAATTGCTGCCTTTTCAGAAGTGTTCAAATGTCACTGTAAACTGGTTTATATTGTCATTCATAAGAAAGAATACCCAGGAAACCTGCAGTGACCTTTGATTATTTTTTATTAAAAGTCTTAGGGCAGTTTATAAATATTCTACAGAAGAAAAATTAAATTTTAACCATTATAACTATTTCATTGTTGGACTAGTATATAAAATTAGCTTCTGAATTGAAATGATTCTTTCAGATGCTACACTTACCACTGAAATGGACCAACATAGTTTGATGGCATCACAGAAGCAACAAGTATTGTGAAAAAAACATTTGAGGAAAAATTATCATGTCATCCAAAATATCAAAGGTATGTAGTCTGGCACTCCTGCATATACATACACAATAGCATATTACAGTCATAGGTATAAAATTCAAATTTTATTTATGTGTATTTGACATCAGAATTTGGTTATGTGAATTGTATGGAAGCAACCAACCATTAGCCATCCCTAGTATTTTATAAATTCATTGATTATAATTTTAAATATTTTTCTTAACATTTGAATAGGTTTACTACATTGAAGCACAAAGCCCATGTGGGTTAATCTTTCAACATAAAATTTATACAGTATTTCAGTAAACTTATTTATAGACCAGGCTTAGACGTTCCAGTGCACGTATTTCATTGTAGTGCTTACCAGTATATCACATTTGATTTGATGGCCTCAGAAGTTTTTTAAAACAGTGGACCCCCGGAAATCGAACATTCTTCATTCCAGAATGCTGTTCAAGTGCTGTTACCAAACGAATTTATTCCCATAAGGAATGAAGTAAATTAGATTAGCACTTACAATAATAAACTTAATAGGGCGAGTTGGGAGTGTTCGATTTCCAAGGGTCCACTGTATTAGTGTCAAAATGTAACCTGTTGCTCACTATGGCCACTTTCTTACATTACTGATTGGTTCCAAAGGGTGTTAATATTCACAGAAGAGTACCATGCCCACCTCTACATTGATATCTTGGATTTGATCATTTCTGCACATTGTTACCAGACTAGCTTTAAATAATTTTACACTGTTAGTGGCAAGTTTATATTTTTTTCTGAGATAGGTACTGTATAATTGTGGGAGTGTTACCATAGAATCTAAAGCTGCAGCCAGCAGGCTGGTTATTTCTCAGATGAAGATTTTCTTGCCTTTTGTTGCCACAAATATTATTGGTCGATTACAAAGGTGATTAATATAACGAGACAGTTGAAGAGATGAAGTGTCACTTCCTCAGACTTGACAGAAGTTGTTCATTCCATAACATTGATCATATGAATTGAACAACTATCAAGGCTGAGGAATTGATTATTTCATCATCTCTCCTTCAACTGTCTCCTGTATATTAGTCAACTCTGCATTTGAGTGGAAAAAAGCCTGCTGCCAGGCAAAAACCTTACAGAAATGATAATGTTACACATTTTATTCATCTACTACTTGGTATTATATGCCATTAATATATTTAGAGCCTTTTTTTTGTGAATATAATAATTTTCTTGTATAAGTGGTCAGTATTGTTTACCTAACAAAGTATAGTTTATTTCTAGTACAACTGTTGATAAATAATTTTATATGCAGTATCCAGATGTGAATTATGTGGCAAATTATTACTGAAGTATGGCTGCATGTTATGACCCCTGTGGTTTAGCGCTTCTATTTGATTATAATAAATAAATGGCTGCATGTTTACATTCTTGAGGTCATTCATTCACAAAAGTGTTAAATCAGCACTCTACAAATAAAGGTACAGAATTACTTTGTGAAATTTTAGCCGAATATTTAAGTGAATATTCTAGTCATACTACGTATATTGATATCCACAGGATATCTGTTGTTTACTACATTTAAGTACAGTTTGTGTTATTCTTTCTTATTTGTTATATTAAAAATGTCACTATTAATTAGATCACTAATTACATTGTTCTACAAATTTTGAGCTTTGGAGAGAGAGAAAGTTATTTCACTTCATGGTTTTTGGGGAGCACTGAATATGACCAATAGCAATTGATTGGCTAAAGGAAATTTAATTTTTTTTTTAAACAATTATGCATTGTGGCTATAGGAAACTATGGTTTAAAAACTTAATTGTGGGTTTGAATCAAGAGCCTTTATCCCTGTACAGTTTATTTACTCCTCCCTTTCCAGGTCAGAGAAAATAGTAATGGGTCAGAGTTTATATCTTTATACATAGAGGCAATTTGCAGTTTTTAAGTATCATTTCTGTATTCAGTGACAAGATCAGTAGAGAACGAGTTTTATTTCCAAAGTATTTTTGCTGTAGACCCGGGTTCAGTGAATCTTGATGATCTTAAAATTGTATATATGTATGTAAAAGTCTATTGATCATTTGAGCTAAGTATATGTAGTTATATCAGTGCCAAAAAAAAAAAAATTGTAAATGGATACTTGCTGAAACTTTCCTGGGAAGGAAGATTGCAAGAGCATCCTTAAAAAAGACCTGAGCAAGGGGATGATAGTTATTTTGCTTCCTTTCCCTAGCAGATTCCCATCCATGCTAGAAAGTTATGAAATATAAAGTAAAGTAGATTACAAGTGCTACAATCCATGAAAGTTTAAAATTGACTAAATAATGAAGTCCAGACTCAGGCAAGTTGGTAATCAGTTAGTCAAGAACAGTGAAACTCAGTTATTGATGTTTATATTTTATTTGAGTATCATTGTTGTAAAGATACATTTCACATTGTGGAATGTCATCATCCCCTATTTAATATGCACAAGTCCTTCCTTTATCAATGAACTTTATGCATTCAATATCAAAGATTTTATTGGGACTTTCAAGTATTTTCTAGGACATAATGAGAACAAGTTAGCCATGAACATAGTTCATATCTTGAAATTTGATCCTACCGACTATTCCAAAACAAGTAGTAGGTGCAAATTCCCCATTATTAGATATTTAAGTATCGAAATATTGAGTATTTTAATAAATTCTATTACTAAGTGACGGGTGCCTGTGTACAGATCTAGTATGCTTGCAAATAACAGCTGTAATAGTGATTCAATAATAAACAATGAAGCCACATACATACAAGAGCTAGCCTTTTTGAAGCATGAGTCAAATCTTATAAGAGCAATTACATAGACTATTTTGCATTAATATCAATAAACACTTGCTAAATTGAAAAAAAAAAAAACCTGAATCTAGTAACAGCAGTTTTAAAGCAAGACAAACCCACAATCACAGGAGCAAATGTAGCACCTCTGGAATAGTTGCAAGTTAGTTTTAAAATGTAAAAATTAGGAATTTGCAGCAAAGTAAAAAAAAAAATATTAAGTATATATGCAGAAAGTCATGAAAGTCTTTACAATAAAACCCAATGGACTGCACCTTGTGATTGTCACTCCCATTCATGATTGTAAGGAAGACTATTCAAAAAGGATGTAGTATGAAATAAAATTATACAATATTTCTCAAATATACACTTAAAAAGAAATAAGATTTTAAATAATTCGACCATTATATCATACAGTATATATATACATAATGTAAGTACATACAAAAGAGAAACCTAAAATAAATAAATACATATCTTTGTTTTGGTTTCATTCGCCATCCTTCTCCTAGGGAAAGTGAAGGCTCAAGGAAAACATCACAGCTTTACAATGATTGTGCCTATAAATACTTGTGAAGCATGGCCTATTGCTACAGCCTGATAGTCAGTCAAGTCTCTTGTAATTTACCTCGGTAACCCATTTTTAAACAAACCACTAATCTACAATATAATGGCTTAATTCTAACTTTCCAGTCAGAGCATTCCATCATTTGTATTAACCTATTTTTTTTCAAAATTGCAAAACATGAGATTCCAGTATGCTGGAGTAATTAAATAATATCACTGAGCACTGGTACATCATGGACATCCTAGGTCACATAACTATCCAGTGTCAATGTGAGAAAAGATTATACTATGGTTTTATATATACTGCACATTTCCACATCTTCAAACTGTTTAAGCCTCCTGTAAAGAAATCTGAGGTAAAGTATTATAAGCTTCAATCAATCGACATCACGTGTGCTACTTGCTCCAACCAGAGCGATGCGCACAATCTCCTAATGTTGCCAAGAAATATTTTTTATCTAAACTTCTGACACAAGAATAATCATTAAATAATTTCATTAGAATTATCTCATACTTTATATATGAAAGTATAAATATGCTCAAATGCACACTAAACTGACATGGTCCACAGGATAAAATGGATGAACTAGCCTTAAGAATGTCAAATATCCAGTAAGATGCATGACAACTGATGTTTAAGTCCCACATGCAAGGACTTGTGTTTACATCTTAACTTAAAAATGTTGACACAGTTCAATTACTTTTCTTTCCTAATTTTATGTACAATAAAAATTTTCTTATATCTACTTCAGGGTTTAAAGCTTTCCACTTCATTAGTTGCATATTAGCAATCACCTTAAACTGACTTACACAAAAGTTCAAAATATGATTCACTAGCATGCCCCTCTCTCTTCATGAGTCGCAGAGCCATTTTGATATGCATCGTCATAATTTCTGACTTCTGGTAACTGTTCAAGGAATGCATCTGCAAGAGTCTGTGACGTTTTTCTGTTCGCAGTTTCCCTAGAAGGTGAGGGTGTTGATCTATCACTACATGTAGAAGCCATTCTCACTCTGCTTTCATCTCTTCCATGTTCAAGTAATCCATTCTCCCCTTTTATAGAATATTCGTATTTCTTTGGTGATGAATCTGAATCCTCCAAGTATAATCTATATTCTTCTGTGTCCTCAATGTCAGATTCTGGTCCACTTGCAATATCCAGCCTCTGCATACTTACAGTGCGCGTCAGTCGTCGATTGATTGCAGTGAGACGTGCAATCTGATTGAAAAAGAAAGACATAAGTAATTGCATATCATATGTATAAGTTCCAATGCAAAACAATACAGTGGTACCCCGAGTTTCTAACTTTCTTGGTTCGATAAGGCTGTTCAAGTGCTGTTACTGAACGAATTTGTGCCCATAAGGAATAATGTAAATTAGATTATTTTTGGGGGTCTGAAACGGACTAAACTTGCAAAAGCACTTACAATAATACACTTACATAATAAGTCGAGTTGGGAGCAGTTCAAAACTTGGGGTACCATTGTATATGCTTACGTATTTCTGAATCAAACATGTAATAAACCAGACCAACTTAAATCTGATCTAATTTTAATAGATGCATCTACACATGTGTATGCAAGTAATAACTCAAGAAATAGATAGATACCCACATGGAAACTGGTATTACTCATTATTCATGCAGTTATAATTGCAAGCAAACCATGCAGTTCTCCCCATCATCTTGCCCTGCTTACATAAATTTCACCTTCCCCCCCCCCCCCCCCCCAAGATCTAAAACAATATGCAAATAATGATTTTGCAAGAAACTGTATGTATATTTCATTACATATAAATTTACTAGAAAAGCATAAAATATGTAAAATGTCAAAAGGAGCCTCAAGAGGGGTCTGAATCCTCATTTATTAAACAGGAAAGAATAAGTCATTTTGTACTGATGAAACTATTTTGCTCATTTGTCAAGTTATTTTTACTAATTTTCCTAAACTAATTCATTACAAGAAATGCATTGCATTTAAACATGACAAAAAAATCTTAATCTTTAATTACTATGGAATATTTCTAAAACAGTGGATACTACTATACCTCATATTAACCTTTTATCATACACCAAGTACAGGCTTGAAATTTCCCGCACTACCTCTTCCTCTCTCCCCTCCTTCCACACTTCTGATTTCCACAGAACTAAAGCCAAGAGATTCTGCAATTGCTGTATTTAAGAGCTACCTCAGCTCAAAGCCTGACCCTAGCAATATCTTAAATGTAAGCCAGAGCTTTCACCTAGTTAGACATTAAGAGAAATTGAGTGTTTAGAAGAATGTTAAGAAAGGTACAACTAATGAAACTACTGATGGGTTTCCAACTTGTGGTTCAATAACTGTTAAATCCCTTTGATTCTCACATTCTTCAGTGTTTAATGTAATATTTTTAAAAATTCTACTGCTTGCAGCACTTACTGCCTTATCTTTTATTCCATTTCCTTGTTTTACCACCGAAATACATGGTGTTATACCAATTGAAGATGTGTAGTAGTAGTGTCCCAGAAAAAGCTTTGAAAATCTTAGCTGATATTTATTCTAAATATAAACATTGTCTGAAAGTTCCAGGAGGAGGTAATAATCTAGTCACCTGCTACAAAGATCTATACAAAAATAAATACACTACAAAAGAACCTTAATCTTTACTAACACAGCTTGAAGCAGATCATTCACAGAGTGAGATGACAGCTGTACTGAACTGCAAGTAACATCATTTTTTAAAAAAAGAAGTTGCTGCTTATATACAGCACAGCATTAATGAAGAAGAAAAAGCACAATACTGTAGCTGGAACAATTCACCAAAACCCACACTTAGGAAAGAAACTTCATGATAATGTTTCAGTTGGTCCCGGACAATTGAAAAATCATAACTAGGGAGAGAAAATTAGAGAAGGGCTAAAGATGATACAGTAATGGGCACCCTCTTATCATATTGTCTTTAGGCCTTCTCTATTCCATTCCCCAGTTGTGACCTGACTGATCCGGGATGGACTGAAACACCATAAGGTGCCTCTCCCAAGTGCAAGCTTTTGGTGAAGTATTAATGAAACCATAAATATAATACCATCTTTCATTAAATATCAAAAATTATTTATTTTAGTCATAAGTGTTTTGGAGGTTGATGCTGTATTAGTGTGTGTGTTGTATACTCGTGTACTAGCTCCTAATGTGAATGTTTATGTAAACAAAACATAACTTTAGGCACAGAATCTAAAGGTAAATCATCAAATTAAATTCTTTATACATAGTACAGTACATATATGAAACATTTACAGTATACGAAAGACTAACCTAAATAACTATGTACCAATGATTGTAAATAAACATTTTCCTAACCTTATCTAAACAGTAAATGTACAAGACACCCAACACAGATGTTCGGGAATGCAGTTTTGATGAAATAATGGGAGCACACTTTGTGGAAAGCAAGGTCAGTGTTAACACAATTTTTGGCTTAAGTCAATTATACAGTAACATGCCTTTCATTACCTGGGGGATTACTGTACACCATATACTCAAGTTTTCTTAAAACACAAATTTCAGCTTTAATTTTTTTTAACACGCTGGCTGGCCAACTGAATCTTTCACTGAATATATATGATTTATCTAATCTTATCAAGAAACTTAAAACCTTTAATATTCTGGTGCTGCTTCTTTCATTTCCTCATTTGTGATCTCCCATATACTACCTGAATATTACTGAAGTTTCCCCACCCTCTGCAGCTTTGACCACTTATGTTGCTGATCAATATCTACAGCATTTAATGGGGGGATTTTTGTAAAGCTTTACTGTCTGACATTTAATCAGTATTTTCCCAAATAATATGTTTTAATGTTTACAACATTCAGCATAATCTTTCATATCCAATTCTTTAATTCAAACTTATTTAAAAAAAAAATTATATAAAAAGCTTTGCTTTTGATATTTTATAAAAATAAACTTATAAAGTATGACAAGTTTTGGAAACAAAAATTAAAAGAATTGAAATTTTAAAGGTATTTTTAAAACTGTTAAGAAAATCTCAAGGAAACGAGACTTCGTGCAAAGCGAGGACCAAAGGATATTAACTTACATTCTGGTGGAACTATCATAAAATATATATATCGCACAATTTTACCATGATGCAAAAATTCCAACATTCTCAAGGAACACATTAAATGAAATTAATTAGCAACAGGTGGCCACCACACCTATGGACTGGATTTCTCGCATGTCAGTCAGGTGAAAAAATGACCATCTGCTAATACGGCCTAACATTTTTATGGACATTATGAATAAGTCTACCTTGTAAAGCCCTGGACTTACATTCAGATTACAATTTGATTATTCTATTTTGTTCAGCAAATGATCTGCCTATCACAATTACCTTAACTGATCAAGAAAATCGTTAAAATTCCTTACAAAGCATTAAAATCCTGATCATAATCAAATGCTATATTTTAATCTTAGACACTTTTTATCCAGTCTGTCCTACATAAAAATTTTCACATTTTGTACAAGAGAACCTGTAGAACATTATTGGAGGAATTCTTAATTAGAAAGGTTTCTTAGGGCAGATTTAAAATACAACACTGATGTTAAAACTATGAATTCTAAGACATTTTACATGATATAGTACAGTAAGACCCCCGTATCCATGGAGATACATTTCAAGAACTACTGTGGACAATAGCAAACCCTATTTATAAGTCATTTTTCATTTACATGCATACCCATGATAAAGTTTGATAAATTATGCAAAATAAGTCTAGAATTATTACTTTTTCACTGATGGGAAGCATTTCACAGCTTCTCTTATGCTTTGAAAAACTGCCACCATCACAACTTTTGCACTTTGGGGCTATTATTAAGCATAATTAAGGGCCACAGTAAACCATGGATAACTGAAACCGCAGATACCGAATCAGTAGATACGGGGGGGGGGTTTAATGTATTGAAATATTTTTGGTTACATTTTATATGGTATTTTATGTTTTGGATTGCCAAGTGTTCCTTGCAAGTTTCAACGATTTACCAATAAATAGTTTTTGCGAATTTACTTTAAAATCTCTCATATATTTTTATTGCTGTGCACAAATAACCCGCACGTAGGAGAAAAAACTTATGATGACGTTTTGGTCCGACCGTATTTCATCATCTGTGAATTCTGGGTTACATGAAGACAGACCTCTCAAGAACAAGAAAGAGCTAACAATAGTTGACTTTCTACATATTTTCAATTTACATTCTTGATCCTTCTTAATAATGTATTTAGAAATGATATAGAGTTATTCAGGTTAACCTCAACAATAAGTACTGTAGACAGAACTAGACTAATTCAAGAGGAAACTTATTTAAGTCTTTATTCTTGGGACAAACATGCATCATCATCCATATGGCTGTACCACTTGGCATTACCAGACGATTTCTACTTCAAATTCTACTTTAAATTGGTAACGTGTAAAAACTGATAAGGAGTGGCAAAAAGAGGCAGTTCCTATTGTAATGTGCAGAACTGATCATTAGATCTGGCTAGGATTCTAACACCATTTTTACAATGATGCAGTTGTATACATAACAGTAAATCTTCTATTTTTCGTGAGAATAAAAATTCAAAATGGAAAGCAAAAGTAATGTAAGAGGGGCCTGGAGACGTGACTAATGAACAGAGATGTTATTTTAGTGCCAGGAATGTCTGCCTTGTTTATTCTGGACCCTATTTTGAAATTGGCATCGTTTGAAATTTGTGTGAAATATGTTTATGCATTTAAAAACTTAATTCATTCTAGCATTTGGTTAAAAACTAAGAAAAGTGTTTTGTGCAAATTGATGGATGAAAAACACAAAATGGTCATGTGTAAAAGCTAATGCTGACTGTGATCTGTACCTAGTCCAGTAGGCCCATGTAAGCCAGATGTATTCATAATATTGTAAGTAAAAGCTTTAGGCTATACTGATAGACAAAGGCATCTTTCCAACTGTCATACATATAACCAAGTCAGCTCCATGGGTAAACGACAATCCTCTTGTATACAATTTACCTATTGATAATTTTCTTCACTCTGTTCCTTGAGAATGTGATTGATAAATTGCAAAAGCACTAAATAATAAAAAAAAGACTAAGTAGCACCATGAGTGTTAAAATAATGCACAGAACTAAACTGTCCATTCTAAACAATTTATGGTATTTTATTATAAGAAAGTAAATTGGCAGACAAATGGAAAATAGCACAAAATTTAACTATAGGCCTGTCTGGCAGACAACTATTGTTGTAAATGTACTTGATAAAGCAATTAAAATGGACAAAACACCTTCAGAGCAAAACCCTGCTAATTAACAGTTCGGTTTTCATCAGTAATTTCCTACCTAATTCCGGTGTGACAGTTGCGGTGATTCAAGGAAAAATGGATGAGCATATTACATTTACTTAGATTTAAAAAAAAATACTTTCTATTTAGAATTCCTCATAAATGACAATTTGGAAACTACAAAATGGAATAAGAATAAGAGGCAAACTATTACAGTGACGGTAATATTTTCTTCAGACAGAAATAACCCAAAGAAAAATGTCACCACAAGAATCAGTGCTGGCACTGATTGTGTTTCTAATTTATATACTGTAAGTAATTAGCTACTTTTGTTTTTCTTTTTGGGCCACCCTGCTTCGGTGGGATATAGCCGGTTTGTTGAAAGAAGAAAAAGTAATTAGCTAAAAGGAATAGTATAATATTAATGTATTTTCAGATGATGTAAAAAGCCTATGCAGAAATAAAATGAGTAAATCTAATAATAGATGGATGCTATAAGTTAATGAAATGTAAAGGAATGCAAGTTAATACATTGTAAAGGGATGTAATTTAAGGGAAATGTAGCAGAGTATTGAGGTACCAACAACTTTTAGAGGATGAAATGCTAAAAAATGAAAAGGTACTCTTAATGTATATTAGACCAAAATTAGAAATACAGCCTCTCCTCACTTAACGACGGAGTTCCGTTCCTAAGACCACGTTGTTAAACTAATTCATCGCTAAGTGAGGAGCATACTATAATGGTTGTGTGTGTCAACCATCTTTGATATTGTTTTAATGTCACCTTTGCACCATTTATAACATTTCTGGTATATTTTTAAATGTTTATACAGTAGTATGTTGTTGTTGTTTTTTTTTCAACAAGTCGGCCGTCTCCCACCGAGGCAGGGTGACCCAAAAAGAAAGAAAATCCCCAAAAAGAAAATACTTTCATCATCATTCAACACTTTCACCACACTCATACATAATCACTGTCTTTGCAGAGGAGCTCAGATACGACAGCTGAGAAAAGTCCCTCCCAGCTGTCACTATCTCAGACCCCTCCTTTAAAGTGCAGGCATTGTACTTCCCATTTCCAGGACTCAAGTCCAATTAAATCAATTAACTGGTTTCCCTGAATCCCTTCACAAAATGTTATTATTTAGGTATACATACTGGTCAGAGCCTCTCTTAAGTCTGAGTCATTGGTAAAAGAGTACGTCACTAAGTGAGGAGAGGCTGTATATTGAAATAAACAGAATAGAGGAAATCAGCTCTAATATACATTATTTAGGTATGAATACTGGTCAGAGAGCCCGTCGAAAGTCTGAGGTGTCGGTAAATGAGTACGTCGCTAAGTGAGGAGAGGCTGTACTGTACATACGTGTTGTGTCTACACCAATATAAATGTGAACAAGATCATCAAAAAGATTTGAAAGAATAGGTACGGAGATTTCCTAGCATCAACACAGAAGCAGTTTCAGCTGTAAACTGAAAGCTGTGCTGAAAGGCTATCAGGTTATTTTTTCCAGTGTGGTATAATAATGAAATGGAATACAAGAGCAGGTAGGCAAAGCTGCAACCACTGGAAATTTCAACATTATCTGATAGACTAAACAAACTACAGCTTTAGTAGATGCAATAGTGCTCAAGTAACCAGTCGACAATGCCTGAAGCAGAGACCTCACGAACGCAAATCCATAAGGACAAATCAGAGTACGTACATACATGTGTGCACACTAGCAAAACCGATGCACACACGCAAATTCTCACGAACATACACACACACAGAAAAACCTAAAATATTTTGTAAATGACAGTAGTTTTACAACAGGTCACCATTTATTACAGTTTTACTGACAGTTCCCTTCCATTTTAAGAGCATGCATGGTCAGAAAAACTGTCTTTATATGTAGCCAGCAAGGCTTCCCTACTTTACATTAAGGTGCCTCACCTTTCAATAAAAACATCCTTGTACGGGAGGGTCCCACATATACAGCACCTCTTTTCGGTGTTCCACATTTTCGTTGGCTTTCAATCAAGTCAACGAAATTAAACAGCAGCTCAGTTTGAAGCCAATGAAAACATGGAACACCAAAAAAATGTGTTGTATATGCTGGGCCTTGTTGTATGGGTATTAATTGTGGTAGAAATGCTGTTAGTGTCAACCTCTGTTAACAATGCAACACCAACTAAACTCTAAAGTACGTACATATTTGTAAATTCAACAATTATAACAACTAACTGGTAAAAAAAATGTTGGTTATCAAAGGAGACAAGCAGCAGGCAAGTTTGACATGCATGTCAAACACCAAGATGGTGTTTCTACATCATATTGCACAAGTGGTCATGCATAACTATAATGCCAAAGCACTTACGCTGTCCTTACTTCTCTGTTGGCTGCAGGTTCAAATGTGTTAGAAAACCATGGTTAAAAGTGATATTACATACGTGACAAAGACCTAATTAAGTAAGTAGAATTAGAAGACTTGGTTGGTGAGGCAGTCACTCAGCTTGGTGTTATAGTAAAAGAAATCCATATATTTCCAAACAAAATTTTAGTGCAGTATGTACAAAGAAAAGCATGTCAACAAAACGAACTTCTCTTGAACTTAAGGTTACCCTATAAATCTTCAGTACGTATATCTCAAGTGTAGATATGTAATGTAGGTTGGTTGAGCTGGATAGGAGAGAGCGATTGTTTTTTAAATACCGGTAAGTCAAAATTTGACTTTTGTTTAAGTTGATGTTATAGAAAGTTATCTATGGAAATGAGTAATCCTCTAACTGAAATAATGAATCACCATCCTGGTAATGATACTAACCACAAAGACACATAGGATGGAAATTGCAAGCATAAGCACATGGATGAGAATTATTCAGCAGCTCCTCATAAATATACCACATACACTAATAAGCAACTTTGCAAGGCATCTATAACTAAAACTATAATTCAAGAGATTTAATTATTTTAATACATGTGAGCTTTTCTTGAGGTGCAGTGGATAAAACAGGCAGGTATTAAGGTCATTGAAAACTAAACTAACCTAAGAGAAACTGGTGGTAGTAGTAAATAAATGAGCAAAGGTAAATAATAAAAATAAATCAAATACAGTACTGCATTATTTTACCTTTCCCAAAACTGAGGGCAATGGAAAGTTAGCTAGATTCTTAAGACTTAAAAGGAGTGACTGCTTCATGAATACAGTATTAAGTAATTACGTATATAGCAAATCTGCCTTTAGATATTGTTCTAAGACTGCCTTATTCTACAATTATCTTAAAAATATATCAAAGGTGTATACCTGGACAGTATTATTTTTTTTTTTATAAGAAAACAAGACTACCAATTCCCATAAACTGTGTATGAGAATAACCGGAATATAAGAAACAATGATACTCTGATTTCTATCTCACTATTTTTGTTAAATAGTAATGTCAGTTTAAAAGATTTATTGCTATCAACAGATGTATGTATGTGTGTGTGTTCATAACTCAATGAATTATTTGTAGATTCTATAGCTGTGGTGATACTGTATGGAGATGCACTGAAGCTGTGAGATATAAAGCATGTGTTGGTGGGTGAGGTTTTGCTGCATAAAGCTGGAAAATGTGACCAGTGAGGTAAATGGCAAGTGATAATGGTTCCTGTATTTTCTTTGACACTATGAACATTATGCTCTTCATGAATTCTATAAAAATTATCAAGATGAAATTTGTCCTCCATTTACAACACAAGAACCAAAATTAGTTGAAAAAATTTGGGTGCACTGTGCAAGTGGCCAACTATTCAATATCACAAACTTTAATGGAGCTCTGTAATATTAATACTAAATACTAAGCAACTGCTTATCTCAATAAATAAATTTTGATGTACGTATCAATATTACAGACTCCATATACATTGCACAATGTGTATGTCTATTCCATTTTGCATTATTGTACTGTGTTTGGGAAATGCCCATTTCAGCTGTTCAATAATGCAAACTGCACTGAACCTTCAACTATACACATCCAATTTTTGCCAAGGCTTCAAAATAATTTTTTTTCCAGTTGACACACTTTTAAAGCCTTTCTTGCAAGAGTGACAGACTGCAGCCTCTTAACAAGTACCATAGATTTAGTAATACTTATGTCAGGTGCCTTACCTCTGACTGGAGTTCAGCAACTTTATCCTGGAGTCGAGGAACCTGATCACTGTCACTGCCGCCCACCCGGGATACTTCACCTTCCGTAACTAACTCCTGGTTCTGAAACAGTTTAAATTTATTTTTTAACACATTGGCTGTCTCCCACCAAGGCAGAGTGACCAGAAGAAACACAAGTGTTTCTTCTTTTTACATTTAGTAATTTATACAGGAGAAGGGGTTACTAACCCCTTGCTCCTTGCATTTTAGTTGCCTCTTACTACACACATGGCTTACAGAAGGATTCTTCTCCACTTCCCCATGGATAAAAGTTTAAAATGTTATCACAATCAATGGATAGAGGAGCAATATGGCAGATACTGGAAATATATGGAATAAGTGGTCAAATTTTATTTACCTTATATTCTAATGAGGAAATTTTCTGTGTTAGCTCAGCTAAGCTCTGTGATTTCTCAGCTTCCCGAATTCTTGCCAGCATCTTCTCCTCCTTCATCTGAAAATACACTTTGCTTAAAATATAGCACAGTATTTAGAAAATGTCAGCATAATCTAACAGGTTAAAATAATCCTTAATAGATTATTCTAAATTGACAAAAGCAAAAGCATTGTTCATATAACGCTCATGATTATGCAAGACCTGTGAGACATCAGCATACTTTATTAAAAAAAAAATACAAATTAAAAGAGGACACGTGCTACATAATAAAAGTTTGTCTGTCTACAAACCTGACTTTCAAGGTCAGTGTATTTTCTCTTGTGATCACCGAGCTGAGACTGCATAGTGCGAATATTAGCTTCAGCAGCGTCTAGAGCTTCTTGTAGCCTCTTGTTCTCCTCCTCTTGTCGTTTCATTTGGTTAGTCGATACTTGCACTGCTGTCTCAAGCTCCATAACCTGTACAATGAGAGTATATTATTCTATTTACTACTGTACTAAGAGTTCAAGTAAATATAGTGAAAAAATCTGTCCACATTAAGTTTCTAGCAGCAATTTTGTTGCAAACTAAGAAAAATGTAGTACTTATGTATATATAATGCAAAACAATTCCAGAATAAAATGTGTTTAGAAACTTTCCTTGTATGGTATTTATAACTAATATCTTTATTTAGTAATTATTTTGCTGTTGAGGTAAAATATACTAATAATAATTAATTATTATTATTATTAGTGTACAGTGGACCCTCGGTTAACGAAAAAAATTCATTGCAGAAGCCTGCTCAAGTGCCATTACCGAACGAATTTACGTCCTTAAGAAATAATGTCATGTAGGTTAGTCTATTTCAGACCCCCAAAACTACACTTCCACAAGAACTTACAAAATTATACTTACATAATTGCACGATTTCCGGGGTATTCGTTAACCGAGGGTCCACTGTATTTTATTACTATCAACAATGATCCCTATTATTAACATGGAATGAACCCAGTCCAATAACTAAAAATAATATATAATATTGACCTTTAATCTGGCCTCTTTAAGCTCTGCTACAGCTGCTGTCTCGTGCAATTTGGTGGTCATGAGTTCCTCCTCCAATTTGGCAGCTTCATTAGATCTATCCCAGAAGAGGCCAAGTTTTTTGCTTGGTGTGCTTGTTACATCAGGCTTTGCTGCCTCACTCTTATCTCCATGCTGGTCCTATAACAAAAATTACACAAACTGTTGTCATTCAATTACAACCACACTGCTGACTACTGCTATGTATGAGATTACCAGTTCTTCAAATTTTCCTGGGGAAGACTGTTTGAGTGATGTTACAACCCCTGGCTTGTATGTTGCTAGTATGCTGTCCTTTCTCAGACAATGGCATATGTGGTAGTGAGGGATAAGATAATATTAAGATATTAATGTTTATATTAGGATGAATATGCATGTCCCTAGGTAGTAGGTTGGGAGACAGCAACCACCCAGGGAGGTACTACCATCCTGCCAAATGAGTGTAAAAAGGAAGTCTGTAATTGTTTTGAATGAAGGTAGGATTGCTGGTGTCTTTTTTTTCCCTCTCATAAACATGCAAGATTTCAGGCATGTCTTGCTACTTCTACTTACACTTAGGTCACACTACACATGCATGTACAAGCATATATATACACACCCCTCTGGGTCTTCTTCTTTTCTTACTAGTTCTTGTTTATTTTCTCTTATCTCCATGGGAAAGTGGAACAGAATTCTTCCTCTGTAAGCCATGATTGTCGTATGAGTCGACTAAAATGCCAGGAGCAAGGGGCTAGTAACCCCTTCTCCTGTACACATTACTAAATTTAAAAAGAGAGACTTTCGTTTTTCTTTTTGGGCCACCCTGCTTCGGTGGGATACTGCTGGTTTGTTGAAAGAAGAAAGAATGAATATGCATGTCGTCAGAGGTGACTAAAATGCTGGAAGCAAGGGGTTAGTAACCTCTTCTACTGTATAAATTACTAAATGTACTAAAAAGAGTAACTTTTAATTTTTTCTTTTTTGGTCACCCTGCCTCAGTGGGAGATGGCCGGCGTGTTAAAAAAATAGGATGAATGCGAGTGGTTTTGGCCTTTGTTCCTTTCCTCTCCCCTTAAACGAGAAAATATCAGCACCACCTACAAGCAAGGCTCATTACTTTCAGTGTGATCTGAGTGATGTGGAGGTATTTCTATCTTTCCCTTTCATATTACTTGTTGACCGTGCCTTGGGAATTCTCTAAGTTTTCCATCAAATTTAATACTTATGGTTTCATTAGCTAAAGTTAAAAAGAGAAACTATTGTTTATCTTTTTGGGCCACCCCGCCTCGGTGGGATATGGCTGGTTTGTTGAAAGACGACGACCAAGTCCTTTTAATTTCTGGACTGTGGACAGAGAATGGGTTAAGATATTAATATTATTTCATTACATTTTTCTTAAGTAAAGAGTTTCTGTTGGCCTATATATTAGTGTTTTTTATATTTCTTTTCATAAATTTGAAAGGATGACACCCTGAATATTTATAGCCGGTAAGTTGACATTGCCCTGACACATGGTAATGCTTTCCTTTACAGGTGGTAAAACAGACATCTCAGAAGACACAGCATACATAAGCAGATAAGAACAATGATCATTCCAACAAAAATAAAAGCAAATTTTAATGAATTTAGGAGAGAGGGAGGTTATCATCCAGTAAAAGCAGGCCTTAGACAGGGATGTGTGATGTCACCATGAATGTTTTAACATTTATAGACAGGGTTCTAAAAGAAGTGAATGCTAGGGTGTTGGGGAGAGGTGTGGGATTGAAAGATAGTGAATCTTATCCATGGAGGCAAAAAAAGTAGAATGTACCAGAGTATAACAGTACCAACACTGTTGTATGGGTGTTGAATTTTGCAGTGAGGAGGAGGCTGGAGGCAGTGGAGAGATTGTGTTTGAAGGCAATGTGTGGTGTAAATATTATGCAGAGAATTCAGAGTTTGGAGATTAGAAGGAGGTGTGGAGATACCAAAAGTATTATTTAGAATGTTGATGAGGGGTTATTGAGGTGGTTTGGTTATGTAGAGAGGTTGGAGAAAGAGAGACAAAGAAGGCATCTGTGGTAGAGGGAGGGAAGGAAGGGGTAGAGGTCATCCTAGGAATGGATGGAGAGAGGGGGTAGATGTTAGGAGGTAAATGACAGTGAAAGTGTTCAATGGGAGACAGGCAGTTTTAAAAAATAAATTGTTGATTTACATAATTTTTTTATCACTCATCACTAATGTATACAGTACCTACAGTGATTATGTGCAAAATACAAGTAAATTATATGTAAACAAATAATCCTACACCAATAATTGTAGACTACAGAAACATCTATGGATGGAAAGAAAAACAAATCTACTCTTTTGTCTGTCCGGTTATGAATTTAAGTGAAATAAAAACACCCATTCCCTGTGGTATTTAACTGTACAATATGTGTATTCAATATGTATATACTGCATCTCTGATGCCTTGCTCCAGATGAACGATGGTTTCCTGCAGCAGTATAAGTCTCAACTACTTGTACAGTGGTCCCTCGGTTTTCGTGCATCTCCAAACTCGAACATTTATGTAAGTGCTGTTGCAAGTGTATTTTTGGGGGTCTGAAATAGACTAACCTACGTGACATTATTTCTTAAGGAAGTAAATTCGTTCGGTAATGGCACTTGAGCAGCATTCTGGAACAAATTTTCGGCGAAAACCGAGGGACCACTGTACTTCAAAGTGTTATAAAATACAGAATGTGTGTTTAGAGTCTTCCCAAAATGATACAGATGCCCCTTGTTTGGAACAAGAAACAAGAACATGCAAGGAAATATGTACCAATGAATGTCCCAATAAACATACTCTGTATGGTCTGCAACAGTTCATGATATAATAAAAAGAAAAACACAGATAGAGAGAGAAGAAAGTAGTAAAACAATATGGTCATTCAGAGGTCTAAGTGGCAGGAAATATAGCAGCCCACCGACTGATGCTACAATGTAACTGGCTAAGGATAATGATAAGGACCATCAATATAAAAATGGTCAGCCCCTCCACTGCCCACTTGTCCCCTGAAAACCAAGTCTGTCTTCAACACTTATACAAATTATAGCATATTAGAGGAGGAGGGGTGTTAATGTTGCAGTTTTATAACTGTAAAGTAAGCATGCCTCTAGCAAGACAGTGATGGAGTGAATGATGAAAGTTTTTCTTTTTTCGGGTCACCCTGCCTTGGTGGAAAACGGCCGGTGTAAAAAACAAAGTCTTACCTGAACGTGTTTTGTCCAAAGCTGTGTAAGCTCTTGAACTCTATGCCTGAGATCTTTAAGGGCTAAGTTGGCTTCCGCCTCCCGTAATCGTACAGCAATCAGTTCTTCTTGTAGATGAGCTACTGAATGTTCCGGGGTCGCCTCTCTCAGCTTCTTCTGTTCTTCCTCCAGTTCCTGGATTCTGGCTCTGAGATCTCGGATAGTTGCTTCTGCCTCAGCTGTCTTTAACCTTACCTGTGAACAAATATTTGAGGTTGAATACTGCAATTATTGTGAAAAAAAGACACTTATGTACAGTTCAGGACATTTATTAGAGGAAATGCTTTGCCACGAGTGGCTTCTTCAGTCCTAATGAAGTCACTCATGGTGAAATGTTTCTTCTAATAAATGTCCTGAACTGTACATGTCTTTTTCCACATCTTGTTGGTACTACCAAACCATTTTTCACCATACTTATTAACATGGTTCTCAAACTTCAAGGCTTATTACCTCACTGATTTTTGAATGTAGTTAAATACAAACACTTCATTCATGCACCTTCTCTTCCTTCATCCATCTCATTCATCTGCATTCCTGCTTCATCTTTATAATTTTTTCAATAAAATGTTTTTCTGAATACTTTGCCCAGCACATTCAACACTTGTTTATTTATAATTCTTACACTATTTTGTGTTGTCTTTCCCTTTATATAAAAGTATTTATGCTCCCTACTAGTCCTCACATACCTTTCCTTCTTTCATACATGTACATATACAATTAACAAATGCATTATCTTTTCCAAAACCAGATCCGCACTTCCAACATCTCAGCATTAATCCCATCCATCCCAGCTGTTTTATCCACAGGTCAACCTGATTTCTACCCCACTTCATCATCTATATTTAACAACTTTCACAATATAGTCTCTACTTTCATATGGTGGTACAAGCCTTCCTACACATTACTTTTGTCTTTAACTCCCCTTTTAACCCACTTGAATTACGAGGTACACCAACAATTAACATTCTTCAAAACACTTTGTTGTCAAAGAATTTCGTAAATAGCCTCACCTGAACTAGCTCCTCTTGAAGACACTTGACTAGCTCTTCTTTTTGTCTCAGCTCCTCCTCTTTAATCATTAGTTCTGCCAATGACGACTCACGAGAAGAACAATTCTGAAGAAATTACCAATTTAAATGTATCTTAAGTATTAGGTGAAGTACTGGCATCCATAGCTGTTACACTAATGAAGAAAATCAGATGAATTTAAATGAAACAAACAGAACAAATGACAAATACAACAATTGGATTGTTTGAGATACAAGATGCATTTGTTGCTCAATTCACTTTATCAGTCTTAAATATAGCATGGTGTTCTTATGGGTTGAGGGAATTTATTTTATCTTCCTTGTACCTACAAACATATATGGAAAAAAACTGATAAGAAGATAGGTTGCAAAGTTCAGAGTTGCACTCACACTACATTATAAAGCACAAGACTTTCAAAACCACCTCAGCACCAATTTTACGTAACCTTAAAATATCAACAACACACGCTTTCAAATCTACCTTGTAGCAACAGAAGTTAGGATGGAAATTTACAGATAGGTTTTTCTTCTGTCCTATAGCAAATAACAGGAAAACTGAAATATGGCTAAAAAAAAATTCAGTATATTATGGGATGACATACCTCCTCGATCATTCCAGTTAATTTCCGTATTTTATCTCTAGCATCCATTAAGTGTTCCATGGTCTCTCCATCATGCTGCCTCAGAGCAGCAAGCTCCCGCTGAAAGAACAGACAGAGAATGTTTCATTGCAATCAATTACTAAACACACCATATGGCTACAACAATATACCAACAAATCACGCACACTTACAAACTTTCTCACAAATACCTTGATTGCAAAATTATGTTCTGCCTCCTCTGCTCGAGAAACTTGGCCCTGTATAAGTCTGTCTGCGAGAGCTGAAGACTCTGCCTCCAGACAATCTATTCTTTGGCGTAGTAATCTGTTTTCAGTTCTCAGTCTCTGAAAGGGTAAAGGATTTAATAATTTATTTAATTTTTTGAGAGTACTATAACTTTTAATAAGCAACCAATATACAGTAGGACCCCCATATCCACAGGGAATACATTCCAAGGACCTGCCGTGGATACCGAAACCGTGGATAGTAGCAAACCCTGTATATAAGTCCTATACATACCTATTATAAAGTTTAATTGATAAATTATCACTTTTTCACTGATGCAAAATTAAGGGTTATTTTTTGGCCAGAGTAATCCATGGATAACTGAAACTGCAGATACTGAATCAGTGGATATGGGGGTTCTACTGTACTGCAACTCTACCTGAATCCAAAATATTAGACACTACTGAGTCTTAAAGAACACATTCTAAATACTGCACTTGGCATCTCAACTATGTTATGTAGTACAGTAGTTAAATATCTTATACCCACCCCCATACTCATCATATGGGGAGTAGTCAAAAGATTACAGTAACACAATGGGTCCAGGGACTGGGCCGCAAAGTTTTGATAGCTGAACACGTTAGTCATAATGAACTATTTACATGTTTATGTCTGGTCACAAAGGTAATGAGTTATTTATGCAGACACATACAGTACAGTTTAAGCCATGACCCAAATTCAGCAGCATTTATGAGAAGGTTCTGTAACTTATTGTCTTGGTAATTATAGCCCATTGGAAAGGCACAATACAGGTGTATAATTAGTGGATCAGTGGTGTATTGTTTAATTATGTGACCTCTGATGCCCGGCAAAATGGATAACTTGACAAGGCTATGGAACCAAGGAGTGCTGGAGAATCAGTGGATTGCCTGTACTCCATTCACGGACTATTGATGAAGCCTACATAATCACTGTGTAGCGATGTATAGGCAATGATGGTATAATACTTACAGGTACGTACAGTATATGTACATATATCAACAATCTTGTGGTTCAGTAAACAAGGCGATTTAAAAGATGATTCTCGCAAAAACAAAGAAAAGCCCAGATATTGAATCAATCATTACTGTACAATACAGGTGCTCCTCAATTTACAATGGGGGTTACATTCCAATGAACCCATCATAAATCGAATATAAATATGATATGCTAAATAAATAAGCAAATAAATATCTACTGTACATAAACAAATAATTAATGTATGTAAATACCAGTATTGAAAAGTAAATAAATGAATATAATTACGGACTTTCCGCCTTCATGATGGGTAATTATCTTAAGTTTCATCTCCAAAGTAATTGCTTTTGCACCATCATAAAGTCGAAATATCGCAAGTCGTACCATCTTAAGTCGAAGAGCACTTGTATTGTAATAATAATATTTTAATATATTTACTTTTAGCTCCACCAACTCCTCTTGCTCTTTAGTTTTCATTGCTGTATATTCTTTCTCCATTTTCTTCATTTTCTTAACATTATACCGTAGAGAGTAAGCCAGTGAAAAATAACCTTCAGGGTCTGCTTCAAATTTGGCTGGCAAGTCACGTTGAAAATACTGCAAAATAAATAAAGGAATAAACAAATATGCCAAGCACTTTATTATTAATAGAAGTACAAAAGAGAAATGAGCAAGATAGTTATGGGAGACTGCAGGTTAGAGGCTAAGGGAATGGAAACCAGAGCCATAATATGTGAACATTTAAAGAAAGATGCTGTCAAGAGTACAACACTGTAGGGTGGCCATGCCTCAGTGGGAGATAATCGTTGTGTTGAAAAAATTAACCTTTTAGCAGGAGGATTATATTTTTGGGCAATAACTTTCAGGTTTGCACAAATGTAAATGACCAATGATCAAACCTATCCAGTACTAATTTACCTTGTGTAGTAATAGCCAAATATATACAGTGGAACCTCGGTTTTAGTCTATAATTCTTTCCAGAATGCTATTCGAGTGCCGTTGCCGAACGAATTTGTTCCCATAAGGACGAATGTAAATTAGATTAGTCCGTTCAGACCCCCAAAAATACACTTACAAAAGCACTTACAAAAATACACTTACATAACTGTTCGAGTTGGGAGTTGTACAAAAACCGAGGGTCCACTGTATATAGATATTAAACCTACTGCATTAACATCTATATCTTAAACACCATAATGAGAAAATTATCATAAAAGTATGAGGTCCAAGAATACACCTTACAAATTGGTTACTCTGGCATATCAAAATAACATGATTATCTTCACCTTGAGCATTCCCTCCATGTCCATACAGAAGAGATCTTCTTTGCCGAGTGTGAGGCAGGATAGAGCTGTCCGGAATATAACTTCTATACCATCCACCAAGAAGCAGTCCATTACACGGCATGCAAGAGGCTGAGGCAGCGTGGTGGAAAACAACGTCAGGAACCATGATGAAGCGTACCTGTACGTATTGAAATACAATGTTAAACATTATGAAGTGTACCTGCATTGAAATACAGTGTTAAACATTATGAAGCATACCTGTATGTAGTATAGAGATACAGTGTTAAACATTATTTGAACTTTACAGAAAAATGCAATGTTCAGTAATTACACTAGGCACACACTATTAGCAAAATATTACTGTATGCTAAATATTTTAAAGTCAAATGCAAGTCCTATTAATTTATTGTGAAGAGAAAGACCAGTATCTCTGGTAGCAGATACTGAGGTAATTAAGGCATACAGACTTATTATATATGTAAATCAATTTATACACTCTTGACTGATGCATATCATTCAAGGGTAAAGAGGAGGTGCATTGACAAGTAAATGGATCTTCATCTAAGACAGTGAAGCTACCTGACCCTTCCTTGAATCAAACTAAATCACCCACACCCTCTCCCATTCCCCAAGTGCTGCATGACCCTCTCGGACTTGGCATTTCCCCATAAATATACAATACCGTAATTGTTTTATTAATGCATCGGCCATCTATAGTAATAATAACAATTTATGGATGCACAAAATAATAAATAACTAGATTATAGCTTCATTTAACAATAACTCACATTGATGTGTGAAAGCTCTGTGAGGTGAAATGTGCATGAAGGTCTGGTAAATGTTCCTGAATAAGACACTCCAGCTGATACATACAGAGTCCCAACTCTGCCATGGAAGGTTTGAACATTTCACGCATGCGGTAGTCCTGCATCAGCTTAACTAAAACGGCAAATGCTTCTTCCTCTGGCATCTGAAATTTTTTATTTTATTACATTAATCATAAATTTTACAGTTTATGGTGTAAATGGATTTATTTGTAGTGACAATGTACAGAGTGAGATACGTAATACAGTACGTACTAGTAGAATAAGGCATTACCTGCATCAGTAGTAGTCCAACAATGAAGGCTGAACCTTGGCAGTACCCAACTTCTCGGTCATGCAACGAGTATGCTTTCATGACATTAAACAGACTCTCTTGTCCCAATCCATCTTTTTCCTTGAAAAAATCATGCTCGGGATAAGTGCGAGCAATGTCCCTACGAATAACCTGTAAAGGCAAGTTCTGTTAAGCAGTGTATAATTTAAAGTTCTTGCTTGGTGGATCATCTGACTGTCATGTACGAGCAGCATAAGTAATCTGGTGTAATGACCAGCATATCTTTTGTGCTTAACAATATTCTATTACATGTGAACTACAATTTGTAATATCGCAGAAAGAAATAAAGTTTGTTTCTGTTTGCATAGGAGGAAATTTGATCTGCTCACGAAAAATAATCTAAGTTCGAAATCCTGTTTTAATTTTCTTAAGCATGTAAAAATCAACGAACTTAATTACTGCTTATATTCCTACTAATAGGTCTTTCTGTTAATATACATGAGGGCCCCACTTATACAGCAGGTTAGGTTCAAGGCTACTGTTGTAAAGCAAAAATTGCTGTAAAGTGAAACATGCCTCTTTTTTTTTCTTTTTTTTCTCTCTCTCTCTCTCTCTCTCTCTCTCTCTCTCTCTCTCTCTCTCTCTCTCTCTCTTTTTCCACTTTCAAATGCATATAAAAACCTGATAACACATTTACACTATCATATAACAAAGAACTTTACAGAAAACTGTACAAAAACCACTCAATGTTCAGTAAATATCCCCCCCTTCATCTACACAAAGTTCACTCTCTCTGTTTTATCTTCACACATCTTCACTTCCTGTACTTCTTTTAAAGATACTGGAATAGCTTTTATCATTTCTAAGACTTATCACTGAGAATTCCAACTTAAGTTCTCATTAATCTTATCCCCTAACCAAATCATCCATATTTCTTGCTAAGTACCGAACCTACTCTCTTACAGATTTCAGTTAAATGTACCAAGCAATCCTCTTGCATACCTTGTTATGTATTATTATAAGTATAATGAAAAAAATTTCTTTCAATAAGTTATCAGCAAATTTTCTGTCTTTCAGTTCTCATAATGCAGCATAAAATCTCCAGCTTTTTATAATGCTTTATCCACATTATTACAGTGTATAATTCAACTTGCTTCATCAAACTTCATTAAAAATCACTTAAAATGTTGAAATGGGTTTGCTGACTTTCAAATATAAATTAAACACCAAATTTAACATTTCTTGTTAGATTGGAAATGTACTTTATTGGTCTGAAGAAACAAGGAAATACAGTAAGTCCTCACTCAACATCATCAATAGATTCTTGGAAACTAACTAAGTGAAACAATTATCGTATGATTATCATATACTACGTACAGTACTTCATGAATTTTTATTTTTCAATAATTTGTATTCATTTGATTTTTTTTCTTCCTCAATGTTATAACGAAACAACATTATTCGAGGACCTGCCGTACACTAATACTATATACCATACTGTACTTTAACTGACAGGAAGACAAATCCAAACAAACACAAATGTCAATCAATGAGAGTATAATTTTGACATATAGTACCTTCTCACAAGCTGACGTTGTTCTAAGGTATTCGGCATACTTGGCTTTCTCAGGAGAGTTGTGCGCAGAGCAGAGCAGCTGCCAAGTGATCCCTCGGAAATGGTGAGGGATACCTTTACGTACCAACTCCTGCAAATAACGAACTGCATTATCCTTATATCAACTTATTTGTTGAGTAAGCTCTGGCTCTTGGGCCCTGCCTCTTAATCATTAATCAGCCAGTGTGTTGCATTCCCAGCCCCCCTTGATTTCTATTTTCCCATCAAAGGTAGTGCTTTGATGCTGGTGCAGAGTTCTTGATTTAAGGAAATGGAGCTACCCTCCTCTTTTTCAGATCAAACTTGATTAATCTTATCCTCCTCCCATTCCACAGGCACTAAGACCCTCACAGATTTAGCAATTGGTCATGAATAATCTACTTAGTGCATTATTGTATACTGTAGTGAAATGCAGTAGCTATAGGGGTTATACAGTAGATGTAAGGGTTATACAACAGCTGAGAAATGGGAGGCAATCAGGCTCGATCCAAGGAAGGAGAGAAGTTCAATCTACTAAAGGGCCCCTTATGAGCATTTTATTTACTGTATCCCATGAGGAATACAACAATTACTGTAGTATACCTTGAGAAATATGGTAGCTACAAGATAACAGACACTAATTCAACTGAGTTTAATTATACTTCTGATCAATAATTCAAGAGAGGAAAATAGTTTACCTTCATCTGCAGACTCTTCTTTTTGTTCCACGTCTCCCAGTCGTTGACAAGACGCCCCCATAGCCCCCATAGATCCTCTTCTGGATCCTGTAGTTGTGAGCCCCCAGTTGAGCCCCCACCTGAGGAGCCACTTGAACCCCCCGAAGCCACAGAGATCTGTTGAGAGAATAACCATACTGCATCACACTCAAAGTCTTACAAAACTGTCAGCTACAGTGTTCTGTAAACAACTTACTGAGGTACCACATTAGATAGATTTGTTGGGATTTTTAACCCAGTGGGTTAGCCACCCAGGATAACCCAGGAACATCAGTGCGTCATCGAGAACTGTGTCTTATTTCCATTGTGGTCCTCAATCTTGTCCCCCCCCAGGATGCCACCCACACCAGTCCACTAACACTCAGGTACCTACTGACAGCAGGTGTAAGGATAAAGATAAGATTTCTTCGGATTTTCAACCCCGGAGGGTTAGCCACCCAGGATAACCCAAGAAAGTCAGTGCGTCATTGAGGACTGTCTGTCTTATTTCCATTGGGGTCCTTAATCTTGTCCCCCAGGATGCGACCCATACCAGTCGACTAACACCCAGGTACCTATTTGCTGCTAGGTGAACATGACAATAGGTGTAAGGAAACATGTCGAAATGTTTCCACCCGCCGGGAATCGAACCCGGGCCCTCCGTGTGTGAAGCGAGAGCTTTAGCCACCAGGCCACTGGGCCACAGGAAACATGCCCATCATTTCTACCTGGCCGGGGATGGAACCACGGAGAACTCGTATATGTGGGCCAGCAGGCCACCAGCAGCAACAGCCTGGTTGACCAGACAAACACCAGATGAGCCTGGCCCATGGCCAGGCTTGGAGTAGAAAAACTCTTGGAATCCATCAAAGGTAAAGTTTCTTGTGACCTTTTTCTATACTTCTTCTGAGGATATATGGAAACACACAAAAGTGTTTGGGTGTTACCACTGATATTTTTACTTGTACGGTCGTATTTTTGAGCAAAAAAGTTATGATAATATGATGACTAAAATTACCCAAACTAAAACAAAGTACGTATAGAGGATCGAGACAAATTTTGGAAATAAGCCACTGACTTTTTTGGGGGGTTATCCTGAGTAATTTACACTGTATAATAATTGTACTTATGTGTACCTCCTTTGCCTAAATAAACTTATTAATGACCGGATGGGTGATATGACAGATACAGCCTTGACATTGCTCAGTTTGGGAAACCTTAATAGGTCAGAGGTTTTGTATATGCCACAGGACCAAATAGGTGACCATAGGTAAAAATATAGGTTACCCTATTATAATGCCTAGTCAAAATGCACCTGGTCACATATTTTGCCCAGTACATCCGTCCACTTGTAAAAATTACAAAGTGGTTAATATCTCTGAAAAATAATTTTCACACCTGCTTTTTTTTTTTAGAAAATGTCCAAATAAAACTATTCCAAACCCACTTGTATGTCTGTGTATTTTAAAATAAAAATTATTACGAAACTCGGCCAAGTAGCTATTCTCTATATTGACCTGCTGTTGTATTCTTAAGAAGACACTTGTGAAGTGTGTGACGACTTCGCAGCAGCAGACACTTACCTGTGAAGTGTGTGACGACTTTACAACAGCAGACACTTACCTGTGAAGTGTGTGAAGACTTCGCAGCAGCAGACACTTACCTGTGAAGTGTGTGACGACTTCGCAGCAGCAAACACTTACCTGTGAAGTGTGTGACGACTTCGCAGCAGCAGACACTTACCTGTGAAGTGTGTGACGACTTCGCAGCAGCAGACACTTACCTGTGAAGTGTGTGACGACTTCGCAGCAGCAGACACTTACCTGTGAAGTGTGTAACGACTTCGCAGCAGCAGACACTTACCTGTGAAGTGTGTGACGACTTCGCAGCAGCAGACACTTACCTGTGAAGTGTGTGACGACTTCGCAGCAGCAGACACTTACCTGTGAAGTGTGTGACGACTTCGCAGCAGCAGACACTTACCTGTGAAGTGTGTGACGACTTTACAACAGCAGACACTTACCTGTGAAGTGTGTGACGACTTTACAACAGCAGACACTTACCTGTGAAGTGTGTGACGACTTTACAACAGCAGACACTTACCTGTGAAGTGTGTGAAGACTTTACAACAGCAGACACTTACCTGTGAAGTGTGTGAAGACTTTACAACAGCAGACACTTACCTGTGAAGTGTGTGAAGACTTCACAGCAGCAGACACTTACCTGTGAAGTGTCAGAAGACTTGCGAGAGTGTCCAGCACCAGTGGCTGATCCCACAGACTGTGTGGAGAGAGAGTTGAGGGACTTGGAGTCTGTCTCAATCAACCTGTGGAAGAAGAGGAAAAATAATAATAATAATAATTATAATTTCTACAAGTACGTACATGATGCAACTTGTACAGACCATAGCTGACATCAATCATATACTACTAGTATATAGAAAGCCACTTGTTATGCGGAGCATTTCAGGCAAATTAGGTCAATTTTGTCCCCAGGATGCGTCCCACACCAGTCCACTAACACCCAGGTAGCTATTTTACTGCTAGGTGAACATGGACAGCAGGTGTCTTAAGGAAACATGCCCTAATGTTTCCACCCATACCAGGGATCAAACCACGCACCTCAGTGTGTGAGTTGAGTGCGCTACCAACCCAGCTATGGGACCAGTTAGATATGTAGGTGCTTCATGGACCAGTAAGATGTGTAGGAAGTGCATCATGGGCCAGACTCAGTAGTGGTGTACACATGACATTTACCACCAAGCATCCAGCATTATCGGGTTGATATCGTAATAGTCAAGAGTTCAAATTTCCGTTCAGCACACAACAAAATGTCAACGTATTTTTATGAGCAAAAGAGCACGTAAACATTTGTGTGTGTGTGTATATATATATATATATATATATATATATATATATATATATATATATATATATATATATATATATATGTATGTATCAGGATTCTAAACCGAGGAGCATGAACCCACGAGAGGCAAGTACAGGAGGCCTCGCTTTACAGCGCTTCGCTTTTAAGGCGTTTCACCAATGCAGCTATTTTCAATTATGCCCATTCTTCATTTATTCAGACTTCCTACAATAAATATATTCACCTCTTACTATAAGGCAAGAACGAAAATATTTCAACGTTAAGTAATGCATGTAGAGTATATGCATTTTTTTAGGCCTAGCTATATTGCTCACTTAATATATGATAGTGTAAACATGTTATCAGGCTTTTATATGCATCTGAAAAGGAAAACAAAAAAGACTCACTTTACAGCGATTATCGCTTTACAGCAGTAGCCTGGAATCTAACATGCTGTATAAGCGGGACCCTCATGTACTGCATATTTCGACCAACTACCAGTGTCCATCTTCAGCGGATAGTGATAAACCTCAGTTACAAGCTGAGATACAAGGTACTTTCCTATTTTATGTTCTCCATGTTAGTATACTTGCGTCAGTGTTTGTTACGCTAGTGTGTTTGCGCCGCTACGCTACTTCCTCTAGTACACAATAGTCTACCTAACCTTCTGTAAGTGATGAAAGCAGTTGGCCTCACAGAGTAAGACTGTGGGACACCACCACACCTTCATGTGTCATCAACAACAACACCTGAACACACCTCTCAACACTGAGACTGGTACATATAATCTCGAGGATAAGTGACAAGGTTGTCAGTTTAAATGGGTTATAAAACAGACATGTTGATAACTGAGAGACTTGTCCAACACAATTGTTGATAACTGAGAGACTTGTCCAACACAATTGTTGATAACTGAGAGACTTGTCCAACACAATTGTTGATAACTGAGAGACTTGTCCAACACAATTGTTGATAACCGAGAGACTTGCCCAAGTGTATCAATTATCGACACGGTGATCCACAACCCAAAATGTTCATGTCTATATGGTACTCTCCTGGGTCTTGATCTTAGAAAATAATAAAAAAAATATGCTAACTGAATGACAGATGGCACTACGGTGGAATTTTTGCCACAATGAAAGCATGCATGCGAGAGTTGATTTTTTGGGGAAAAGGTCAGACTTTGTTTGGGAATTACTTTTCATAAAATCCATTTACAAATAAATAACCACCACTGCTACTAGTAGTCCCTACCGGGGGCAACACACACACACACACACACACACTGCAGCGGACAGGGACGTAAGAGCAGACCGGACACACAAAGGAACACGGGGAATACAGTCATGACAGCACC
>WNWK01001520.1:252500-272857 GCA_009830355.1 Cherax destructor | reverse complement strand
GATATAGTGGAGGCAGGAACCATACATAGTTTTAAGACAAGGTATGATAAAGCTCATGGAGCAGGGAGAGCAAAGACCCAGTAGCAGACAGCGAAGAGGCGGGGCCAGGAGCTGAGTCTCGACCCCTGCAACCACAATTAGGTGAGTACAATTAGGTGAGTACACTCACACACACACACTCAACACACCAAACACACACACACACACACACACACTCACACACACACCACCCCACACACACACACACACACACACACACACACACACACCACACACAACACACACACACACACACACACAAACCACACATACACACACACACACACACACACACACACACACACACACACTCACACACACACACACACACACACACACACACACACACACACACACACACACCACACACATACACACACACACACACACACACACACACACACACACACACACACACACACACACATCACACACACACACACACACACACACACACACACACACACACACACACACTCACACATACACACACACACACACACACACACACACACACACACACACACACACATACACACACACACACACACACACACACACACACACACACACACACACACACACACACACACACACACACACACTACACATACACACACACACACACACACTCACACACATACACACACACACACACACACACACACACACACACACACACCACACAACACACACACACACACACACACACACACACACACACACACTCACACATACACACACACACACACATACACACACACACACACACACACACACACATACACACACACACACACACACACAGTCAAGCTGATAAGAGCTATATTAATGGCATATGACTTAAACATGATCGGAATGGAGGTGTGGGTGAAGAATGTGTGGGTGCGAAGGTTTGGGTGGATTTTAAGGTCCTGCCACCCGGATAAGTGATCGGGGGAGTGGGTGGCTGTGTGGGTGGGTGAGTAAGTGGCTGTGTGGGTGGCTGAGTGGGTGAACAGATGAGTGTGGGGATGGGTGGGCTGGAAGGCGGGGCAGTGTAAAAGTTTAGGGTGTGGAAGATTTATCGCCTGAAGGGGAGAGAAAGAGAGAGAGAGTGAGAGAGAGAGAGAGAGAGGAGAGAGAGAGAGAGAGAGAGAGAGAGAGAGAGAGAGAGAGAGTGAGTGAGTGAGTGAGTGTGAGAGAGAGAGAAGGGGAAAGAGAGAAAGCACTACAACTCATTGCCTAGAAATAAAGACAGGAACCCTTAACCTGTAAAATCCCTTGTGTGAAAAAAAGAAAGAATTAATGAATGAAGGATGGGAGGAAGGAAATAAAGAAGGAAGAAAAGAAGGGCACACGTGCTCCTTACACCTGTAATTAAAGATTCCCTCTGCACCTGTCTAACCTTAATTCACACCTGCAGTTAAGGAGCCACGCCACACACACACACACACACACACACCATTTGTTTAAAAGTCCCTTGGCCAATACACCTGGCCTACACACCTGAAATCAACACCCAAACACGAGACACACACGTGTTTTATCACTGCTGTCTTCACATCTGTTGTTGTCACTGAGTTCCCTACAGCTGGTTTTTTTTTTCCCTTCCTGTCCCTTCCTCCTGTCAAAAAGAATTCTTCCCTGACACGAAAAAAAATTCTTGGTGCTTGCTAACGGGAAAATCTGTTTGAAATAACCCATGTAGTCTGTTTAACAGGGAACCCCTGTTTAAAGCAACCCACATTGTCTGTTTAACAGGGAACCTCTGTTGAAAGCAACCCACATTATCTGTTTATCAGGGAGCCTATGTTTAAAATAACCCACAATGTCTGTTTAACAGGGTCAGTCTGGTTAAAATAACCCACAATTATTGTTTAACAGATGTCTCTTTTTTTTCAAAAATAAAAATTATTTCTCATTTTCCTTTTCTTTCTACGATATTAGTTCCCATATGAGTACAAGGTGGGTTTTCAAGGCTGAATGAAGGCTTACCTGTGAAAGAAAACCTCAAAAAAAGAAACCATTACAAGTTTTCACCACCCGAACTACTGTCGATTTTTTTCCCGTCCAGAATTGTAGGTTAATAATAAACTGGTCATATATTTCTATGTTTTTCAAGATCTTTCTGTATATTTCTTTAGTATCCTCTGGTGTTCAATGATTCTTGTATATAGCGTTTGTATTGTCTGACATATGTATACCCTACCTGGAGTATACCTGGAGAGGGTTTCAGGGGTCAATGCAGTCTTTACATGGTATCTGGGGTCTACATGATATCGGGGGTCAATGGAGTCTTTACATGGTATCTGGTAAACTCCTGGTATTTCTTTTCCAAGAAACACAAACATTCAGGTGCGCAAGAGACACCAGATACCATGATAAAGACTACAACCAAGCATACCTTGGGCAGAAAGGACGAACGCTTTCTACATCGATTATTAAATACCAGAGGAGAATAATTATGCACAGGATTATCCAGACATTATTCAACATGTCGGCATCAACAAATACAATATTCAATGGGAAGCTGCCACCATCAAACACACAAATCACACTGCAGCTACAAACACAAAAATCATAGAATCTGCCCTCATAGCTACCACTCCCAATTTCAACATCTCACAGCCACGATGAAACCCAGACGTCATTTCAAAATTCGCCCTCAAGAAGTACATACCAGCGCCCAGCCTCATACACAACACATCAGGAATCACATAGCACAAAGGAACTTCCTATCCAAATTTTTAGCTTAACTTCAGGACCTGTCTTCTCACCCAGCCACTGCTTGACACCTCCCTCCACTCACGTGTCCGGGGTGAGGTGTAACCTTCCCTGTATATTCTTGTTTTTATTTCACTTATATATCTGCTGAAGAGGACCCCAGAAGAGGGTCGAAATATACAGGTCAATTAATCTTCTGAGTTTCTGTTACCATGTGGGTTGTCATTGAGTATAGTTCCTTAGGCCTGGTCACAGACCGGGCCGCGGGGGCGTTGACCCCGAAACCCTCTCCAGGTATACTCCAGGTATGTTCAATGACCTTTTTTTTACCGTGTCGTTCAAAGTCCTGAATCATTCTCCTGTCTAGTGACCTTCGTGTCGAGCTTTATTTATTTTCTAACAGTATGATTGAACTCTAACAGCCAGATCGCTTTTTTTATATTTTGTAGCTAAGATTTCTTTGAACATATTATCAAAAGGGATGTAACACCGATAAGTACTGCAATATGATTGTACTCTAACAGCCAGGTTCCTTAAGTTTTTCTTTTGTAGCTAAGATATATTTTGTTATATTACAAAAGGAATACAGCATAGACAAGTATTGCTATGTGATTGAACTCTAACAGCCATATCTCTTTTTTTTCTTTTGTACGTAAGATTTCATTTATCTTTTCATAAAAGGGATGTAGCACCGACAAGTACTGTAATATGATTGAACTCTAACAGCCAGATCCTTATTTCTCCGTCTTTTGTATTACGTTGTGCGTCTCTTGTTGTGTGTGGATATCACCATGTGCGTCTCCTGTCGTGTGTGAATATCACCATGTGCGTCTCCTGTCGTGTGTGGATATTACCATGTGTACTCACCTAATTGTACTCACCTAATTGTGGTTGCAGGGGTCGAGTCTCAGCTCCTGGCCCCGCCTCTTCGCTGTCCGCTACTGGGTCTCTGCTCTCCCTGCTCCATGAGCTCTATCATACCTCGTCTTAAAACTATGTATGGTTCCTGCCTCCACTATATCTTTCTCTAGACTATTCCACTTCCTGACTACTCTGTGGCTGAAGAAATGCTTCCTAACATCCCTTTGACTCATCTGAGTCTTCAGCTTCCAGTTGTGTCCCCTTGTTTCTGTGTTCCCTCTCTGGAACATCCTGTCCCTGTCTACCTTGTCGTGTCTCCTTGTGTGTCTCCTGTCATGTGTGGATATCACCATGTGTGTCTCCTGTCATGTGTGGATATCACCATGTGTGTCTCCTGTCGTGTGTGGATATTACCATGTGTGTCTCCTGTCATGTGTGGATATCACCATGTGTGTCTCCTGTCATGTGTGGATATCACCATGTGCGTCTCCTGTCATGTGTGGATATCACCATGTGCGTCTCCTGTCGTGTGTGGATATCACCATGTGCGTCTCCTCCCGTGTGTGGATATCATAATGTGCGTCTCCTCCCGTGTGTGAATATCACCATGTGCGTCTCCTGTCGTGTGTGGATATCACCATGTGCGTCTCCTCCCGTGTGTGGATATCACCATGTGCGTCTCCTGTCGTGTGTGGATATCACCATGTGTGTCTCCTGTCATGTGTGGATATCACCATGTGTGTCTCCTCCCGTGTGTGGATATCACCATGTGTGTCTCCTGTCATGTGTGGATATCACCATGTGTGTCTCCTGTCATGTGTGGATATCACCATGTGTGTCTCCTGTCATGTGTGGATATCACCATGTGCGTCTTCTGTCATGTGTGGATATCACCATGTGCGTCTCCTGTCGTGTGTGGATATCACCATGGGCGTCTCCTCCCGTGTGTGGGTCATTTGTATAAATGGAAAGCGGGAGATGGAATTTTTGTGTTCTCTGCGTCTACTGGGTCGGAGATAACATCCAGACGACGGTCTTTTTTGGAAAGCGAAACGCAGGGCAGATGCGATTGTTTCTGCGTGGAGGTACTCCACGACTTTCTGACTGCAACATGTTTGCTTATTTGTGGGGGGGGGAGGTTGACTCACACACACACACACACACACACTCACGCACACATAGCTTTAAGACGAGGTATGATAAAGCTCATGGAGCAGGAAGAGTGACCCAGTAGCGACCAGTGAAGAGGCGGGGCCAGGAGCTATGACTCGACCCCTTCAACCACAACTAGGTGAGTACAAACACAAAGCAGAAAAGAAGAGGGAACAGCTGAAGCAGAGAATAAAAAAATGGCAGAGATAGGAAGGGGAATCATAGAACGCACACACACACAAATACACACACACACACACACACACACACACACACTCACATGCACACACACGCACACACACACACACACACAAATACACACTCACACACACACACACACACACTCACATGCACACACACATACACACCGGAGTTCTTAGTCTTCTTCAGTATTTAACTTGTTGTCTATCAAAGGGATGTTAGGAAGTATTTCTTCAGCCATAGAGTAGTTAGGAAGTGGAATAGTCTAGCAAGTGATGTAGTGGAGGCAGGAACCATACATAGCTTTAAGACGAGGTATGATAAAGCTCATGGAGCAGGGAGAGAGGGGACCCAGTAGCGATCAGTGAAGAGGCGGGGCCAGGAGCTGAGTCTCGACCCCTGCAACTACAGTTAGGTGAGTACAATTAGGTGAGTACACACACACACACACACACTCACACACGCACGCACACACCCACACTCACACATGACGGAAGGAATAGACTCCGAAGTGTCACTGTTTGCAGATGATGTGAAGTTGATGAGAAGAATTCAATCGGACGAGGACCAGGCAGAACTACAAAGGGATCTGAACAGGCTGCAAGCCTGGTACAGCAATTGGCTCCTGGAATTCAACCCCACCAAGTGCAAAGTCATGAAGATTGGGAAGAGCAAAGAAGACCGCAGACGGAGTACAGTCTACGGGGCCAGAGACTACAAACCTCAATCAAGAAAAAAGATCTTGGGGTGAGTATAACACCAGGCACATCTCCTGAGGCGCACATCAACCAAATAACTGCTGCAGCATATGGGCGCCTAGCAAACCTAAGAACAGCATTCCGACATCTTAATAAGGAATCGTTCAGGACCCTGTACACTGTGTACGTTAGGCCCATACTGGAGTATGCAGCACCAGTTTGGAACCCACACCTAGCCAAGCACGTAAAGAAGGAAGGGCAGTAAGGGTACAAAATAATGAAGGATAAAGAAGGAACATAGGGAAGGAGAGAGAACACAGAAGGAAAGTCACTAGCAAAGACGATGTCTGGAGATGGAGAGGCCAAGGAGTGGATAAGAGAGACAACAAGTTAAATGCTGAAGAAGACTAAGAACTCCGGAGGTAATGGCAATGGGAGGATGAAAGAAGAAGGTCATTGATGATCTATGGCCTCCAGGAGGCTGAAGAAGTGACCGGAAAGTAGGGGATGGAAGGAAGAGGAATGTAAGATCATGTAAATATTAGGATCCTCAGGAGGAGAAGACGAGATAGGTCAGCAGGCAAACTATAAGAGTATCGTGTGGTTCTCCCACAACCCACGTCAGATCACATTAACCTTCTGCTCACATCAACCGAATAAACTCCTCAGCCAATGGTCGTCTGGCAAATCTAAAAGTCGCCTTTGAGAATCTCATCAAAGAGTCATTTCAGACCCCTTTACTCAAGCTACGTTTGGCCCCTCCTGGAGTAAGCAGCACCAGCATGGAACCCACACCTGAAAAAGAGTATCTTAAGAAACTAGAGTGCAACAAGATTTCTTCCAAAGCTAAGGAGTATTAGCTATGAGGAGAGGCTAACGGAACTGACTCTCACTACCCTAGAGGGCAGAAGAACCAGGGGAGGCATGATAACAGCATACATAATACTCTGGACAATTGATATGCTAAACAGGAATAAGCTGTTGGAGAGTCGAGTTATTTAATTAATCTCAAGGTGGTCGGGAAGTGGAATAACCTCGTGGCGGAGGCAGACTCCATGCGCAGTTTTGAGAGTAGGTGGGATAGGACCCAGATGGCAATTACATATAGGTAAGTGCATATGGGTAATTACATATAGGTTAGTGCATATAGGTAAAAACACACATACACAACACATATATAAACAAACGAACTTAAACACACACAGCACACACACACACACACACACTCACGAGCTGAGTCTCGACCCCTGCAACCACAAATAGGTGACTACACACACACACACACACACACACACACACACAGGATCTGTGAATCGACCCCTGCAACCACAACTAGGTGAGTACACACACATGGAGCAGGGAGAGTGCGGATCTAGTAGCGACCAGCAAAGAGACGGTTCCAGGAGCTGTGAATCAACCCCTGCAACCACAAATAGGAAAGTACGCAAATATACACACAAACAGAAACGAACTTTCAGCCGAGTAATTACTCCTCTCCTCCCATGCACTTCTCTCTCTCCTGTCCTCCCATGCACTTCTCTCTCTCCTGTCCTCCCATGCACTTCTCTCTCTCCTTCCTCCCATGCACTTCTCCTCTCCTCCTCCCATGCACTTCTCTCTCCTCTCCCTCCCATGCACACTCTCTCTCCTGTCCTCCCATGAACTCTCTCTCTCCTCTCCTCCCATGCACTTCTCTCTCTCCTCTCCTCCCATGCACTTCTCTCTCTCTCCTCTCCTCCCATGCACTTCTCTCTCTTCTCTCCTCCCATGCACTTCTCTCTCTCCTCTCCTCCCATGCACTTCTCTCTCTCCTCTCCTCCCATGCACTTCTCTCTCTCCTCTCCTCCCATGCACTTCTCTCTCTCTCCTCTCCTCCCATGCACTTCTCTCTCTCCTCTCCTCCCATGCACTTCTCTCTCTCCTCTCCTCCCATGCACTTCTCTCTCTCCTCTCCTCCCCATGCTCCTCTCCTCCCATGCACTTCTCTCTGTACTCTCAAATGAACTCCTCCAAAACTGAAAAACTACAAACAGTGTAACGACCAGACAACCATAATAAGAAAAACTGGTCGTCCCCTGACTCGTTACTGCGTAAACATGTTTTGGACGTGATGCTCAAAAGTCGAACACCTGCTGTAAAAGTCTTGAACAGAGAGACTTGCAACAGATGTCTTGACGGGTGTTGAAGGCCAGGAACACGTGATGTCTTGACGGGTGTTGAAGGGCAGGAACAGATGTCTTGACGGTGTTGAAGGCCAGGAACAGGAATGTCTTGACGGGTGTTGAAGGCCGAACACGTGATGTCTTGACGGTGTTGAAGGCCAGGAACAGATGTCTTGACGGGTGTTGAAGGCCAGGAACACGTGATGTCTTGACGGGTGTTGAAGGGCAGGAACAGATGTCTTGACGGGTGTTGAAGGCCAGGAACACGTGATGTCTTGACGGGTGTTGAAGGCCAGCAACACGTGATGTCTTGACGGGTGTTGAAGGCCAGGAACAGGAGATGTCTTGACGGGTGTTGAAGGCCAGGAACAGGATGTCTTGACGGGTGTTGAGGCAGGAAACTGATGTCTTGACGGGTGTTGAAGGGCAGGAACAGATGTCTTGACGGGTGTTGAAGGCCAGGAACAGGAGATGTCTTGACAGGTGTTGAAGGCCAGAACGTGATGTCTTGACGGGTGTTGAAGGCAGGAACAGATGTCTTACGGATGTTGAAGGCCAGGAACAGTGATGTCTTGACGGGTGTTGAAGGGCAGAACAGGTCTTGACGGGTGTTGAAGGGAACCTGTGATGTCTGACGGTGTTAGGCCAGCAACACGTGTTCTTGACGGGTGTTGAAGGCCAGGAACAGGAATGTCTTGACGGGTGTTGAGCCAGGAACAGAGATGTCTTGACGGTGTTGAGGCCAGGAACACGTGATGTCTTGACGGGTGTTGAAGGCAGGAACAGATGTCTTGACGGGTGTTGAAGGCCAGGAACACGTGATGTCTTGACGGGTGTTGAAGGCCAGGAACAGGAGATGTCTTGACGGGTGTTGAAGGCCAGGAACACGTGATGTTTAGACGGGTGTTGAAGGCCAGCAACACGTGATGTCTTGACGGGTGTTGAAGGCCAGGAACAGGAGTTGTCTTGGCGGGTGTTGAAGACTAGAAACAGGTGTTGTATTCATGGGAATTAAAGACGGTTACGGAAGTAAAATCTCGTGGGTACGGAAGTAAATTCATGGGTAGCTTTGCGTAGGGGTGGTTTTGAAAAGGACCTGCCTTGTATGTGACAGTAGGCCTTCTGCAGTGTTACTCCATTCTTATGTTCTTATGTTCTTAAAACTGATATTGTCTTCACCCATGGTAACATCAGGAACAGGTGTCCTGTTGCCGGGTGTTGAAGACTAGGAGCAGGCTGTTTTTTTGACCGGTGTATAAGATCTGGAACAGCCGTGATTACCTACAAAGTCCGTCTCATTACCTAGAAGGAATGTCTCTCTGGCGTTTCCAGTAAGACACATTCTATTGCTACTCTTCCCCTCCCCCCCCCACTCTCTCCTTCTCCGTTGACTGCTACTTCCCCCCGTCCCTCCGTTTCCTCTCTCTTCTGCACAATACCAAATTCGTACCAATTCCTCTTCTCGGCTCTGACGATGGAAGTCAGCCTTCCCAGTGTGGTGCTAGGAAGCAAGGAACCACTCGCCTAACACACTCTCCTCGTTCCCCAATTGAGAATATCGTCTTTCATGTTAGTTTATATATGTTTCTTTTTAACCCCCTCTTATATATATATATTTTTTTTTATCTCCGAATCTTTACTGTCTTCTTTCTGGCCTATCTACCTGCCTGCCTGCCTGCCTGCCTGCCTGCCTGCCTGCCTGCCTCCTTCAAGACCTGTAACACTCTTCAGCTGCTTTGGAATGATAAAAGGAGAGTAGTGGACGGAAGGAAGGTGCGGTAAAAATTCGGGAATTCGGACTACTCAGCAGAAGTCCCACTGAACGGGGTCTTGCACGGAGATCATACTAAGAAGGTCAGACGAGGAGGCGGAGGCGGAGGAGGAAGAGGAGAAGCAGGAGGAGGAGCAGAAGGAAAAGATGAATAAGGAGGAAGAAGAGCATTTGAGCTATCTCTCAACTGAGGGACTAGATAATGTAAAATATATCTCAATTGTAGCAATACAAGTAGCAGCTGCTGGACAATACAAGTAGCACCTGCTGGACAATGCAAGTAGCACCTGCTGGACAATACAAGTAGCACCTGCTGGATTATACAAGTAGCACCTGCTGGACTATACATGTAGCACCTGTTGGACTATACAAGTAGAACCTGCTGGACTATACAACTAGCACCTGCTGGAATATACAAGTAGCACCTGCTGGACTATACAAGTAGCACCTTCTGGACTATACAAGTAGCACCTGCTGGACTATACAAGTAGCACCTGCTGGACTATACAAGTAGCACCAGCTGGACAAATATCAACAAGCGGAAATAAAGAAGCTGGTGTCAGGGAATCTTTCAATACAAAAACCAGACTTTGAGCGAAGCGTTGTGGCAAAAACAAAAGGATTCTCAGCTACCAGTGTCTTTATTTCCACAAGTAGGGCCTACTTAGCATAGGCCAGTAAGCCTATTGAAATGCTCCTCTCTTCTTATATGTGTTATGTGTGACTCGGTCATTCCAGATGAACAGAGAAATTTATTGGTGAGCAACGAAACTCTCTGACATTTAGATTATTTTTCATGGCCTTTTACCCATTTTTCTGTAGTAATTTTAAAAGATCTGTACTTATACTGTTGGTCAGCGAGGCAGGCTTCTAACACCAGTTATATAACAGCAGCCTGTAACACCAGTTATATAACAGCAGCCTGTAACACCAGTTGTTATGGAGATGGGCCTGTAACACCAGTTGTTATGGAGATGGGCCTGTAACACCAGTTGTTATGGAGATGGGCCTGTAACACCAGTTGTTATGGAGATGGGCCTGTAACACCAGTAGTCATGTAACAGTAGCCTCTAACACCAGTAGTCATGTAACAGTAGCCTCTAACACCAGTAGTCATGTAACAGTAGCCTCTAACACCAGTAGTCATGTAACAGTAGCCTCTAACACCAGTAGTCATGTAACAGTAGCCTCTAACACCAGTTGTTATGGAGATGGGCCTGTAACACCAGTAGTCAGGTAACAGTAGCCTCTAACACCAGTTGTTATGGAGATGGGCCTGTAACACAAGAAGTCATGTAACAGTAGCCTCTAACACCAGTTGTTATCTAACAGTAGCCTCTAACACCAGTTGTTATATAACAGTAGCCTCTAACACCAGTTGTTATCTAACAGTAGCCTCTAACACCAGTTGTTATCTAACAGTAGCCTCTAACACCAGTTGTTATCTAATAGTAGCCTCTAACACCAGTTATCTAACAGTAGCCTCTAACACCAGTTATCTAACAGTAGCCTCTAACATCAGTTCTTATCCAACAGTAGCCTCTAACACCAGTTGTTATCTAACAGTAGCCTCTAACGCCACTTGTTATCTAACAGTAGCCTCTAACACCAGTTGTTATCTAATAGTAGCCTCTAACACCACTTGTTATCTAACAGTAGCCTCTAACACCACTTGTTATCTAACAGTAGCCTCTAAC
Source organism: Cherax destructor (assembly GCA_009830355.1). NCBI lineage: Eukaryota > Metazoa > Arthropoda > Malacostraca > Decapoda > Parastacidae > Cherax > Cherax destructor. The sequence continues at coordinate 261,570 of WNWK01001520.1, read as the reverse complement.
ACCACTTGTTATCTAACAGTAGCCTCTAACACCAGTTGTTATCTAACAGTAGCCTCTAACACCACTTGTTATCTAACAGTAGCCTCTAACACCACTTGTTATCTAACAGTAGCCTCTAACACCACTTGTTATCTAACAGTAGCCTCTAACACCACTTGTTATCTAACAGTAGCCTCTAACACCCCTCGCACGTGTACCCAGTCTGTTTACCTTTCCCATTTGTCTTCTTGTTTACGTTCTTTAATAAAATTCCAAGTATTTTCAAAGTTGGCTTGCTTAGCGTTGAGCTTCGATAACCTAGTGAAAATAAACCTGCAAAGAAGCATGGAAGAAAAGAGAGGGATAAACAGACTTCTAAAGTGAGAATGAGAATGAGAGACTTCCTGAATACTGTTCAGAGGTAAAGGAAACTGAAAGAATGAAATACAAAATAAATAACTGAAGGAAGAATAGAGACATTCATAAATAATAGAAGAATAAATGGAAAAGACTGTGAAGTGAAGAAAAGAAACACACGTGAGCCTGGAAGAAATACAGAAAGCAGAGGACAGAAGTCGCCAGATATGTCAGCAGGAAAAGCTAGTAACGAATTTCTGAGAGTTCAAAGAGATGCGAAATGACACTGAAAGCATGATTCAGCTGCAAAACTGGAGTCAGAACCAAACTTTTTCCATAGCCACATCTGACAGAAGATGACTGCAAATTACGGAGAAGTAACACTAGACGAGGCGTCAGTAGAGAAACAAGAAACAAGAGGGAAAGCCTACGGGAAAATAAAACATTTCTATGAGACCTGGAAGGTGTTCTACTGGGTCTTGAGGCAGGGCGCTGAGGCAGGACGCTGAGGCAGGACGCTGAGGCAGGACGCTGAGGCAGGGCGCTGAGGCAGGACGCTTAGTGTTCTGAAAGCAAGAATCTTCAAGTAGTTAGAAACAAGGCACTTTCATTTTCTTCGCTTGTTCACATAACAATGAGATCGTTGGTAAGAATTGGGAGGGAAAGGAAGGACTGGGGTAGGATAAAACAGTGAAAAAGGTTGTGAGTACAAAGATAAGAAGAGAGAGTTAAGAAAGGTTATGTGCCTTAATCACTTTGCTTGAGTTTAACTAACTTATTTTTTAGTCACATAGTGACGTACACACACACGTGTATGTGAGGGACATGACGGAAGGATAGACTCAGAAGTGTCCTGGTTTGCAGACGATGTGAAGTTGATGAGGAGAATTCAATTGGATGAGGATCAGGCAGGACTACAATAGGATCTGGACAGGCTGCAAGCCTGGTCCAGAAACTGGCTCCTAGAGCCAAGTGCAAAGTCATAAAGATCGAGGAAGGGCAAAGAAGACCGCAGACAGAGTACAGTATAGGAGCTAAAGACTACAAACCTCACTCAGGAAAAAGAATCTTGGGGTGAGTATAATACCGGGCACATCTGAGCCGCACATCAACCAAATAACTGCTGCAGCATATGAGAGACTAGCAAACCTAACAATAGCTTTCCGATACCTCAGTAAGGAATCGTTCAAGACACTGTACACAGTGTACGTCAGGCCCATACTGGAGTATGCAGCACCAGTTTGGAACCCACACCTGGTCAAGCACGTCAAGAAATTAGAGAAAGTGCAAAGGTTTGCAACGAGACTAGTCCCGGAGCTAAGGGGCATGTCCTACGAGGAGAGGTTAAGTGAAATCGACCTGACGACACTGGAGGACAGGAGGGTCAGGGGACACATGATAACAACATATAAAATACTGAGAGGAATTAACAAGGTGGACAGAGACAGTATATTCCAGAGATGTGACACAGCAACAAGGGGTCACAACTGGAAGTTGAAGACTCATATGAGTCACAGGGATGTTAGAAAGTATTTCTTCAGCTTTAGAGTTGTCAGGAAGTGGAATAGTCTAGAAAGTGATGTAGTGGAGGCAGGAACCATACATATCTTTAAGACGAGGTACGATAAAGCTCATGGAGCAGGGAGAGAGAGGACCCAGTAGCGATCAGTGAAGAAGCGGGACCAGGAGCTGAGTATCGACCCTTACAACCACAATTAGGTGAGTACAATTAGGTGAGTACACAGGGGCGCTGGACGAAGAAATCAGGTACAGTAATGATCCAAGTGCTAGTGTATTCAGAACTTAGACAAAAGGGAGAAAATATGAACAATTATAATTTAGAAAAGTTTGAAGGTGGGTCTCCCAGGTGAGCTGGTCGCTTCTCGCTAACAAGCGCCCGGACGCGCCTTGCCAAGCGCCCGGACGCGCCTTGCCAAACATGAGCCCACACATGCGCACTGGTTTGGAAGCTCCTTTCTCGTGTCTTTCTTTCTCGAAGTTACATCTGTCTGCCTTAATTTCAGTTAATCTCAAAGTTATAACTGTCTGTCTAATTTTATGTTGTCTGTCTCAAAGTTACGTCTGTCAATGTAACTTTCTGTTGTCTTTGTGAAAGTTACATCTCTAACTTTCTGTTGTCAATATGAAAGTTGCATCTGTCTAACTTTCTGTTGTCTATATCAAAGTTACATCTGTCTGTCTAACTTTCTGTTGTCTATGTCAAAGTTATATCTGTCCGTCTAACTTTCTGTTGTCTATGTCAAAGTTATATCTGTCTGTCTAACTTTCTGTTGTCTATGTGAAAGTTACATCTTTCTGTCTAACTTTATGTTGTCTATGTCAAAGTTATATCTGTATGTCTAACTTTCTGTTGTCTATGTCAAAGTTACATCTGTCTGTCTAACTTTTTGTTAATCTTCAAGTTACATCTTTCTAACTTTCTAATATCTATGTCATTGTCACATCTATCTGTCTAGCCTTCTATTGTCTATCTCACTGTTGCTTCCATCTCTCTCCTGTTACGTGACTGAAGAAAAGAGAAACGTGCAAAGCAGTGTATTACTGTGAGAACATTTCGCTCCACATGGATCATTGTCGGTCCTGTTGCGTCATCGTCTCCCTCGACACAGAGCTTCACTAAGTCACGACGCGTCTACACAGAGCGAAACGTTGACACAGTCGAAGTTTCGATCGAAGGAATGGGAAAGGTTAGCTCCAGTTCCTGGGATCATGAGACCTTCACCTGCACTAGCAGGCTTTCCCTTTCTCCCCTTTCACCTTTCCGAAACGTCAGGGTATAGGAACACCAGCGTCAGAGGCTTAAAGAGTTCCAGGTGGGGCGAAACGTAGCCACACTGTCTTATTACTTATACATGTGTACATTTAGCTAATGGAAGTTATTATGAAATAATAAAGCAACTAAGGTGTTTTTATTAATAGTAAAAAAAAAACTAGCGAAAGTATATTAAATCTCTTGGTTATTATTATTATTAGAATAATAATAATAATAATAATAATAATAATAATAATAATAATAATAATAATAATAATAATAATTATTATTATTATTATTATTATTATTATTATTATTATTTATTTTTCTTCCTCTTCTTCTTCTTTTCCTTTTTCACCTCATTCTCCTCCTCCCTCTACCTTATTCACCTTCTCCTTCACCTCCTCCTTCTATTCTTCTTTCACCTCTTCTTCCTCCTCTTCATCAGCCTCCTTTTCATTTACTCATCCTCTTCCACTTCCATCTTCCCATCCACCACCTCTTCCTCCTTTCTTCCTCCTCTTCCCTTCCTCCTCCTCCTCCCATTTCGTCTTCACTTACCAAACATTTTCTCTCAGATTAGACAGTCATTTCTGGGTGAACTTGCTTATTCATTTTTCTACTCTGTGGATTTAGTCAGTAGTTTCCCCATAAAAGGCGTGTCTCCCCCAGCTCTTTTGTATTCATGGCAATTTTGATGTGTATTTTGTATTTTTTGTGTATTCTATGCAAATTTTGGACCGACTCAACTAAAAAGGAGGACTGGGAATACTGCTTCTGCTGCTGTCTCGCTCTGCTGGTCTTCCAAGTGTGTGTGTGTGTGTGTGTGTGTGTGTGTGTGTGTGTGTGTGTATGTGTGTGTGTGTGTGTGTGTGTGTGTATGTGTGTGTGTGCGTGTGTGTGTGTGAGTGGGAGTGTGTGTGTATGTGTGTGTGTGTGTGTGTGTGTGTGTGTGTGTGTGTGAGTGTGTGGAGTGTGTGTGTGTGTGTGTGTGTGGGTGTGTGTGAGTGTGTGTGTGTGTGTGTGTGGGTGTGGTGTGTGTGTGTGTGTGTGTGTGTGTGTGTGTGTGGTGTGTGTGTGTGTGTGTGTGGTGTGTGGTGTGTGTGTGTGTGTGTGTGAGGTGTGTGTGTGTGTGTGTGGTGTGGTGTGTGTGTGTGGTGAGTGTGTGTGTGTGTGATGTGTGTGTGTGTGTGTGTGTGTGTGTGGAGTGTGTGTGTGTGTGTGTATGTGTGTGGTGTGGTGTGTGTGAGTGTGTAGTGTGCTGTGCCGTGCTGTGTGATGATGTGTCGTGGTGTGTTTGTCAGTGAGTTGTTACTATGTCTTAACTTGTATGGTTACTCCCTCCACTATTGTGGTTCAAGCAGTCAGCTCTGGCCCTGCCTCTTACTGAAGATTGCTACTGGTCCTACTCCCTGCTCCATGACTTTATCAAACCGAGTCTTAAACTTTAGGTTCCTGCCCCTATGTCGCTTTCTAGCTATTCCACTTCCTGACAACTCTATGACTGAAGAAATACTTCTAACATCCCTTTGACTCATGATCTTCAACTCCAATTATGACCCCTTGTTTCTGTGTCCTCTCTGGAACATCTTGTCTCTGTCCACCTATCTATTCTCAGTATTTATGTCGTTATCATGTCTCCTAACCTCTGTCCTCTAGTGTCGTCAGGCCGATTTCCCTTAACCTTTCTTCGTAGGACAATCCCCTTAGCTCTGGGACTAGTCTTGTTGCAAACCTTTGCACTTCTCTAATTTCGTGTGTGTGTGTGTGTGTGAGTGGGAGTGTGTGCGTGTGTGTGTGTGAGAGTGGGTGTGAGTGTATGTGTGTGTGTGTGAGTGTGAGTGTGTGTGTATGTGTGTGTGTGAGTGTGTGTGTGTGTGTGTACTCACCTATATATAGTTGCAGGGGTCGATTCACAGCTCCTGGCCCCTCCTCTACTATAGTTGTTATAAGTTCCACTCTCTCCCTGCTCGAAGAGCCTTATCATACCTTTTCCTAAATCTACATATGGATTCTGCCTCTACCACTTTACTCTCCAAAGTGTTCTACTTCCTGACAACTCAAAGGCTGAAGAAATACTCCCCAACATCCCTGTAACTCATCTGAGCTTTCAGCTTTCAGCTTTCAGCTTCCCCTGTTCCTGTGCGTGTGTGTCAAAATACTTATTTATAATTTCTTATTTATACCAACAGAACTTTGCTCATATCATAAAACGTTTGTTTCCTAAATTTCTAATGGTTAACCATTCTGTGAAGAAAACATTTCTTATTCTCCTTCTCCTCCTCTTCCTCAGGTTACAATTGTGGCTTCTTGTTACACTTGTTGCAGGTGCCAGTAATTCTTCTTTATCTACTCTTTAACTTCCTTTAATAACCATATACGTGGTTGTCATCAGTCGACTTCAGTGATAACAATATCTTATCATAACTCGCTACTAAGTCATGATGGTTATAAGCATGACCATGATTTATAAAGAGGTGGAGGGGTAAGCCAGCTGAAGGCCTCGGTCAGATGACCAAAAGCTCCAGCTGTGGGTCATCATATGACTAAGACCCGCGTCAGGAAACACCTGTCATGTTTCCTGACAGACATTATACCTACCAACGCGCTACTCTCAGCTCTGGTTAGGTAAGGTTTGTCAGGAAACAGGACAAGTGTTTCCTGACGCTGGTTTTAGTCATTATGACCCGCAGCTGGAGCTTTTGGTCATCTGACCGAGGCCTTCCGGTGGCTTATTGGTCCATCCCTTTAATAATTAAGGTTTTAATTATAATAATTTATTTTACTTTCCTAACTTATCCGCTTGCTTGTTAGGCACTGGCACCACACACTTATCCAAAAGCTTGTTAGGCGCTGGCACCACACCCTTGCTGCAAATTTCAGTTTTGGATTAACATATGTTGCAAATGTTTGAAAGCTGATTCATACTTCGCCTGGTTAGAATTGTGAGTTTTGAATAATTTATTGACCTTTCGTTGACAGTTTTTTTAATAGTATCTCCTAGATCTCTCTTTCTATCTGATACTTTCAATGTTTTGTCAGAGTCTATGTTCTTCACGTGGCCTACTTTTGGCTTTCTCCAATTCTCATTACATGACATTTGTCTCCGTTAAATTTCATCGTCCATCTATCAGTCCATGTGCTTAATTTATCTAGACCCTCTTGTAAAAAAATATAATAGTTTTTATTATTAATTTTACGTTAGATTTTTGCATTATTTTTAAAAATATTCACCCCGCTTGTGACATCTCCCCACGAGAACATTTTTTTTTTTTTTTTTTTTTACAACAAAAGCCTCTCACACATTGCTATAGTCTGCCTTTTATTCCTGTTATATTTTGCAGTTTCTAGATTAGTCTTCCATGGGTAACTATCAATTTTGTTTATGTTTTTAATAAATGCTATAATTTCATTCGTTTTCTTGAACAAGACGGAACGGGTGGCATTTGAACCCATGGCTGGCGAGTCCAGGCCTGTGTTTCAGGATTCACTTGTCATGGGGTTCAATCCCCCACCCATTCCCTGATTTCTTGAACAATTTCCGTAACTCGGGAAAGCGGTAAACATAACTCTACTTCACAACTCTTTGTGCTTTTTTTTTCTAAAGCCAAATTGGCAGGTGTTGAGTATGTTTTGTACTGTAATAAACGAATATAACCTCTTGTGTTTTAGCACTGATGAGAGTCATTTGGCAACACCAAGGGCTGGAAGGTTGCCAGAAATCAGTAGCAAACTCTTCTGAATAGAAAAGAACTCAAAAAAACATTGTGATGTCTCCTGTGCTTCAATCCTCTTTTCATTTTCTGTCAAGTGTCCAGAATGGATTTCTTTACTTCCTCTACAATTATTTCCACATTCTCCATTACAGCCGTCTGTTTGGGATGCAAATCTTTCTCATTAAAATATCTTCCATTGCCAACAAACGCTGAAACTTAAATAATACTTCTCACATTTCCTCCTCAACTTCGGTCAATTAGAAGTTTTTTTGTTTTAATTTGTATTTCGTCTTTAACATTTACTTGACTTTTAGCAGACGTGAATAAGAGATTTGCTTCTACGTCGCTCCTGTTTCTTTCTCATGCGTCTTCAGAATCTCTCATTACAGTATTTCTCATTATTTTTGTATATTCCTTTTTTTGGGGGGGATAAACTGTTTAGTTCCGTTTTCTTTTGTCTTCTTCAACTCCCCGAACTAATTATTCATATCAGTGACGAGGAATTTTTAATCCCATTTACTGTCTCTAAAAAACTCTTAACACATTATTTTTTTTTTCTTATAAATAAATCCTTCTCGTTTAACTGTTTGTTTTAATATGCTAAATTCCATTTAACTATTTATGTTACTTTCAATATAACATAATTACGATTTCCAAGTGGAATTAAATAGTTTACCTTGAAAATATCGACCTTTATAGTGGGTAATATTTGTATTTATTAGTGATGGGATGCTGCCTTTTTGCTCGTGTTGTTTTATTTACATACTGATGCATGAAAACAAAAATCCTCCATTGCTTTTGGGAATTGAATTGACTATTTATTTTCAGTTCCAGCGTCAAGCTGTCCAGATTGCTTCTTTACAGTTTAAAATATCTATGTAAATTTCTTTTTTTTTTTAGGCTCAATCTTCATTGATATTTTTCTCGGCGTTATGAGATGCCATATTAATCTGATCAGTGTGTAATAGTAAGCCAGCTGAAGGTCTCTGTCAGGTGACCAAAAGCTTCCTAACAAGTTAATACCTAACCTAACTTATTAATCTGATCAGACGCTTCTCTCTACACATTAATAGCTGCATAATCCTACGGGTTTAGCGCTCTCCCTTGATTCATCGCTAAAATATAGAAGGAAAAACATATACTATTGTGTTTTGGATTTCATTTTCCCTCAGTCATTCTTATTTTTCTCACCAATAATTCAAAGTTGTCTAGGAAAACATGTTTTTAATGAGGTTTTATACAATAAAAACTACTCGGCGAGGAGAAGAAGAGGCAGAGTAGTGAGGGGGGAGTAGCAGCATCTTTGATATACCTTTGAAGAGTTCCCAGAGTTTTCATACTCATAGTCAAACCTGAATTAGAAAGCTTATATCAGGTTTATATAAAGGTGTCTCGTAGCACTATTGCTAGCGGACTCAGCTCACTAACTGAGGTCCGGGGGGTCGATCCCCGGTACGGGTGGAAACATTAGGACGTGTTTCATCAATAAGACACCTGCTGTCCATGTTCACCTAACAGTAAAATAGGTACCTGGGTGTTAGTCGACTGGTGTGGGTCGCATCCTGGGACAAAATTGGACTAATTTGCCCGAAATGCTCTGCATAACCAGGGGCTTTCTGTATAGTAGTTTGTCATTGATGTCAGAAATGGTTTGTATTCTTTGCACATATACTTATAGAAATAAAGAATATTATTATTATTATTATTATTATTATTATTATTATTATTATTATTATTATTTTTATTATTATTATTATTATTATTATTATTATTATTATTATTATTATTATTACTTTAGGCTTTCCCTCTAGCACTTTTTTTTTACTTAATTCAACTATAATAATATTCACAGTTTTTACAGACTTGTTTATCTCACAAATTTCTCCCATTTTTACATTTTTACTCGTTATGCTTCGCTTGTTCTGTGTTCTCTTCTTGTTTCTTAGCTTCTTTGAGAGAGCATATGGTAGCTGGTTGCTGGAGCATTGACTCTGTGACACATTTGTCTTCTTGTGACACATTTGTCTTCTTGTGACACATTTGTCTTCTTGTGACACATTTGTCTTCTTGTGACACATTTGTCTTCTTGTGACACATTTGTCTTCTTGTAACACATTTGTCTTCTTGTGACACATTTGTCTTCTTGTGATACATTTGTCTTCTTGTGACACATTTGTCTTCTTGTAACACATTTGTCTTCTTGTGACACATTTGTCTTCTTGTAACACATTTGTCTTCTTGTGAC
>WNWK01001520.1:217500-247500 GCA_009830355.1 Cherax destructor | reverse complement strand
TCCTTTTCTTATTCTCAAATTAACCCCTTTTTCCTATTCTCAAATTTATGCTTTTCAGAATTAACCCTTTTTGTGCTATTCTCAAATTACCCCTCCAAATCCTTTTCCTCTTCCCAAATTAAGCCCCTTTCAAACCTGCCTCTTCTCCCTCAGGTGAGTGGTGTGGTCAACAACACCGGCCACAGTGTAGTCTTCACCGTGGATGAAGACACTGAAGACCAGGTTTCCCCGGGGTCAGTGGGCGGCCTGGGCGGCGGGAGCCTCAACGTGGGCGGCTCACTCGGCAGGACGATGGGCGGCGACGGCATGGGTGGCCTGGGCGGCCAGGAGGATCACCTGATCGGCAGTGTGTACGCCCACAGAGGGCACCGCCACAAGAATCCGCCTTTGAACATCACTGGAGGTCCTCTGTCCTACAGATACAGGGTGAGTGGTGCTTCCCCCCAGGGTGAGTGGTGCTTCCCCCCAGGGTGAGTGGTGCTTCCCCCCAGGGTGAGTGGTTCTTTCCCCCCAGGGTGAGTGGTGCTTCCTCCCAGGGTGAGTGGTGCTTCCCCCCAGGGTGAGTGGTGCTTCCCCTCAGGGTGAGTGGTTCCTTCTTCCCAGGATGAGTGGTGCTTCCTCCCAGGGTGAGTGGTGCTTCCCCCCAGGGTGAGTGGTGCTTCCCCCCAGGGTGAGTGGTTCCTTCCCCCCAGGATGAGTGGTGCTTTCCTTCCAGGGTGAGTGGTGCTTTCCCCCCAGGGTGAGTGGTGCTTCCCTAGGGCGAGTAGTGCTTTCCTAAGGTGACTAGTGCGTCTTAGGGTGACCCAGGGTGAGGACAGTTCTAGAGAGGATTGCTGTTTTGCTACTTTTTAAGTGCCAGTGTGAAGGTGTCACTTACCGTGTGAAGGTGTCACTTACCGTGTGAAGGTGTCACTTACCGTGTGAAGGTGTCACTTACCGTGTGAAGGTGTCACTTACCGTGTGAAGGTGTCACTTAAATTGTGAAGGTGTCACTTAAATTGTGAAGGTGTCACTTAAATTGTGAAGGTGTCACCTACCGTGTGAAGGTGTCAATTGTATCGTATGACTGTCATTTTTAACGTAAGAGTGTCAACCGCAGAACAAGGGTGTGAATTGTAGCGCGAGGGTGTGAATTGTAGCACGAGGGTGTGAATTGTAGCGCAAGGGTGTGAATTGTAGTGCGAGGGTGTGAATTGTAGAGCGAGGGTGTGAATTGTAGCGCGAGGGTGTGAATTGTAGCGCGAGGGTGTGAATTGTAGCACGAGGGTTTGAATTGTAGTGCAAGGGTGTAAATTGTAGCGCGAGGGTGTGAATTGTAACTCGAGGGTGTGAATTGTAGTGCGAGAGTGTAAATTGTAGGCCGAGGGTGTGAATTGTAGTGCGAGAGTGTGAATTGTAGCGCGAGGGTGTGAATTGTAGTGCGAGGGTGTGAATTGTAGTGCGACAGTGTGAATTGTAGTGCGAGGGTGTGAATTGTAGCACGAGGGTGTGAATTGTAGCACGAGGGTGTGAATTGTAGCACGAGGGTGTGAATTGTAGCACGAGGGTGTGAATTGTAGCACGAGGGTGTGAATTGTAGCACGAGGGTGTGAATTGTAGCACGAGGGTGTGAATTGTAGTGCGAGGGTGTGAATTGTAGCACGAGGGTGTGAATTGTAGCTCGAGGGTGTGAATTGTAGCACGAGGGTGTGAATTGTAGCACGAGGGTGTGAATTGTAGCACGAGGGTGAATTGTAGCACGAGGGTGTGAATTGTAGCACGAGGGTGTGAATTGTACCGAGGTGTGAATTGTAGCACGAGGTGTGAATTGTAGCACGAGGGTGTGAATTGTAGCACGAGGTGTGAATTGTAGCACGAGGGTGTGAATTGTAGCACGAGGGTGTGAATTGTAGCACGAGGTGTGAATTGTAGCACGAGGTGTGAATTGTAGCACGAGGGTGTGAATTGTAGCACGAGGTGTGAATTGTAGGAGGGTGTGAATTGTAGCACGAGGGTGTGAATTGTAGCACGAGGGTGTGAATTAGCACGAGGTGTGAATTGTAGCACGAGGGTGTGAATTGTAGAGAGGGTGTGAATTGTAGCACGAGGGTGTGAATTGAATTGTAGCACGAGGGTGTGAATTGTAGCACGAGGGTGTGAATTGTAGCACGAGGGTGTGAATTGTAGCACGAGGGTGTGAATTGTAGCACGAGGGTGTGAATTGTAGCACGAGGGTGTGAATTGTAGCACGAGGGTGTGAATTGTAGCACGAGGGTGGAATTGTAGCACGAGGTGTGAATTGTAGCACGAGGGTGTGAATTGTAGCACGAGGGTGTGAATTGTAGCACGAGGGTGTGAATTGTAGCACGAGGGTGTGAATTGTAGCACGAGGGTGTGAATTGTAGGTGCAGAGAGGTGTGAATTGTAGCACGAGGGTGTGAATTGTAGCGAGGGTGTGAATTGTAGCACGAGGGTGTGAATTGTAGCACGAGGTGTGAATTGTAGCACGAGGGTGTGAATTGTAGTGTGAGGGTGTGAATTGTAGTGCGAAGGTGTGAATGTGTAGAGAGGGGTGTGAATTGTAGTCGGAGGGTGTGAATTGTAGTCGAGGGTGTGAAGTTGTAGTCGAGGGTGTAATTGTAGCACGAGGGTGTGAATTGTAGCACGAGGGTGTAATTGTAGCACGAGGGTGAATTGTAGCACGAGGGTGTGAATTGTAGCACGAGGGTGTGAATTGTAGCACGAGGGTGTGAATTGTAGCACGAGGGTGTGAATTGTAGCTCGAGGGTGTGAATTGTAGCACGAGGGTGTGAATTGTAGCCGAGGGTGTGAATTGTAGCGCGAGGGTGTGAATTGTAGCACGAGGGTGTGAATTGTAGCACGAGGGTGTGAATTGTAGCACGAGGGTGTGAATTGTAGCACGAGGGTGTGAATTGTAGCACGAGGGTGTGAATTGTAGTGCGAGGGTGTGAATTGTAGCACGAGAGTGTGAATTGTAGCACGAGGGTGTGAATTGTAGCACGAGGGTGTGAATTGTAGCACGAGGGTGTGAATTGTAGCACGAGGGTGAATTGTAGCTCGAGGGTGTAATTGTAGCACGAGGGTGTGAATTGTAGCTCGAGGGTGTGAATTGTAGCGCGAGGGTGTGAATTGTAGCACGAGGGTGTGAATTGTAGTGTGAGGGTGTGAATTGTAGCACGAGAGTGTGAATTGTAGCTCGAGGGTGTGAATTGTAGCATGAGGGTGTGAATTGTAGCGCGAGGGTGTGAATTGTAGCACGAGAGTGTGAATTGTAGCTCGAGAGTGTGAATTGTAGCCCGAGAGTGTGAATTGTAGCACGAGAGTGTGAATTGTAGGGTGTCAAGTGCAAAGTAAAAATATATCTCAAAAAATCAAATTACGAAAATATATAAAATCTAATGTGAAGAACCAGTGTCTTAAAAATTAACTATTTTCCAGTAAAATAATTAATATTAATAAACAAAAACAAATAATAAAGGTAAACATCAATAATAATTTAATAAATGAATGAATTACATACAATCACACTTAAATATATCAGGTAAATAAATAATTGAATATATAAATAAGCAAATAATTATGTAAAATGTTCAATTAACTAATGGTTATAATCATAGCTATAATTTTTAAACATTAATAATAATTAAACATCAATAATAATTTAATAAATGAATGAATTACATACAATCACACTTAAATATATCAGGTAAATAAATAATTGAATATATAAATACTCAAATAATTATGTAAAATATTCAATTAACTAATGGTTATAATCATAGCTATAATTTTTAAGGAGGTCGAGGGGTAAGCCCGCGGAAGGCCTCGGTCAGATGACCAAAAGCTCCAGCTGTGGGTCATCATATGACTGAGACCCGCGTCAGGAAACACTTGTCCTGTTTCCTGACAAACCTTACACCTACCATGTAAATCGTTCAATTAAAAAGAAGTGGGTTACTTATATGATTAAGACCTGTGTCCTTAAATAAATAATGAAATAAGTAATAAGTGGATAAATGTATAAATAAGCAGTCGCAGGTGAAACTCCGCCTTTGGAAACACGCAGCAAATGCATTTCTTGAAGCCTCAGGAAGGATAAACATAATTTCCGACACAAAGAAGGTCAATATCCACCATGGAGTCCTTGGAAGCCTCACTGAAACAGAATTCATGAACCAATTTACGTTTTGAAAGTCACATAGGTATTTCCCTTCCGCCCTGTGTTGGGCACCAGCATCCAGCCGTTTGAGTTCGGCTGGTATATATATCGCTTTCTGATTGAACGCTGCAAAATCTATGAAGGTTGGAATCGAATTGACATTTGAGAATGTAAACATTGTGGCCAGCCGCAGGTTCCTAGTGGTTAACCCACTGGCTCCTTTTTTTTTTTGTCTCGTCTATATCATTTTTGTGATTGGCTGGCGTGAAATATATATGAGACTAGAATTCTGAATAATTTCTTTTTTGGGTGTGAAAAGTCGGACTGTCTCTCCTGAGAGACAGTGTGTCTGTCTAGTCTCTGATCTCGCTTAGTCGGTCTCGTCTATTTTGATTGGCTGGTAAAAAAAAAACATCTCCAAGACCATACTGGTGGTATAATATTTGTCAGGAAACAAGACGAGTGTTTCCCATCGCGGGTCTTTGTCATTGACGACCCACAGCTGGAGCTTTTGGTCATCTGACCGAGGCCTTAAACAGGCTTACACCCTCCACCTCTTTAAAAATCATTGTTATGGTTATAACCATTAATATTTTGCTGCTGCTCCTAAGACCATATTGTAGTGAGGATATTATTATTATTATTATTATTATTATTATTATTATTATTATTATTATTATTATATTATTATTATTATTATTATTATTATTATTGTTGTTAGTAGTAGTAGTATTAGTAGCAATTGTTGTTGTTTGTTGTTGTCGATTTGCCTGTACTCTCCCGGCCCGGGTCTTCTCCAGATAGTGACCCGGCCTTGGCTCCCTATCGTGGGAGTATCTGAGACCTACGTCTCCCATGGGAGGAGGTACAAGTACCTCCTCATCGTTGGGACCAACTGTCCCCAGGCCTAGCCACGTTCCCCACCCTCACGGGGCTCGTAGGGAGAAGCTAGGCCTCTCTGGTCTGCCATCGTCCCCGCCCCAGGGAGGCTGATGGGAAGGGTAGTCTTGCGAGCTGCAGATGGTAGCAAGCTTTGGCACCTATCCTGCCCTAAAAGGGTTGGGCATGGTGAATCCCCTTCTGTAGTAATTATTATTATTATTATTATTATTATTATTATTATTATTATTATTATTATTATTATTATTATTATTATTATTATTATTATTATTATTATTATTATTATTATTATTATTATTATTATTATTATTATCTATGCAATGAATGCTAAACATGTGTGGGTCGTACAGCGCTGCAGGTTGTATATGGTTGCGTTGGATCTCGTGAAGGCATGAGGAGTCCACCGCAGTGTGTGTTAATACATAATGTTAGTGTACACACTGCAGGAACTACCCAGCTACAAACGAGATGTTACTCATTTTTTTTAAACGAGTTGTGTTTCTGCTTCTTTAGACTTACAAATAAGTTGTGTTCCTGGCTTTTCGATTGGTTGGTTGATGGGGGTTTAATTTTTTTTATAACCACACGAGGGTCATTAATGCCTGACCACAGAATCAAGAATGTTGTAATACCTAAAATAGGGATTAATTTAAAGTCAGTTTACGTACAGTAAGAAGCATACATCTCTGGGTGTATATATACTGGGTTTTTTTCCGGGTTAGTTTATATCCGACAGGACAGAGTCCTGACACGGGTCTTAATCAAGAGTCAACTTGTGTTAATTCAGCCTCCGAAAGTGTTATTTCTTTGATAGTACTGCTGCTGCTGCTGCTGCTGCTGCTGCTGCTGCTCGGCTGTTAATGAAGAACAAGCTTTACTGTGAAGAAGTTTCGCTTTATGCACAGTTTTATCAATCAAAATGTGATGAAGCTGTACATAGAGCAAAACGTTGTGACAATAAAATCTTGCTCCTGACCTTCGTTTTCCCTAGTATGTTGGCTGGCAGCACCCTTATGCATCTTAAACACTGGGAAAAAAAAAAGTAATGTTGGTCCTCGGCGTGTAATGCAATAAATTATAGTTTAAAATGTGAGTTCTGCCACGGGGATAGTTTTATGTTGTGCAAATGAGAACAAAAATGACCTAGCGAATCCTAACCAACATAATATGAAGTGGCAGAATCAACCAAACTTTCTCCGTTATCAGCAGAAATGAAAATGGAGCTGTGGGTGACCAGGTCCGGTAACTGACTCAAATGCTAACTGCTGGTAGACCTTGAAGGTGTATTCAAGCCAAAAATAAAAATATTAGTTTTGCTTTTATCTCCCAGAATAAAAGTTTTGTGCAAGAAATTAACAATTTAGTAGTTTAGATAGGTTGTTAGTATCATGATAGATATATATATATATATACAATAACGGCTGAGTTTCAACGAGGACTAAATCTTGAATTGGCTGTCGAGTGGCCCAACTGAGTAACTTAAGGCGGCGTTTGTTAGTACAAGATCTTGCGTACCTTCACATTCTTGCAGCCAAGGTCATGCACAACGAGGACATTCCTTCATGCAAGTCGTATGACAGAGAATCTTGCTAGTCCCAGTCACAAGTCCTACGATGCAAAAGATATGAATAGATTCACTCACGGATCACTTTATCTCTCAAGTGTAGGTCTCAGTTTCCCAGCATCCAGACCCGTCCTCGCGCTAACCACCCACACCCAGACCCGTCCTCGCGCTCACCACCCACACCCAGACCCGTCCTCGCGCTCACCACCCACACCAACGAGTCCAGTCACTATTGATGCTCCTGTACAAAGGCGGGAGCCACTAATCAATTTGCCGAGCATGCAGTTCTAACAACAGCATTTCCCTGTCATGAACAGGGGAAAAACCAGAAGGAATCGTATACTTAATGATATGACCAACCCACTATTATTTCTCCTCCATATTCCGATTTCTAGTGTATCCATCTCTGTTTTTTCTAGCGTCCTGGGTTTCCTAACACGGCAATAAATAGTTTTAAGCATCTCCGAAGTGGTGCCTCTAAGTGCCTGATTTTGTCCATACCTCTAACGTTTTCGATTATAATCTGAGAACGCCTATTTTGATCGGTTTAAGATGTTTAAGGCGGGTGTACTGTAACAAGAGAAGGATTCATGGAGCTGTTGATAAGTGCGCAGCTCCCGGACCTGTGGTCAATGTTGTTTAGATTCCGGATCTGCTTTACGTGTGATCACCTGAGAAAATCTACTCGAGAAAATCTGCTCTGATTGGCTAATTTGTAATTTTATGTACTAATTTGCCAATTCTGTACTAATTTTCCAAGTTTGTCTTATTTGTCAATTTTATGTACAGATTTTCCAGTTTTATGTGCTAATTTACCAATTGTTGTGTTATTTGCCAATTTTATGTACAAATTTACCAATTTTGTGTGCTAATTTACCAATTTTGTGTGCTATCGGCCAATTTTACTTAAAACAAAATGTGAAGTCATTCTTCGAGCAATAACTTAACCTCGCCTGAGTGGCTTAAATCTTTAAAGGTTGGAGCATCTTATGGGCGAGATGCTGTCCATAAGATGCTTTTTGGATGCAAATTGACTAATTTTATAACTTAATAAATTTGGAATGGTTAGATTCATAGTCACCTTCTATGAAGATGACTATAAATCTAACGACTCAAAAACAGATTGACAGATTAAATCAAAATAAATCTCCAGGCCCTGATGACCTTGTGATAACTTGTGAATGTATACTGCACTCTGAGCTCTTCTTCCACGTGTATGGAGGTAGAGGCAGTGGCGGACCAACATTATTTGGGGCTCTGAAGCTTGAACTGTTATGGGATTACCTTGGCAACCAGCAATGGCAAGCCTATATCATATTTTAATAACCTTTTAATCTTTACTTTAATTTTTAAGCAATGTGGACAAAAATCGCTTCTGGGTCCCCTTCGGGATTAGTGGGCCTAAAGCTTAAGCTTTATTAGTTTCTTAGTAGATCCGCCAATGGGTAGAGGGTGCTGGGCATACACAACACGGGGATACATAGCCCAAGCAGCTAGTATCTTTTCTCATCCTTCCCATTTTCTATAGCGCAAGTCACCATCACTTGTCTATCCTTACATATCTCAGTGTCCAGCTTTTTACTGAAAAATCACCATTTTTTTTTCCTTGCGCACTCCACAGTATAAAGCTGCGCAGGAGCCTTGACATGAAGGCGTTGTGACGCTAATGTATTTTCGGCAAGGCACTGTGGTTAGTGCCTGCCTCCTGCCCACGCAATTCCTGTCACAGGACGAGCGCCCACCCAACGGAGCTGAAC
Source organism: Cherax destructor (assembly GCA_009830355.1). NCBI lineage: Eukaryota > Metazoa > Arthropoda > Malacostraca > Decapoda > Parastacidae > Cherax > Cherax destructor. The sequence continues at coordinate 239,120 of WNWK01001520.1, read as the reverse complement.
GTATTCCTTCCTTTATTAATCCTACGATGTATGAGGCATGAAGGGTTATTGCTTCTGCCTTTGTACTCGCCTAGTTGTAGTTGCAGGGCTGGATTCATAGCTCCTGGCTCCCCCTGTCTCTGTGTGAGCTGTTAGGGGTGATATATATATATATATTAATATATATATATATATATATATATATATATATATATATATATATATATATATATATATATATATATATATATATATATATATAGGATTCGAACTTGCACTCTCTGTATCAAAATTCACAGTACGTATTTTCGACACTCAGTCAGGGTGGCGAAAGTAGTGTGTGTGTGTGTGTGTGTGTGTGTGTGTGTGTGTGTGTGTGTGTGTGTGAAACAATTTTGTGTGTGGGTTGTTTCCTGTAGGTAATTACCTATTTATATTAGCAAGAAAAGAGGAGAAATATGTTGAGTGCTTAATCTCACCTCTTAAATCTTAATCGAATGATAGAATTATCAAGGTGTTATCTATTTTGAACCTCTTCTATGAAGTCCCTTTCCACTTAGAGGTGATAAAAGTGGCAATGGTAGTTGCAGTTGTGGTGGTAGTTGTAGTGGTGGTGATGATTGTTGTGGTGGTGGTTGTAGTGGTGGTGGTTGTAGTGGTGGTGATGATGGTTGTGGTGGTAGTTGTAGTGGTGATGATAATGGTTGTGGTGGTAGTTGTAGTGGTGGTGATGATGGTTGTGGTGGTAGTTGTAGTGGTGGTGATGATGGTTGTGGTGGTAGTGGTAGTGGTGGTGATGATGGTTGTGGTGGTAGTTGTAGTGGTGGTGATGATGGTTGTGGTGGTGGTTGTAGTGGTGGTGATGATGGTTGTGGTGGTGGTTGTAGTGGTGGTGATGATGGTTGTGGTGGTAGTGGTAGTGGTGGTGATGATGGTTGTGGTGGTAGTGGTAGTGGTGGTGATGATGGTTGTGGTGGTGGTTGTAGTGGTGGTGATGATGGTTGTGGTGGTGGTTGTAGTGGTGGTGATGATGGTTGTGGTGGTAGTGGTAGTGGTGGTGATGATGGTTGTGATGGTAGTTGTAGTGGTGGTGATGATGGTTGTGGTGGTAGTGGTGGTGATGATGGTTGTGGTGGTGGTTGTAGTGGTGGTGATGATGGTTGTGGTGGTGGTTGGAATAATGATAATGAAGGTAGCTAAAACCTCTAGCACTAATGTAATTCCTGAGAGCATGGATGTGAGAGGTTGGAAAAGTGTGCTGAACTGGGTGTTGATGATGCTGGTGGTGGTGGTGGTGGTATTGGTGGTGGTAGTGGTGGTGGTGGAGGTAGTGGTGGTGGTAGTGGTGGTGGTAGTGGTGGAGGTAGTTGTGGTGGTGGTGATGGTGTTAGCCTTATACTATAGTTACACCGGACAAAGACCAAACATTTACACCTGAGAATGCCATTTACAACAAACACGTAGCAGTCATTTACAACTGAGAGGTGCCGCGCACATACACCTGACAGGGACCAGACATTAGCATCAAGAACACGTCACCAGCATCAAGAACACCTCACCAGCATCAAGAACACCTCACCAGCATCAAGAACACCTCACCAGCATCACGAACACCTCACAAGCATCAAGAACACCTCACCAGCATCAAGAACACCTCACCAGCATCAAGAACACCTCACCAGCATCACGAACACCTCACAAGCATCAAGAACACCTCACCAGCATCAAGAACACCTCACCAGCATCAAGAACACCTCACCAGCATCAAGAACACCTCACCAGCATCAAGAACACTTCACAAGAATCAAGAACACTTCACAAGTATCAAGAACACCTCACCAGCATCACGAACACCTCACAAGCATCAAGAACACCTCACCAGCATCAAGAACACCTCGCCAGCATCACGAACACCTCACCAGCATCAAGAACACCTCACCAGCATCACGAACACCTCACAAGCATCAAGAACACCTCGCCAGCATCACGAACACCTCACCAGCATCAAGAACACCTCGCCAGCATCACGAACACCTCACCAGCATCAAAAACACCTCACCAGCATCAAGAACACCTCACCAGCATCACGAACACCTCACCAGCATCAAGAACACCTCGACAGCATCACGAACACCTCACAAGCATCAAGAACACTTCACAAGAATCAAGAACACCTCAACAGCATCAAGAACACCTCAACAGAATCAAAAACACCTCACAAGCATCAATAACACCTCACAAGCATCAATAACACCTCACAAGCATCAAGAACACCTCACCAGCATCAAGAACACCTCACCAGCATCAAGGACACCTCACAAGCATCAAGAACACCTCACAAGCATCAAGAACACCTCACAAGCATCAAGGACACCTCACAAGCATCAAGAACACCTCACCAGCATCAAGGACAAGTGTTCTACATGTACTGTACCGACTATCGTATGTTACTTAGGTAAGACTCAAATAGGAAAGTCAAACTTTAATCCTTAAAATATGAACCAAAATATACTATATACGTCTAACGACGAACCTCGCGATGAACACATCCCATGAGTGACGTTGGTCGCTGGTTGGTTGGTTAATTGAGCTTCAAGCTTATTGACGACACGAGAGTCATTAAGGCAGCATGGAAGCAATTCACAACCAAACAAGAATTCAATTCCAAATATGAACCCATCACGATTAAAGTAAATTAATATATATATATATATTATATATATATATATATATATATATATATATATATATATATATATATATATATATATATATATATATATATATATATATATATATAGTATATACATACATACTAGGGGATATGCCCTCTAGCTGCAAATACACTATTACTTTCAGTGTGCACATATCATAAAGAATATACTTTCTATTCTTGCCAGAATGTATACAGAGACTGTCACTGCTCTAATTTGGTTCGTCAAGAAACAGGACAAGTGTTTCCTAACAGAGGCTTTAATAATAAGGTTGGTTAGTTAATGGGGTTTAAAGTCTATTGACTCCACGAGGGTCATTAAGGCTTAAACTCAGTACATATACGATGATAAAAATACCCTTCTCGGTGTATATATCCTTTGTGGCCGTTGCTACATACCCGCTGTTTGTAGCAGTTTCCTCCTGGGAGATATTCACCACTAGGTACGTAATCTTGTATACTTAGGGTTAGGTTCGTCAGGAAATAGGACTAGTGTTTCCTGACCCGGGTCTTAGTCATATAATGACCCACAGCTGGAGCTTTTGGTCATCTGACCGAGGCCTTCCACTGGCTTACTGGTCCATCCCTCTAAAAAATTATGGTTATAGTTATAACTATTTAGTACGTTGTATAGTTAGTTAGCTTGTAAATATATTTTAAATTTTTAAACCTGAAGGATAATAATGTATTAACACATGGAAATACCCAAGGAACATCATGAAAAAAAGAGTTAGGTAGGTAGGTAGTAGATTCGCCGGTATAATCGCCCGGCCCTGGCCTTTTTCAAGACGTGGCCCAGCCTTGGCTCCCTGTCGTGGGAGTGTCTCAGACCAATGTCTGCCATGGGAGGAGGTACAAGTACTTCCTCATCTTCTGAGACTAGCCCCATTCCCCGCCCCCACGGGGCTCGGAGGGAGAAGCTATGCACCTTGGACTGCCACAAACCCCGCCCACACTGGGCTCGAAGGGTGTGGCAACTGCATAGCAGCAGACGGTGTCAGGAGGTGCAAAGGCAGCAAGCACTACAGGATCCTTTTGGAGCCACACCCCAGCTTTGGGCATTAAGCCCGAGTGCTGGGGAAGCTCAAGAATGCCTCTTGCTGTGTATGTTGCTGCTGCTACTACTTCACTTGTCCATTGCACTCTGAAAAATAAGAGTTCTATGTTATTCTATTCTAGGTGATTTGCCGGTATGGATCCCGGCCCGGGTCTCTTCCAATTTGGTGACCCGACATTGGCTTCCCGGGTAGGGAAGTGTCGTTCATCTTCTTTTCGCTTACTTGCGTGGCACTCCTTCGGTGGGAAGAGGTGTACCTCTCCGGTTTTATGGACAACTGATGTCCCAAAAGTCAGTTTGTTCTAATGGTGGTTGGTGTGGGATGCAACGGAGGCCCTCAGGAGGCCTTCACAGCGACTTCAGCAGGGAGACTGGGAGGAGGGTCTCCAAGTCTCTGATGGCTAGGTACACTAGATGTACCGCCTCATCCTTCCGGGCCTGTCCCACTGGGGTCATTGGGAAGTGTCTGCGGCGAAGGGGCATCATAGCTGGGCAGACTAACAGGTAGTGCACCAAGGATTTCGGAACTATCCGGTCACAGTAGGCACAGAGCTCCTCTCTTGCCCGTTTAACGGTCCGTTCAGTGGTGGGATACCCTAGGCGTTGGCGGTGGATATTCGCCCGCAGTTCCCTGGTCTGCTTCCGAATACTTGTAGGGGGCGCCCTGTGAGTCGCCCTGTCATACCAGCGGCGGCTCCGTGAATCCCCAGAGTTGCTGTTGTTGGTGATTCGCCGGTACTCTCCCGGCCCGGGTCTTTTCCAGATGATGACCCGGCCTTGGCTCCCTTTCTTGGGAGTGTCTGAGACCTATGTCTCCCATGGGAGGAGGTACAAGTACCTCCTCATCGTCTGAGACCAACTGTCCCCAGGCCTAGCTACGTTCCCCGCCCTCACGGGGCTCGTAGGGAGAAGCTAGGCCTTTGGCTCTGGCACCTTCCCCGCCCCAGGGACGGGGGGCTCGTGGGAGTGGCAGTCTTGTGAGTTGCGGGTGGTAGCAAGCTCTGGCTCTGGCACCTTCCCCGCCCTAAAAGGGCTCGTGGTAATGGTGTCTGCCCATTGCCCCCCAGATTTAGCGTTCATCATTTTATATACATTGTAAAAAAATATGAAAATATTTCTTATAAACAACTATATTAATTTTTGAAAATTCAAAATTATGTCTTTATTTCTTGTTATGAATCCTTTGAATTTTTAATTATTTTCTTGATAGTATCTATATTTAAGGATATATATATATATATATATATATATATATATATATATATATATATATATATATATATATATATATATATATATATATATATATATATATATATATATATATACATATATATATATATATATATATATATATATATATATATATATATGTTATATATATATATATATATATATATATATATATATATATATATATATATATAATATATATATATATATATATATATATATATATATATATATATATATATATATATATATATTATATATATATATATATATATATATATATATATATATATATATATATGAGTTCGTACGTTGGACTGCGTGCGGCCAGCAGTAACAGCCTGGTTTATCAGGCTCTGGTCCAACATGAGGCCTGGTCATGGACCGGGCCGCGGGGCGTTGACTCCAGGTATATATATATATATATACGTATATATATATATATATATATATATATATATATATATATATATATATATATATATATATATATATATATATATATATATATATATATATATATATATATATATATATATATACGAGAGGTGAATGTCTTCCAATGTTTGTACCTGAAAGTTTATTTTATATATTAGAGTATCCTTGACCGGTGGTGAACCGGTAGCATGAAGCCTTAATGACCCTCGCGCAGTCGATAGACTTTAAACCCGATAACGAACCCACCACCGATTCCACAGAGGAAATGCTGCCGTTTAGCAGGGGTGGTAGTGACGACCAGGTCTGATGTGGTCTTTGACGACCAGGTCTTCTGTGAGTCTTGACGACCAAGTCTGCTGTGAGTCTTGACGACCAGGTCTGATGTGGTCTTTGACGACCAGGTCTTCTGTGAGTCTTGACGACCAAGTCTGCTGTGAGTCTTGACGACCAAGTCTGCTGTGAGTCTTGACGACCAGGTCTGCAGTGAGTCTTGACGACCAAGTCTGCTGTGAGTCTTGACGACCAAGTCTGCTGTGAGTCTTGACGACCAAGTCTGCTGTGAGTCTTGACGACCAGGTCTGCTGTGAGTCTTGACGACCAAGTCTGCTGTGAGTCTTGACGACCAAGTCTGCTGTGAGTCTTGACGACCAGGTCTGCTGTGAGTCTTGACGACCAGGTCTGCTGTGAGTCTTGACGATCAGGTCTGCTGTGAGTCTTGACGACCAGGTCTTCTGTGAGTCTTGACGACCAGGTCTGCTGTGAGTCTTGACGATCAGGTCTGCTGTGAGTCTTGACGACCAGGTCTGCTGTGAGTCTTGACGACCAGGTCTGCTGTGAGTCTTGACGACCAGGTCTGCTGTGAGTCTTGACGACCAGGTCTGCTGTGAGTCTTGACGACCAAGTCTGCTGTGAGTCTTGACGACCAGGTCTGCTGTGAGTCTTGACGACCAGGTCTGCTGTGAGTCTTGACGACCAGGTCTGCTGTGAGTCTTGACCACCAGGTCTGCTGTGAGTTTTGACGACCAAGTCTGCTGTGAGTCTTGACGACCAGGTCTGCTGTGAGTCTTGACGACCAGGTCTGCTGTGAATCTTGACGATCAGGTCTGCTGTGAGTCTTGACGACCAGGTCTGCTGTGAGTCTTGACGACCAAGTCTGCTGTGATCCTTGACGACCAGGTCTGCTGTGAGTCTTGACGACCAAGTCTGCTGTGAGTCTTGACGACCAGGTCTGATGTGGTCTTTGACGACCAGGTCTTCTGTGAGTCTTGACGACCAGGTCTGCTGTGAGTCTTGACGATCAGGTCTGCTGTGAGTCTTGACGACCAGGTCTGCTGTGAGTCTTGACGACCAGGTCTGCTGTGAGTCTTGACGACCAGGTCTGCTGTGAGTCTTGACGACCAGGTCTGCTGTGAGTCTTGACGACCAAGTCTGCTGTGAGTCTTGACGACCAGGTCTGCTGTGAGTCTTGACGACCAGGTCTGCTGTGAGTCTTGACGACCAGGTCTGCTGTGAGTCTTGACGACCAGGTCTGCTGTGAGTTTTGACGACCAAGTCTGCTGTGAGTCTTGACGACCAGGTCTGCTGTGAGTCTTGACGACCAGGTCTGCTGTGAATCTTGACGATCAGGTCTGCTGTGAGTCTTGACGACCAGGTCTGCTGTGAGTCTTGACGACCAAGTCTGCTGTGATCCTTGACGACCAGGTCTGCTGTGAGTCTTGACGACCAAGTCTGCTGTGAGTCTTGACGACCAAGTCTGCTGTGAGTCTTGACGACCAGGTCTGCTGTGAGTTTTGACGACCAGGTCTGCTGTGAGTCTTGACGACCAGGTCTGCTGTGAGTCTTGACGACCAGGTCTGCTGTGAGTTTTTGACGACCAGGTCTGCTGTGAGTCTTGACGACCAGGTCTGCTGTGAGTTTTTGATGACCAGGTCTGCTGTGACCTTGATCGTTGATATGACAGGTTTTAAAGTCATCTAATTTCTATATGGTTGATTCATCAGGCTATTACTATTATTGATTTATTATTATAATTATTATAATTATTATTATTATTATTATTATTATTATTATTATTATTATTATTATTATTATTATTATTATTATTATTATTATATCCAAACACTAAATTTGTAGGAGTCAAACAGCTCCTTGGAGATTTAGATCAAAGCCCTTCAGCAGTATGAAGGCAGTACACTCCCTGAAGAGATGAGTGTAGGATAATGAGTGTAGGATAATGAGTGTAAGATAATGAGATAATGAGTGAAGGATGAGTTGACTGAAGGAATGTTAAAATGTAATGGCCATCCGTCTGGTCACATTATTCTCACTTCTAAGTCGCAGTTGATAGAGCTGCATAAAAAATATTGTTGACATCTGTAATGAGTTATCGTGTAAGGCAGGTATTGCAGTGTGTATGTGAGGATGGTCGATTTTTGTAAGAGGTCCTCGTGCGTTGCTGATGGTGGTTTGCTCGTCAGGAAAGAGGAAAATCAGTCTTCGTCAGTACGTCAGGAAACGACGCAGTGTTTTCTGAGCACATGTTGAGCACATGATGACTGGTTCGGTGGCTAAGCAGCCACTGGTCTACCCTAGCTGGCTGCCACACCACATTGGTCTACCCTAGCTGGCTGCCACACCACATTGGTCTACCCTAGCTGGCTGCCACACCACATTGGTCTACCCTAGCTGGCTGCCACACCACATTGGTCTACCCTAGCTGGCTGCCACACCACATTGGTCTACCCTAGCTGGCTGCCACACCACATTGGTCTACCCTAGCTGGCTGCCACACCACATTGGTCTACCCTCGCTGGCTGCCACACCACATTGGTCTACCCTAGCTGGCTGCCACACCACATTGGTCTACCCTAGCTGGCTGCCACACCACATTGGTCTACTCTCGCTGGTTGCCACACCACATTGGTCTACCCTCGCTGGTTGCCACACCACATTGGTCTGCCCTCGCTGGCTGCCACACCACATTGGTCTACCCTAGCTAACTGCCACACCACATTGGTCTACTCTCGCTGGCTGCCACACCACATTGGTCTACCCTAGCTGGCTGCCACACCACATTGGTCTACCCTAGCTGGCTGCCACACCACATTGGTCTACCCTCGCTGGCTGCCACACCACATTGGTCTGCCCTGCTGGCTGCCACACCACATTGGTCTACCCTAGCTGGCTGCCACACCACATTGGTCTACCCTAGCTGGCTGCCACACCACATTGGTCTACTCTCGCTGGTTGCCACACCACATTGGTCTACTCTCGCTGGTTGCCACACCACATTGGTCTGCCCTAGCTGGCTGCCACACCACATTGGTCTACCCTAGCTGGCTGCCACACTACATTGGTCTACCCTCGCTGGCTGCCACACTACATTGGTCTACCCTCGCTGGCTGCCACACTACATTGGTCTACCCTAGATGGCTGCCACACCACATTGGTCTACCCTAGCTGGCTGCCACACCACATTGGTCTACCCTCGCTGGTTGCCACACCACATTGGTCTACCCTCGCTGGTTGCCACACCACATTGGTCTACCCTCGCTGGTTGCAACACCACATTGGTCTACCCTCGCTGGTTGCCACACCACATTGGTCTACCCTCGCTGGCTGCCACACCACATTGGTCTACCCTCGCTGGTTGCCACACCACATTGGTCTACCCTCGCTGGTTGCCACACCACATTGGTCTACCCTCGCTGGTTGCCACACCACATTGGTCTACCCTAGCTGGCTGCCACACCACATTGGTCTACTCTCGCTGGTTGCCACACCACATTGGTCTACCCTCGCTGGTTGCAACACCACATTGGTCTACCCTCGCTGGTTGCCACACCACATTGGTCTACCCTCGCTGGCTGCCACACCACATTGGTCTACCCTCGCTGGTTGCCACACCACATTGGTCTACCATCGCTGGTTGCCACACCACATTGGTCTACCCTCGCTGGTTGCCACACCACATTGGTCTACCCTCGCTGGTTGCCACACCACATTGGTCTACCATCGCTGGTTGCCACACCACATTGGTCTACCCTCGCTGGTTGCCACACCACATTGGTCTACCCTAGCTGGCTGCCACACCACATTGGTCTACTCTCGCTGGTTGCCACACCACATTGATCTACCCTCGCTGGTTGCCACACCACATTGGTCTACCCTCGCTGGTTGCCACACCACATTGGTCTACCCTAGCTGGCTGCCACACCACATTGGTCTACTCTCGCTGGTTGCCACACCACATTGGTCTACCATCGCTGGCTGCCACACCACATTGGTCTACCCTCGCTGGCTGCCACACCACATTGGTCTACCCTCGCTGGTTGCAACACCACATTGGTCTACCCTCGCTGGTTGCCATACCACATTGGTCTACCCTCGCTGGCTGCCACACCACATTGGTCTACCCTAGCTGGCTGCCACACCACATTGGTCTACCCTAGCTGGCTGCCACACCACATTGGTCTACCCTCGCTGGCTGCCACACCACATTGGTCTACCCTCGCTGGTTGCCACACCACATTTAAAAAGAGGATCATTCCACAGCAAAAAATCCCTAGATTTATTTGGTAGATTTATTGACTTTAAAGCCATCGACTACACGAGGGCCATTAACGCTACAGGTTACCTGCTCACCCCTAGGCAAACACTCTATAATCCCTAAAATAGAGAATATAATAAACACTCGGTGTATATACCCGGAGTATATATATATATATATATATATATATATATATATATATATATATATATATATATATATATATATATACCTTTTGGTATATATATAACCTTGTAGATTTGATGGTAAAGTTTCCACCCAAATAATAGCAATGTATCGACTAACTTGTCCAAGGAATATTAGGATTAAATGGAATATTTGGATATATTTAACATATACGGGAGCAATGGGCTAGTAACCCATTCTCCTGTATAAATTAGTAAGTATAAAAATATGGAAATCTCATATTTTTCTTCTGTTTTTTTTTCGGGTCACTATGCCTCGGTGGGAGGCGGGCGGTGTGCTGAGAAAAAAAACACATAATTCCATTTTTTAAACTAAATGGAAGGTAAGAGGAGGCAAGTGCAGCCTTAATGACTCTTGAGTAGTCAACAGGACTACAATTAACTACAATTAACCAAGCAACCACCATTTATGTAGACGACTTGTAGCAGGTTGAGTGAGGTCTTGACCACCAGATTGTTGTTGTTATTGTGGCAGATGATGTTAGAAGTGATGTTATTGTTGTTGTTGGTGGTGGTGGTGCTGGTGATGGAGGTAGTGGTAGTGGTGGTGCTGGTGGAGGTAGTGGTGGTGGTGGTGGTGCTGGTGAAGGTAGTGGTGGTGGTGGTGGTGATGGTGGTGGTGGTGCTGGTGTTGGTGTAGGTAGTGCTGGTGGTGGTGGAGATAGTGCTATTGGTGGTGGTGGAGGTAGTAGTGGTGGTGGTGGAGGAGGTAGTGCTAGTAGTGGAGGTGGTGGTGGAGGAGGTAGTGGTAGTGGTGGTGGTGGTGGAGGGGGTAGTGGTAGTGATGGTGGTGGTGGAGGAGGTAGTGGTAGTCGTGGAGGAGGTAGTGGTAGTGGTGGTGGTGGTGGAGGAGGTAGTGGTAGTGGTGGTGGTGGAAGGGGTGGTAGAAATGGTGGTAGTTGCAAATGGGTGGCTAATCCTCCCCTGGGTTATCCTGGGTGGCTAATCCTCTCCTGGGTTATCCTGGGTGGCTAACCCTCCCCAGGTTATCCTGGGTGACTAACCCTCCCCCAGGTTATTCTGGGTGGCTAACCCTTCTCCAGGTTATTCAGGGTGGTTAACCTTCCCCAGGTTATTCTGGGTGGCTAACCCTCCCCCAGGTTATCCTGGGTGCCTAACCCTTCCCCAGGTTATTCTGGGTGGCTAACCCTCCCCCGGGTTATCCTGGGTTGCTAAGCCTTCCCAAGGTTATCCTGGGTGGCTAACCCTCCCCAGGTTATTCTGGGTGGCTAACCCTCCCCCAGGTTATCCTGGGTGGCTAACCCTCCCCCAGGTTATCCTGGGTGGCTAACCCTCCCCCAGGTTATTCTGGGTGGCTAACCCTCCCCCAGGTTATTCTGGGTGGCTAACCCTCCCCCAGGTTATCCTCGGTGGCTAACCCTCCCCGGGTTATCCTGGTGGCTAACCCTCCCCAGGTTATCCTGGGTGGCAAACCCTCCCCAGGTTATTCTGGATGGCTAACCCTCCCCAGGTTATCCTGGGTGGCTAACCCTCCCCCAGGTTATACTTTGTGGCTAACCCTCTCCAGGTTATCCTGGGTGGCTAACCCTCCCCAGGTTATTCTGGGTGGCTAACCCTCCCCCAGGTTATCCTGGGTGGATAACCTCCCCAGGTTATCCTGGGTGGCTAACCCTCCCCAGGTTATTCTGGGTGGCTAACCCTCCCCCAGGTTATTCTGGGTGGCTAACCCTCCCCCAGGTTATCCTCGGTGGCTAACCCTCCCCCGGGTTATCCTGGGTGGCTAACCCTCCCCCAGGTTATCCTGGGTGGCAAACCCTCCCCCAGGTTATTCTGGATGGCTAACCCTCCCCAGGTTATCCTGGGTGGCTAACCCTCCCCCAGGTTATACTTTGTGGCTAACCCTCTCCAGGTTATCCTGGGTGGCTAACCCTCCCCAAGGTTATCCTGGGTGGCTAACCCTCCCCCAGGTTATCCTTGGTGGCTAACCCTCCCCCAGGTTATTCAGGGTGGCTAACCCTCCCCCAGGTTATCCTGGGTGGCTAACCCTCCCAAGGTTATTCTGTGTAGCTAACCCTCCCCCAGGTTATCCTGGATGGCTAACCTTCCCCCAGGTTATTCTGGGTGGCTAACCTTCCCCCAGGTTATTCTGGGTGGTTAACCCTCCCCCGGGATATCCTGGGTCCCTAACCCTCCCCAGGTTATCCTGGGCGGCTAACCCTACCCAGGTTATCCTTGCAGAGTATATACACCAAGATATACAAACCTCTTCGTGTGTTTACACTCACAGATACACATCTCTAAGCATATACACTAAGAGATACACATCTCTAAGCATATACACTAAGAGATACACATCTCTAAGCATATACACTAAGAGATACACATCTCTAAGCATATACACTAAGAGATACACATCTCTAAGCATATACACTAAGAGATACACATCTCTAAGCATATACACTAAGAGATACACATCTCTAGGCATATACTCTAAGAGATACACATCTCTAGGCATATACTCTAAGAGATTCACATCTCTAGGCATATACTCTAAGAGATACACATCTCTAGGCATATACTCTAAGAGATTCACATCTCTAGGCATATGCACTAAGAGATACACATCTCTAGGCATATACTCTAAGAGATACACATCTCTAGGCATATACTCTAAGAGATACACATCTCTAAGCATATACACTAAGAGATACACATCTCTAGGCATATGCACTAAGAGATACACATCTCTAAGCATATACACTAAGAGATACACATCTCTAAGCATACACACTACAAGATACACATCTCTAAGTGTACATTCAATGAGAAATATACAAGAGTGAAATTCTAAATGATAACAGATAGTAATGTTTGTCAAGAAACAGGACAAGTGTTTCCTGTCTTAGTCATACGATGACCCACAGCTGGAGCTTTTGGTCATCTGACCGAGGCCTTCTGCTGGCTTACCCCTCCTCTCCTTTAAATGTTATAATTATGATTATAACTATTGATATGAATTTAATGTAATTTTGTGAAATTATTATATTCCCTATTAAGAGACAGTAATTTTTGCTTGCTATATCCATACAAATATTAATCAGTGTTATTATTTATAAATATTCCAATATCATAACATCATATTATTATTATTATAATTACTATTATTGAGTTTATATTAATATTATTATTAATTTTATATTACTGTTATTATTATTATTATTATTATTATTATTATTATTATTATTATTATTATTATTATTATTATTATTATTATTATTATTATTATTATTATATGAAGAGCCAAACCTATGTGGGCCATTTAATGCAAGTAACGGCTGAGGCTCGACGCTCCTGGTGTGATCTAGACACCTGAGTGTGGGTAATTAACAGATATATCTGCAGGTGTTAATGGGTCTATTACATCATTAGTGGTTAATTTATTTATCTAACTCGACAAGCAATATATGAGAGAATTTAACCACTTCCTTACCTGGGAGATGGTAGTGGGGGGTGGTGGTGGTGGTGGTTGTAGTAGTGGTGGTGCTGCTTGTGGTGGTGGTGGTGCTAGTAATGCTACTGCTGTTGGTGGTGCTGCAGCTGAAACTTTGATACCTCGACATTATAAGTCATGGGTATCCCTGCTACCGACAATCCCAGACCAGGTTACTGTAATTTCCCAAGAGGATCAGTGGCCGCTTCCCAGATGCTTGAACAAGTGGAAGGCAAGAGCCGAAGGTAACACAGAAGAGAAAGGAAGAAGAGTTGCGTCTTACAAAAGAAAGGAAGGAAAGGGGGAAATAATGGAAGGGGAAGAGTGAGAGAGAGAAAAGAAAACACTTCGTATAAAGGGGGGACATAATAGATAGTCAAATAAGAAAGGCCAAAAAAAGAAAGAAAAGCAATATAAACGTTAGAAAGAAGGTAATCTCGTAGCCTTGTCGTAGATCAACCTCAGTCTAACATAAGCCAACTTTCCCTAGTTGTATTTGAGTTAGTATATTACTAGTAACAATAGTGGTAAAAGTAACAGACTAGTAGTTGTATCGGTGGTGGTAGTAGTTGTAGTTGTGGTAGTGGTAGCAGCTGTAGTTGTAGGGGTGGTGCTGGTAGCAGCAGTAGTTGTAGTGGTGGTGGTGGTAGCAGCAGTAATTGAAGTTGTATTGGTGGTGGTAGCAGCAGTAGTTGTGGTGGTGGTAGCAGCAGTAATTGTGGTGGTGGTAGCAGCAGTAGTTGTGGTGGTGGTGGTGGTAGCAGCAGTAATTGTAGTTGTGTCGGTGGTGGTAGTAGCAGTAGTTGTAGTGGTGCTGCTGGTAGCAGCAGTCGTAGCGGTGGTGGTGGTGGTGGTAGCAGCAGTAGTTGTAGCGGTGGTGGTGGTGGTGGTGGTAGCAGCAGTAGTTGTAGTGGTGCTGCTGGTAGCAGCAGTCGTAGCGGTGGTGGTGGTGGTGGTAGCAGCAGTAGTTGTAGCGGTGGTGGTGGTTATGGTGGTGCTGGTAGTGGTGGTACTGGTAGTGGTGGTGCTGGTAGTGGTGGTACTGGTTGTGGTGGTGCTGGTAGTGGTGGAACTGGTAGTGGTGGTACTGATAGTAGTGGTGCTGGTAGCAGCAGTAAACAAAAGTATTACCTGCCATTTCCCAGGCCGCTGTGTGACCCATACAGATCTAGCCCTCCCCAACGCACTATATATATATATATATTATATATATATATATATATATATATATATATATATATATATATATATATATATTATATCAGGAAGACACTAAGAAACCCTCTTAAACATCAAAAATACTCAGATATGATCCGCAGTTAGTGTATGACATACAAAGAGGCGGATTATTATTAATTAAGGAAATAGAATATAATAATAAGGCAATATGATGCAGCTCTGTTCTCGCCCTGCAGGTTGGGCAAGTGCAACTTCACTTCGGCTCCAAGGACTACATGGGCTCAGAACACACCGTCAATGGCACCTCCTTCCCAGCTGAGGTGAGACTCTGTCTGTCTGTCTGTTTCTCTCTCTCCCTCTCTCTCTCTCTCTCTCTCTCTCTGTTTACACAGGGTTTTCAAAGTTCAGTTAAGGTTCCTAACTTTATTTATAGTCTAGGAGCTCTTACCTACATTAGGTCTCTATCTCTTTCTCTCTCTCTCTCTCTCTCTCTCTCTCTCTCTCTCTCTCTCTCTCTCTCTCTCTCTCTCTCTCTCTCTCTCTCTCTCTCTCTCTCTCTTTCTCTGAGACATTAGATCCTATGGTGATAGAGTCCTGAAACTCACAAGGGGTTCATAACCGGGGGGTATCCACACCCCTTGAGGGTTATGGGAACCAAATAAAGGGGTTATGTGAACCAAGTAAAGGGGGTGTGGGACTCGATTTCTCAGCAATTTAAAAAACAAGTTGTTGTTAGATTAAATTAAACTATCAACTGTTGTGTTGCTAGCTACCCATATGTAAAGTTAAACCAAGTTATTGACATCTTATGAAGTCACCTAACAGGACTGGTGGTGACGTTGGTGACTTCCACAGTCTGGTGAAGGGGCAGGGTTGGACACATAGTGGACAATCCACTGGGGTTCTGTGATCGTCAAGAGATTAGGAACCCCCTGCAATTGATGAATATGACACATGTAGATGAATAAGACACATGTAGATGAATGAGACACAAGTCTTGCACCGTCTCCAGTATTCATTGAACTGTTGCAGCCACCAGTGAGAGAAACATCTCCACAATAAAGATACCCAGGTGTTGCACACCTGTCTTCCATCTACCGGGCGGCTTTGAAACTAACAGTAACAGGCCAGTGCGCTAACCACTGGAATCAACACACATAAAAGAAGAACATTCGATGTATATAGAATTTCACCCGGTGAGGGTTCACCCGGTGAGGGTTCACCCGGTGAGGGTTCACCCGGTGAGGGTTCACCCGGTGAGGGTTCACCCGGTGCTTCGTAAACTTCCAGTTGGAGAAACCTGGCTTTTATATCATGTACTTCTGTGTTAAAGGTGTTATTATGGCACCATGTGTCGGTTAATAGCTAGATATGTATCCAGGTGAGGTTGCTGCGTTGGCTGTGCGTACCTGTGAATACCTGTGTATAGAGACAGAGGCTGGGGTGTGTTTGTCCTTTGCTGGTGATCCAATGATTGTATGTTTAAGCTTTCTATCACCTCTTTTAAACCCACCAAAGTTTAGTCAGCTTAACGTGTGTGTGTGTGTGTGTGTGTGTGTGTGTGTGTGTGTGTGTGTGTGTGTGTGTGTGTGTGTGTGTGTGTGTGTGTGTGTTTCGTTTTAAAATAATTTAGCATTTTATTAGTTATTTTTCACTTTCATTCATCTTATAAATTCGTACGTAATTTCTTTCTTTCTCTCTCACTCTCTCTCTCTCTCTCTCTCTCTCTCTCTCTCTCTCTCTCTCTCTCTCTCTCTCTCTCTCTCTCTCTCTCTCTCTCTTCTCCCATCCACTCATTTATTCACCCATATTCCTTCAGGTTCCCGTTTACTACCTCTCTAATTCGCTTAACATATTCACTCAGTCGCTCTCTCACTCACTCCCTAACAATATCCCTCACTTGCACACTCCCTCCCTCCCTCTCTCACTCACTCCCTCATACTTCTCTCACTCACCCCTCATGCTTCTCTCACTCACCCCTCATGCTTGTCTCACTCACTCCATCATACTTCTCTCACTCACCCCTCATGCTTCTCTCACTCACCCCTCATGCTTCTCTCACTCACCCCTCATGCTTCTCTCACTCACCCCTCATGCTTCTCTCACTCACCCTCATGCTTCTCCACTCACCCTCATGCTTCTCTCACTCACCCCTCATGCTTCTCTCTCTCCCCTCAGATACAGATCTACGGCTACAACTCTCAGCTCTTCCACAACTTCTCCGACGCAGTGTCAAAAGCCCACGGCATCGTAGCGGTATGCATCATGATACAGGTGAGTGCCCCCCCCCCTCACCCTTAATCCGAGGGAGTGGAGCTATGCGCAGATAAACCGCACACAGGAGAGAGAGAGAGAGAGAGAGAGAGAGAGAGAGAGAGAGAGAGAGAGAGAGAGAGAGAGAGAGAGAGAGAGAGAGAGAGAGAGGGGGGAGCTTTACTACGACGTTTCGGTCTGACTTGGACCATTTACAAAGTCACACTGGCATAAGATTACGCAGGTTTATCAGGAAACAGAACAAGTGTTTCCTGACGCAGGTCTTAGTGATATGACCTTTTGGTCATCTGACCGAGGCCTTCAGCTGGCTTACCCCTTTTAAAATTAAAGTTATAATTATAACCATTTGCTTGATCACTAAGAGTGAGGGAGCCAGAATACACTGGCGAGGGGGACAGGGACGGGATCAAGAGAGGAAGAAAAAGAAGCAGAGGTAGTGGTGGTAGAAGTAGTGGTGGTAGAAGTAGTGGTGGTAGAAGTAGTGGTGGTAGAAGTAGTGGTGGTAGAAGTAGTGGTGGTAGTAGTGGTGGTAGAAGTAGTGGTGGTAGAAGTAGTGGTGGAGGTAGTGTTGGTAGTAGTGGTGTGAAGTAGTGGGGTGAAGTATGGTGGTAGAATAGGGGTGAGAGTAGTGGTGGTAGAAGTAGTGGTGGTAGAAGTAGTGGTGGTAGAAGTAGTGGTGGTAGAGTAGTGGCGGAAGTAGTGGTGGAGAAGAGGGTAGAAGTCAGTGGTGGCGGAAACATGTGGGAGAAATAGTGGTGGAAGTAGTGGGTGGAGAATAGGTGGCAGAAGTAGTGGTGGAGAAGTAGGGGGAGAAGAGGGGTAGAAGTAGTGGTGGTAGAAATAGTGGTGGTCCCATTGCCCTGGCGCTGTGGAACTCTCCCCTTACGTGTTTAGCGCCGTCCCATGAGCGCAAAATACTCGCAGTTCAGCACTGGAGAGTCACACGCGAGGGTGGTTTAAGGAATGATTAGCGTGATTACAGTAATGGGTAATTAAATGTGGCTGACGTCAAACAATAGAGAAGGTGAATACACACACTGGGGTCCTCAGTGAGAACGATAAAAGCAAGTGTGAACGATAAGAGCAAGTGTGAACAATAAGAGCAAGTGTGAACGATAAGAGCAAGTGTGAACGATAAGAGCAAGTGTGAACGATAAGAGCAAGTGTGAACAATAAGAGTAAGTGTGAACGATAAGAGCAAGTGTGAACGATAAGAGCAAGTGTGAACAATAAGAGCAAGTGTGAACGATAAGAGCAAGTGTGAACGATAAGAGCAAGTGTGAACGATAAGAGCAAGTGTGGACAATAAGAGTAAGTGTGAACGATAAGAGCAAGTGTGAACAATAAGAGCAAGTGTGAACAATAAGAGCAAGTGTGAACGATAAGAGCAAGTGTGAACAATAAGAGCAAGTGTGAACAATAAGAGCAAGTGTGAACAATAAGAGTAAGTGTGAACGATAAGAGCAAGTGTGAACGATAAGAGCAAGTGTGAACAATAAGAGCAAGTGTGAACAATAAGAGCAAGTGTGAACGATAAGAGCAAGTGTGAACAATAAGAGTAAGTGTGAACAATAAGAGCAAGTGTGAACAATAAGAGTAAGTGTGAACAATAAGAGAAGTGTGAACAATAAGAGAAGTGTGAACATAAGAGCAAGTGTGAACGATAAGAGTAAGTGTGAACGATAAGAGCAAGTGTGAACATAAGAGCAAGTGTGAACAATAAGAGTAAGTGGAACATAAGAGCAAGTGTGAACAATAAGAGCAAGTGTGAACAATAAGAGCAAGTGTGAACAATAAGAGAAGTGTGAACAATAAGAGAAGTGTGAACAATAAGAGTAAGTGTGAACGATAAGAGCAAGTGTGAACGATAAGAGCAAGTGTGAACAATAAGAGCAAGTGTGAACGATAAGAGCAAGTGTGAACGATAAGAGCAAGTGTGAACAATAAGAGCAAGTGTGAACAATAAGAGTAAGTGTGAACAATAAGAGCAAGTGTGAACAATAAAGAGTAAGTAAAGTGAACAATAAGAGAAGTGTGAACAATAAGAGTAAGTGTGAACGATAAGAGCAAGTGTGAACAATAAGAGAAGTGTGAACAATAAGAAAGTGTGAACATAGAGAAGTGAACATAAGAGCAAGTGTGAACAATAAGAGCAAGTGTGAACAATAAGAGCAAGTGTGAACAATAAGAGCAAGTGAAGATAAAGCAAGTGGAACAATAAGAGCAAGTGCGAACAATAAGAGCAAGTGTGAACGATAAGAGCAAGTGTGAACAATAAGAGCAAGTGTGAACAATAAGAGAAAGTGTGAACAATAAGAGCAAGTGTGAACAATAAGAGCAAGTGTGAACGATAAGAGCAAGTGTGAACAATAAGAGCAAGTGTGAACAATAAGAGTAAGTGTGAACAATAAGAGCAAGTGTGAACGATAAGAGCAAGTGTGAACAATAAGAGTAAGTGTGAACAATAAGAGCAAGTGTGAACGATAAGAGCAAGTGTGAACAATAAGAGCAAGTGTGAACAATAAGAGCAAGTGTGAACAATAAGAGTAAGTGTGAACGATAAGAGCAAGTGTGAACAATAAAGAAGGAACAAAGGTGTGAACAATAAGAGAAGTGTGAACAATAAGAGAAGTGTGAACAATAAGAGAAGGTGAACAATAAGAGAAGTGTGAACAATAAGAGAAGTGTGAACGATAAGAGCAAGTGTGAACAATAAGAAAGTGTGAACAATAAGAGCAAGTGATAGTGTGAACATAAAGCAAGTGTGAACGAATAAGAGCAAGTGTGAACAATAAGAGCAAGTGTGAACAATAAGAGTAAGTGTGAACAATAAGAGCAAGTGTGAACGATAAGAGCAAGTGTGAACAATAAGAGCAAGTGTGAACAATAAGAGCAAGTGTGAACAATAAGAGTAAGTGTGAACAATAAGAGCAAGTGTGAACAATAAGAGCAAGTGTGAACAATAAGAGCAAGTGTGAACAATAAGAGCAAGTGTGAACAATAAGAGCAAGTGTGAACAATAAGAGTAAGTGTGAACAATAAGAGAAGTGTGAAATGAATGTGAACAATAAGAGCAAGTGTGAACAATAAGAGAAGTGTGAACAATAAGAGAAGTGTGAACAATAAGAGAAGTGTGAACGATAAGAGCAAGTGTGAACAATAAGAGCAAGTGTGAACAATAAGAGCAAGTGTGAACAATAAGAGAAGTGTGAACAATAAGAGAAGTGTGAACAATAAGAGCAAGTGTGAACAATAAGAGCAAGTGTGAACAATAAGAGCAAGTGTGAACAATAAGAGTAAGTGTGAACGATAAGAGCAAGTGTGAACAATAAGAGCAAGTGTGAACAATAAGAGCAAGTGTGAACAATAAGAGTAAGTGTGAACAATAAGAGTAAGTGTGAACGATAAGAGCAAGTGTGAACAATAAGAGCAAGTGTGAACAATAAGAGCAAGTGTGAACAATAAGAGCAAGTGTGAACAATAAGAGTAAGTGTGAACGATAAGAGTAAGTGTGAACAATAAGAGCAAGTGTGAACGATAAGAGCAAGTGTGAACAATAAGAGCAAGTGTGAACGATAAGAGTAAGTGTGAACAATAAGAGTAAGTGTGAACAAATAAGAGCAAGTGTGAACAATAAGAGTCAAAGGTGAACAATAAGAGTAAGTGTGAACGATAAGAGAAGTGTGAACAATAAGAGCAAGTGTGAACAATAAGAGAAGTGTGAACGATAAGAGTAAGTGTGAACAATAAGAGAAGTGTGAACGATAAGAGTAAGTGTGAACGATAAGAGTAAGTGTGAACAATAAGAGTAAGTGTGAACGATAAGAGTAAGTGTGAACGATAAGAGTAAGTGTGAACAATAAGAGTAAGTGTGAACGTCGTTCCAAACAGTGTGAAGGAAGACTTTATGTGAGGGTTGGTGACTCTCGAAGATACAGACCTACTCTAGCTGGAGTGTCTATCTGTCTGTCTACTTGTCAGTCTGTCTGTTTGTCTGTTTGTCTGTCTGTTAGTATGTTTACCTGTCTGTCTGTTTGTTTGTCTGTCTGCCTATCTGCCTCCCTGACTGCCTGTCTGTCTGTTTGCCTGTCTGTCTACCTGTTTGCATGTCTGTCAATTTGTCTGACAATCTGTCTGCCTGTCTGTCTGTCACTCTGTCTGTGCCTGTCTGTCTGCCTGTTAGTCTGTCTGTCTGTCAGTCTGTCTGTCTCTACACTATGCCTATTTTTTCAATCTATTCCCATATTTTAAGTAAAAGGACACAAATGCAACTAATGTGACATTTTATTGTGGCAACGTTTCGCTCTCCAGGAGCTTTCTCAAGCCGTTACAAGCGATACATGGACACAGTGGGCTATTATATACTCTCAAAGTGAGGTGAAATACTAGTGGTGGTCGAGGTAGTAGTGATATAAGTAGTAGTAGTAGTAGTAGTAGTAATACAATAAGGTAGAACAATCAATATGCACATGAGTAAAAGGTGATAAAACAAATATTTGGGTAGTATAACAATAGGTTGGAAAAATAAACACATAAGCAGT
>WNWK01001520.1:190000-210000 GCA_009830355.1 Cherax destructor | reverse complement strand
TGCTGGTGCTGGTGCTGCTGTTGGTACTGGTGCTGGTATTGCTGGTGGTGCTGGTGTTGCTGTTGGTGCTGGTGGTGCTGTTGGTGCTGGTGCTGGTATTGCTGTTGGTGCTGGTGCTGGTATTGCTGCTGGTGCTGGTGCTGCTGTTGGTGCTGGTGCTGGTATTGCTGCTGGTGCTGGTGTTGCTGTTGGTGTTGGTGCTGCTGTTGGTGCTGGTGCTGCTGTTGGTGCTGGTGCTGGTGCTGCTGTTGGTGTTAGTGCTGGTGCTGCTGTTGGTGCTGGTGCTGCTGTTGGTGTTAGTGCTGGTGCTGCTGTTGGTGCTGGTGCTGCTGTTGGTGCTGGTGCTGCTGTTGGTGTTAGTGCTGGTGCTGCTGTTGGTGCTGGTGCTGGTATTGCTGCTGGTGTTGCTGGTGCTAGTGTTGCTGCTGGTGCTAGTGTTGCTGCTGCTGGTGCTAGTGTTGCTGCTACTGTTCGAAGGTTCTATCATTTCTTTCATTCGTTTCCTTCACTTTTCTCTCTCATCTCTTCTTTCAGTTTCCATTTATTGCATTTTCTCGTGACTAATTTTTTTCCAGTTCTTTGTGGTCAAGACTTTTTATAGTTTTTTTAGGGAAGCGTTAAATCCGTAAGGGCCGCACAGCTCCTGGGAAATGGCAGATTGTTTGAGAGGGCCTTTGATCATGAGCCTTTTTTTAATTTTTTTCCGGGTCATGTCGTCAGATATGTTTTTTTTTTTTTTCTCATGTTTAGAAATTTTTGTTTCGGTTTTACGTCAGGTTTCTCCTGCGATGTTTCGATCTGGACGTTCTCTTCGGTTTGCGGCACCGACGTTTCTACTCGTCTAGTCAAAGTCTGCATCTCTTAGTTGATGTTTCGACTCTGAGAGACAGAGAGAGACAGAGAAAGAGAAATAGAGAGAGAGAGAGAAAGAGAGAGAGAGAGAGAGAGAGAGAGAGAGAGAGAGAGAGAGAGAAGAGAGAGATAAAGAGAGAGATAAAGAGAGAGAGAGAAGAGAGAGAGAGAGAGAGAGAGAGAGAGAGAGAGAGAGAGCACTTAACGAATCTTTATTTTATTTTTATTTTTTAGAAAATGGAAACTTGTATTTTTATCTCTGTTTCCTCGGTTTCTCTCTCTCTCTCTGTTTCATACTCTCTTTTACTTTTTCTTTGGTGCTTTTGCCTGTTTGTGACTATATCTCTCTTCTATCTCAGTTCATTCTGTCTCTCTGTCTGGCTGTCTCTCTGTCTGGCTGTCTCTCTGTCTCTCTGTCTCTCTGTCTCTCTGTCTGTCTCTCTCTCTCTCTCTCTCTCTCTCTCTCTCTCTCTCTCTCTCTCTCTCTCAGATTACGTACAACATTTGTATGTATTTTTAAGCTATGGAAGAGAACAGTATTTGCATTTTAAAAATTGCATTTGTGGTTACAGGTGCGGGAACATGAACAGGTGTAGCTACAAGGACTTGTAGAGGTGAACACGTGCAGGGGCAGGTAGAAGCTGAACACGTGCAGGGGCAGGGAGAAGCTGAACACGTGCAGGGGCAGAGAGAAGCTGAACACGTGCAGGGGCAGGAGAAGCTGAACACGTGCAGGGGCAGGAGAAGCTGAACACGTGCAGGGGCAGGGAGAAGCTGAACACGTGCAGGGGCAGAGAGAAGCTGAACACGTGCAGGGGCAGGGAGAAGCTGAACACGTGCAGGGGCAGGGAGAAGCTGAACACGTGCAGGGGCAGGGAGAAGCTGAACACGTGCAGGGGCAGGGAGAAGCTGAACACGTGCAGGGGCAGGGAGAAGCTGAACACGTGCAGGGGCAGGGAGAAGCTGAACACGTGCAGGGGCAGGGAGAAGCTGAACACGTGCAGGGGCAGGGAGAAGTGAGGCAGCAGACAAGTTTGCTTCTCGTTTCAAGTAAAGGTAAACCTATATGAAGCAGACGCAAGGAGCGGTTGAGACTCGATCCTTCGTTCGCTGTAATGCTTCTAAAGTGAGGCTTGAGGGACTGTGTCTGATCTGGGTTTTTTTTGGTAGTGGTTGTTTGATGAACGAGACTGTTGGTGCTATCGCAAATATTTCTGTTAGTGTGTTGGATTTGAGAACAGTGTTTCTCCATTCTGGTGTAGGTATCGCAGCTGGTAAAGTCATAAGGAGGAACGCTGCAGCAAGACTACTGGCCCACACTAGGCAAGTCCATCTCAAAACCCACCATTCCCACCCACTTGTTCAACCTTTTCCCCACGCTAACCAAGCACTTGCTTCTATACCTCAGGTACTAATCAAACCCAGCCGTTCTCACTCATATATAGTTTCTTATGAGATGCGCTAATCTTAGAGCCATCTGCGTGAAGGTGGGTTGAGTTCTGGGACGGTAACGGGAGGGCGAGTGTCGCTGGACTGTGTCTGGAGAGCAAGAACCTGTGGCGACTTCGAGAATTTGTAGAACCTGCTGAAAAATGGCCAAGAATGCTACAAGCGTGACACAGGATGACTCCCTGTTCATCGAGATGCAGCAGAAGGACACCGGGACGCAGGCCGCTGGCTAACAAAAAGGCACAATACCGTGACTGGAACAATACGCAACTATGCTCCTGGTAGCGTCGCTTGCCGGAGAAAAGCCACTGTTGAGGCGTAGTCTAGTCTAGATATAATCAAGGCCTGGTACACCATTTATAAAGATGGTTACTCGATGACAATGGGAAATACATTGCAGGACATGCAGCAGATGATGCGTTCTGTGAGGAACGAGTAGATGCGCTTTTTAAGAAGCCCTCAGTTGAACCTTCTGTAGAAGTGCCACCAACTGAACCTCTTGTAGAAGTGCCATCAGTTGAACCTTCTGTAGAAGTGTCATCATTTGAACCTTCTGTAGAAGTGCCATCAGTTGAACCTCCTGCAGAAGTGCCACCAGCTGAACCTCCTGTAGAAGTGCCATCAGTTGAACCTCCTGTAGAAGTGCCACCAGCTGAACCTTCTGTAGAATTGCCATCAGTTGAACCTCCTGTAGAAGTGCCATCAATTGAACCTCCTGTACAAGTGCAAGAACCTAACCTAAGTTAATCCACGTATCGAGTACTCACGGTGAGATAAGTACGAGTACCCACTATCAACTCTTTCACTAACTCATAACTCCTCCTCAGCGGTGTGCACTCTTGAGTGAAGCTCACAGAGATTTTAGTGCACTCCGCGGGGAACTCTGGCTAGGAGCACCGCAACACGATAGCGTATACCTGCTATTTAAGACTGAGGCGAGAGTTGAAGGTGCAATGTCTCAGCTTGACGACAGGCAAAGAGCTAAGGGACTGATCACCTGCTGTCAAGATCAAGGACTGACCATCTGCTGTCAACATCGAGGGGACTGACCACCTGCTGTCAAGATCGAGGGGGGACTGACTACCTGCTGTCAAGACTGAGAGGACTAACCACCTGCTGTCAAAACCGAAGGGAGTAATCATCTCACCATTCCCCCCGTTGAATTTGTATTGATAAAGCCACTGGAGGGCGAAACGTCTACAATAAAGGTACCCAGATGTTGCACATTGTCGGTACTGTGGACCAATATCGCAATCACTATCGCAATCACCTCTGCGTTAAGCCTGCTGTGCAGGTGAAACGTTTCGGTATTATAGATACCTAAGAGTTTCGCTCCTCAGCCGTGCAAAGACCAGGGGGAGGGGGGCGGCGCACCTTTTACCCTGGACAAGTTCGTCGTAAGTGTCCAGGTGTGCGCAGGAAGACAGACGAGGTTATTAAGAGAGTTTTAAATGAATCTCGTTAATTAATCTCTTGTGCCAAGTGAAGGACTTATATCCAGTACTTGCAGGTGGAAATAAGGACGATACACAATAACATAAGAAGGGAGGAGCACTGCAGCAGGCTTACTGGCCCATACTAGGTAGGTCTTTCTCAATCCTAAACGCACTAAATACAAATATTTGCACAACCCGTTTTCAGCGCTACCCAAGGAATAAGCTTTGATAACTTACTCATGTGCAAGTCCCACTCAAATCCAAAGCCTCTCAATCTAAATTTCAAGCTACCCAAGGTCTTGGCCCTACTAGGCTACTGACTGACATCGCCTTTACATCTCTGCTGCTTCCGCTGATGCCTCTGTACTCCACTGAAGAAGCCTACTGTGTGGGCGAAACGTTTCGGAATAAAGATACCTAACTGTTGCACATGTGTCTTAAGTTTCAGACTGTCAGTATTTTATACCACTGTCAACAAGTAAACAGTTCAGAAAGATACAAATACAAACGACCCTTTTATTTCCACAACGTCTCACTCATAACAGATTTTCTTTTAACTGCAGCACGTACTTGAAGAAGGGAAGCGATGAGCGAAATGTTGGACACATTTGTGTCTTTCTGTTCAGTATTTTCCGTCACTAGGTAATGTCAAAGGCTTCCGTTACTCAAAAAGGTCGCAGTGACAAGCTTTTTACGGATGCGCATCTGAAGAATAGCGTGTTCAAAACACTGACAAAGGTGGTGTTGCCGCAGCTGCAAGAACTGCAGGGAGCAGCTGCAAGAACTGCAGGGAGCAGCTGCAAGAACTGCAGGGAGCAGCTGCAAGAACTGCAGAGAGCAGCTGCAAGAACTGCAGGGAGCAGCTGCAAGAACTGCAGGGAGCAGCTGCAAGAACTGCAGGGAGCAGCTACAAGAACTGCAGGGAGCAGCTACAAGAACTGCAGGGAGCAGCTACAAGAACTACAGGGAGCAGCTACAAGAACTGCAGGGAGCAGCTACAAGAACTGCAGGGAGCAGCTACAAGAACTGCAGGGAGCAGCTACAAGAACTGCAGGGAGCAGCTGCAAGAACTGCAGAGATCAGTCTTCTTTGTAAAGGACTGATGAAGCCACTGTGTGGCGAAACGTTTCCTCAGTAAAGATCTGAACCATTTATCTACATGATATAATGTGTTTGAGTTGCTATTATAAACAGGTATTATGTACAGTCAACCCTCTTATAAAATTTCTTCCATCACTTGAAATGTTTCGTAAAAGCGATTGAAAAAAAGGGGGCGCCTCGAAAATTGAAAAGCTGTGTAGGCTTTTCCAGGCGTCATTCAATTCTACATGTACTCTACTTTTTTTTAATCGTATTTACGAAAAATTGTGCAATAGAGAAAACTTTAAAAAATTGATGACTGAGCAATGGAAGCGAACGAAGTGTAGGGAGCATTTTGAGACGGTCTCTAAGAATATAATGGAACAGTTCTGTCTTATAAGAATTTTTAGTGTGGGGGTGAACCGGTAAGCCAGCGGAAGGCCTCGGTCAGATGACCAAAAACTCCCAGTGGCGGGTCACCATATGACATACAACACCCACGTCAGGAGACACTTGTCCTGTTGCCTGACGATTCTTACCTAGCTGATGTTTGTATTGGTGATTGGTAGTGTTGTAGAGTAGCGTGTAAGCACTGTGAATTACACCATATAAAGAGACTTACATTCTGTGTTTACGTGGAAGTTATTCGAAACTCTGTTGTCCATGGCAGAAGGTTATGATAGGGATAGTCAGCTGTTGTCTGGATACATAAAAGGCGACTTTAGAGTTATAGATTTTTTGTCTCCACAGAGAGACACACTACACAGATTCCACAGAGAGACAAACTACACAGATCCCACAGAGAGACACGCTACACAGATCCCACAGAGAGACACGCTACACAGATCCCACAGAGAGACACACTACACAGATCCCACAGAGAGACACGCAACACAGATCCCACAGAGAGACACGCAACACAGATCCCACAGAGAGACACGCTACACAGATCCCACAGAGAGACACGCAACACAGATCCCACAGAGAGACACGCAACACAGATCCCACAGAGAGACACAATACACAGATCCACAGAGAGACACACAGATCCCACAGAGCACGCCACAGATCACAGATAGAGAGAGAGAGAGAGAGAGAGAGAGAGAGAGAGAGAGAGAGAGACGCTACAAATGTCCCACAGAGAGACACACTACACAGATCCCACACAGAGAGAAACACGTTACACAGATCCCACAGAGAGAGAGAGACACGCTACAAATCTTCCACAGAGTGACACGCTACACAGAACTCAGAGAGAGAGAGAGAGAGAGAGAGAGAGAGAGAGAGAGAGAGAGAGAGACACTACACAGATCCCACAGAGAGAGAGAGAGAGACACGCTATAAATGTCCCACAGAGTGACACGCTACACAGATCCCATAGAGAGAGACACACTACACAGATCCCACAGAGAGAGAGAGACACACACACTACAAATGTCCCACAGAGAGACACGCTACACAGATCCCACAGAGAGAGAGATACACGCTACAAATGTCCCACAGAGAGAGAGAGAGAGAGAGAGAGAGAGACGCTACAAATATCCCACAGAGAGAGAGAGAGAGAGAGAGAGACTCTACAAATGTCCCACAGAGAGACACGCTACACAGGATTCTACACAGATTAGAAATATGTATTATTAGAATACTCATTTGTGACTCATGAAGTCTGTTGGTCAAGTAACTTTGTGTGAGTCGACAGGTATGCAACACCACTCCGCAGGTGTGTGTTGCCAGGTATCTCACAGGTGCGTAGTGTACAAGGTATCCCACCACCCTTCAGGTATGTGTTACCAGGTATTCCACCACCCCGCACGTGCGTGTTGCCAGGTATCCCACAGGTGAGTAGTGTACAAGGTATCCCACCACCCTTCAGGTATGTGTTACCAGGTATCCCACCACCCAGCAGGTGTGTGTTACCAGGTATCCCACAGGTAAGTAATGTACAAGGTATCCCACCACCCTTCAGGTATGTGTTACCAGGTATACCACCACCCCGCAGGTGCGTGTTACCAGGTATCCCACAGGTGAGTAGTGTACAAGGTATCCCACCTCCCCCGCAGATATGTGTTGCCAGGTATCCCTCATTATTCTACAGTTGACTATTCAATCAATCACACTTGACCATTTCATACAACACTCTATTACTCTATTATCTACCACGTTTCAACAATAATAATACGCAACTGCTGCACATGTGTCTTAAACATGTCGTATTTTATACCTGTGTCAACATAACTAATAATATATCACTAAACATAAACATTACCAGTCTAAGTTTGATAGAATGTTATTAGTCGCACTTGTGATGCTGCAGGTGTTTGCGACAAAGGGACAGGTGTTAGTTCGTGAAGCACACGTGTCTCGCACCACCCAAGGATTCCACACACTCTCTGGTTCACCATTCTTGCCATGATTTTTTTTCACAATTAAAGAAGTACTGGGTGTTATGAAGTTCCAAGAGTTTGAAATCGTCCAAGACATTGATACCTTGTTCCTGGGTGACGACAAGTTAATAACCCTTGACTGTTTAGGCGAATCAGACTCACGTTTCACACCTGGATACTTTTATTCTGGAGACGTTTCGCCCACCAGTTGCTTTATCAACTCAATAGAGAGGTTATTACTTGGAGACTGTGTAAGATGAGTTTTTTTTTCAGTCCATCAGAATTGAAATTGCTGAAACTCACGACAGGAGAAGATGAGGGAATCAGTCCCTCAGCTCGTATACAATTAACGTCTAAATGGGTGTCTACTTAAGATGCTGACGCATGTCGCATGTCACCCCAGAAGATGCGGTGAGGGGGGGGTGAAGGGGAGCTTTCACCCCTCACCGAACTTTAACATAAGAAGTGCGTCTTGTAAGTTTACAACCGAATTGTATGAGGTGTTGGGTTCATGTGGGTCCATCAGACCGAGCTGTATCTCAACTTTGTGTTGTAAAAAGTTGGGAGGTGTTGCAGTTGGTATTATATGCGCGGCTGCTGACGGTAGTATCAGCAATGTACTCAGTATAGTGTTGATGACTGACGGTGAGGATGGGGTGTCCCACGTATTTTGTTGTATATATATATATATATATATATATATATATATATATATATATATATATATATATATATATATATATATATATATATATATATATATATATATATATATATATATATATATATATATATATATATATATATATATACGTATATATATATGGAATAGAATCAAACGTGATTAATTATTTAGAAACCGAGATGTTGAAGAATTAAGACACCTGTGCTTCATTTGGGAATCTTTACTGAGGAAACGTTT
Organism: Cherax destructor; assembly: GCA_009830355.1. NCBI lineage: Eukaryota > Metazoa > Arthropoda > Malacostraca > Decapoda > Parastacidae > Cherax > Cherax destructor. Next base: position 201,877 of record WNWK01001520.1, on the reverse strand, counting down.
CGCCAGCCAATGGCTTCTAGTACAAAGAAGAATATGACTGAAAAAGCCACTGGCTGGCGAAACGTTTCCTCAGTAAAGTTTCCAAAATGAAGCACAAGTGTCGCAGTCATCTTATTCTTCAAGAGGATCAAAGAATCAAGGGATATCTGAATGTGTAATGTAACCACAGTGCTAAGTACTAGTAGTAGTAGTAGTAGTACAAGTAGTAGTAGTAGTTGTTGTTATAGTAATAGTAGTAGTAGTAGTGGTAGTAGTAGTAGTAGTAGTAGCAGCAGTAATAGTTGTAGTTGTAGTTGTAGTAGTCAAGCACTTTCGTGATTTCTCTCATTGTTACATTATAAAAGTTCCTTGATAATGTGAGAAATCACGGAAGCACTTGGCGTAACAGCAGCTTTCGCTGCGGTTATATCATATACGGTTACGTATGTAAAGAGGACGAGCTCACAATGCCTTGCGTAGTTCCGGTTGAGCACCGCACTTTCCCGAGACTCCGGTGCTCTCTTCCTAGCCTCCACATAACAAATGTTAAACCTGTACCGTAAACCACCAACGCCCATTTCACTCTTGAAATGGGGACAAACCCACTCGCTCCCGGTACGGGCAGGTAAGACACGGCTTCTCGTGGGAATTGGAATTCTCAGTCATGTGGCCCTCACCTGCGCATTTCCCACAATGTTAAAGTAGCGGTGCGGGTCCGCTGACCGTGGCGCCCGCAACATGGAAAGAAAGTTCCCGGGGAAACGATCAACCAACTGATAATAAAGACGATCTTTCTTTTCCTAGCAGTAAACAACTTATCATAGGTCTCACCAGCTTTGATAAATTAGATACATGTGCAACACTCTGGTGTCTTTATTTGTGGAAACGTTTCGCCCCGTAGTGGCTTCATCAATCCAATGAAAGGAAGAATGGTGAAGACCAGAGGGAGTTTGAGGTAATCACCTGTCAGTTTCTTATACTTTGGGGACTCACGTCGAGCCTAGAAATAATTTCTCATCAAGAAATCATTGAGGATCGCAAAGGTTGTGTTACCAGTGGTGTGGTGGAGAGAGTTCAGGGGACAAGCGATGGAGTACAACCAGAAAGTTGAAGCCCCCTGGCCTGAATGTGTAATAATATTGATGCTACACAATACTAATACGTTGATGGGACACTTGGGAATCTTTATTAAAGACACCTCAGGTGTGTCTTAGTAATCAACTCTCTGCATCAATGAAGGGAAAAAATCTCTCGACACCAGTAAACTAAGGTTCCTCTGATAGCGGCGTCCTGACAAAAGGTAAACAGTAATCCAGGTATGTTAGGTGAGGTAAGGCTGGGTTATATCCTCCCAATGCATTCCTTGCACTGAAACTCGATATCAATTAACAGATGCAAGAACAGAGGTTGCCTAGCCTGACTCAGCCTGCAGCATCTGCGTAACCAGAGTTTGCATGAGCTGTTTGCTGGTACAGCAGCTGCACTGGTACAGCAGCTGCACTGGCACAGCAGCTGTACTGGTACAGCAGCTGCACTGTTACAACAGCCTTGCTGTATGTACACATTACATGTGTGTGTCATAGCACATACAGTAGGTGTAACAGGTCAATCAAATGGCTATTGTTGCTGGCATTCTCCTGCCTTGTTCTACTCCTGAGCATGTCTCGCCTATCTCCTGTTTGCGATCCCATGCTCAGCCCTGTCAGAATTGAACAAAATACGCATCACTATCTACTGGACCACAAAGAGAATTATTATTATTTTTGTTTTTATTATTATTATTATTATTATTATTATTATTATTATTATTATTATTATTATTATTATTATTATTATTATTATTATTATTATTATTAATTACTACCACTACTACTGTTACTTCTACTACTACTACTATTGATATTCGTATTATAATTATTATCAGCATGACCATCTCTGCCATCTAATAAAACAATGTCTTCCCTCCATACAACATCTCTCTCCTCCTTGTTGCTTACCTGTGTGTGTCATCTTGGAGTATGTCTAGAGTGGGTTTCAGGGATCGCCCCGCGGCCCGGCCCGTGACCAGGCCTCATGGTGGATCAGCATCTGATAAAGCAGGCTGTTACTGCTGGCCGCGCGTGAATCGACATACAAATCACAGCTCGGCTGATCAGGTACTGACTTTAGATGCCTGTCCAGCGCTTTCTTGAAGACAGCCAGGGGTCTATTGATAATCCCCCTTATGTATGCTGGGAGGCAGTTGAGCAGTCTTGGGCCCCCTGACACTTATTGTATTGTCTCTTAGTGTACTCCTGGCGCCCCTGCTTTTCATTGGAGGGATGTTGCATCTTCTGTCGAGTCTTTTGCTTTCGTAGAGAGAGTTTTTCGTGTGCAAATTTGGTACTAATTCCACTAGGATTTTGCAAGTGTATGTTATCACGCATCTTTCTCGCCTGCGCTCCAGGGAATACAAATCAAGGGACTTCAACCGTTCCCAATAATTTAGGTGCTTTACCGTACTTATGTGTGTCGTGAAGGTTCTCTACACATTGTTCAGGTCAGCAATTTCGCCTGCCTTGAAGGAGGTCGTTATTGTACAGCAGTATTCCAGCCTAGATAGAACAAGCGATTTGAAGAGAATCATGGGCTTTGCGTCCCTAGTTTTGAAGGTTCTCATTATCCATCCTATCATTTTTCTAGCAGATGTGGTAGATACATTGTTGTGGTCTTTGAAACTGAGATCCTTTGACTATTATCACTCCCAGGTCCTTCACATTAATTTTTCGATCTATCGCGTGGTTGGAATTTGTTTTATACTCTGATACAGTGAAAAGTGATTAACACTCATTCTCAGTTAGCGTACCCAATCATTTCTCATTTGTTCGCATGTAACTTGCTTTTGACTCGCCAATCCTTGTCCCAGTCAGTGATTCTGACTGTTTATAAAGCCCTTCTTTATACAAACAGATTTAAAGTCTTGCGAATATTTCGAGACACTTGCTTACCTGTAGTCGTTATCTGTAGTCGCTACCTGTAGTCGCTACCTGTAGTCGTTATCTGTAGTCGCTACCTGTAGTCGTTACCTGTTGTCGCTACCTGTAGTCGTTACCTGTTGTCGCTACCTGTAGTCGTTACCTGTAGTCGTTACCTGTTTTCGCTACCTGTAGTCGCTACCTGTAGTCGCTACCTGTAGTCGTTATCTGTTGTCGCTACCTGTAGTCGTTATCTGTTGTCGCTACCTGTAGTCGTTACCTGTAGTCGTTATCTGTAGTCGCTACCTGTAGTCGTTACCTGTAGTCGCTACCTGTAGTCGTTACCTATAGTCGTTACCTGTAGTCGTTACCTGTAGTCGAAGGCTTAGTCCCAGAGGAGTTCTTCAAGTTGCTGATCTGGTTGATCAGGCTATCGGTGCCATCAGCACACATTCCGACTTACCCACCACAGCCCGGCTGATCAGGAACTAACCAGACGAATTTATCAAAGTCCCTCAAGAAGACAGCAAATGATCAGTTTGTAATTCCCCTTATGAATGAATTTTTAGCCTGTAACAAAAGTCTAAGTCCTTTGTTTTTCTCTCTTAGCACAAGAGTTGAACCCTTGATTTTCAATTAATATTTTTATGCACCGTCCCCCCAAGTCTCTTGTTTTCATTTGGAGTGATTTCAGTATGCAGGTTTGGTACCAATCCCTCCAGAATTTTTCGGGTGTAGATTATACTGTATCTTTCTCGCCTGAGTTGCAGGGAGTACAGTTCAAGGGATTTCAGGCGTTTCTAGTATACTTCAATTGGCGTGTGTCACTGAAAAAGATCTCAGAAGAACATAGAAAATGTTCTTGTTCATGTGTTATGCATGTGAGCTTCTTTCTTGTGTGTATTATGTTCTTTCTTCTCCCTGTTTTTATTTCGTTCGTATTTCTGTTTTTGTTTTCCTTTCTTTGCCATTTATATTATACTTACACTCTCTTATTTTCCTCTTAGTTTTATTTATCTCTTTTCTTCGTCTCTTCTTACTATCCTCTTTCCCTTATCTTCCTCTTCTCTTCTTTTATTGTGTCTTCCTAATATTTTTTTTTTCATCTCTGTTCCTCCTCCTCCTCCTCCTCCTCCTCCTCCTCCTCCTCCTCCTCCTCAACTATTTGTTCTTCCTCCTCTTCCTCCACATCGTGTTTCTCCTCCTCTTCCTCCAATAACTGTTTCTCTTCCTCTAATATTTGTTCCTCCTCCTCCTCTTCTTCCACTGTCCGTTCCTCCTCCTCCTCTTCCTTCATTGTCTGTTTCTCCTCCTCCTTCTCCTCTTCTTCCGCTGCCTGTGCCTCTTCCTCTTCCGGCGTCATCTTGGCTGGAAGCACATCTTGTAATCTCAGGAAATGCGACAAGAGGTTTAGGAAGAGGCTGCTAGGAAGTCTTCCTCTTAGCCCTCTTAGAATACATTAAATGAGCTATCCTCCTACCCTCTTGGGAGGGACTCTGTTGTATTTGATCACCTAGATGTATTCATTAGTTGTATTCACCTAGATGTACTCAGTTGTACTCAGCTGGTTGTAGGATCGACCTTCCAGTGTTCCTTGTATTGACAGACGCATTGTTATTATTATTATTATTATTATTATTATTATTATTATTATTATTATTATTATTATTATTATTATTATTAATTATTATTATTAATATTATTATTATTATTATTATTATTATTATTATCATTATCATGGATAACGCTAAGACCGTAGGGATTATACAGCACTTGTGAAAGGGGGATGGAAGGTATTCAGGTTTAATTCAGGGAACTGGAGCACAGATCCAGTTCCCTGAATTAAAAGCCTTTCACCAGCATCAAGGAACCTCCCTTGAGGGTCTCTGAGAGACACAACACAGGTCAAGTGCCTCAAATAAAGTAAATAAAAGTGTCTCAGGTAGCGCTTTATTGCAGTAATTAAAGTAACAGTCACTAGCTGACTTTTAGAGGGAGTTAAATAAGATATTAGAAGGTTTTTGTTTATTATGGAACTGACTAGATTGTTTCATTAGTGTAATTGGCCTCACCACTACAACTAGAGTGGTCGTTGTTGCTGCTGTTGGTCTCCGCCAGCACCAGAGGCTGTTGTTGTTGCAGTTGTTTAGCTCTTGTCACTAGTATTGTTATATATAATGTTAAAAAGAGTCGGACTCTTCACCGACACCACCACCACAAGAGGCTGTTGTTGTTGGTTGGTTCCTGTCAGTGTTGGTGATGCGAGACATGGAGACTCCTCTAATCTCCACCACCGTCACCGCAAGAAGCTGTTGTTGGGCGAGTGTGAATCTTGTTGTGAGTAATTGTTTCGTTCTTGTCAGTGTTCTTGATATAGTGAGCATTGTGAGGAACCTGACTTCCCACCATCACCACCACAGGTCTATAATCGTCAGCAAGAGTAATTAAGACATATGGGACGCCCCCATGTCTTCTCGTCCAGATATAAACGACCATTTCCTCTTGCATTCAACTGTCTTCCGACCTTCTTTACTTTTCTCACCCCTGTTGGGACTTGACAATGGTCCAGGACAGCAACAATTTTAACATTGTTACTGTGGTTAATTACCTATTAACTAAATTATTATGAAACTGAGATAATTAAGCCATATGAATTCAACTGCTATTTAACTTGCTAATTTAATTTTTCTAGGTCATTGTTGTCTAACTTTAATTAGCTAGTGAATCCAGAACCAAATTTATCCTAACCCAGGCACCCAATCTCATTAAAAAAAATTTGACCACAAAAATTTACTGAATTATCAGCCAAAATATATTGATTTAACATTATTGTAGATTTGCAAAACCGAGCAAAATAGTGTAACAATAAGAACAAAATTGGCTGATGTTAACAAAACCTGTGAATTACTTAGTCTTAGCTGAAAAAAATAAACAGTTCTGTGAGACATTTTTTTTTTTGTAATTTACTGATGAGCTGAAGCTCTCTGAGCCACCGGAAGCTTACCTGGCCTGAACGTGAGCTTGACTAAATTATTGTCCTTGATTGATAAAACATATGAGCTTATGAACATGCAATTTGAAAGTACAATTAATACAATATTCGTTTACCAAATAATAGTATAAGATATTGTATCCTAGGGAGCGATCATGCACTCCCAGGTGAGGCTCCTGTGCTCACCACCAAGGGCTACAAGACATACCCGGTGGGACAACCCTCCCATAGATAGTTACCTTGACTGCTATAATACTGCATGAAGGTATGCATTTGCCTTACATGTGATACAGTGTTTCTGCATTAATATGTAATACCTACCGCATTTTAATTTACAAGGAACAGGGGACCATTCGCTACATTTTTCGTCATCAATAAGCAATGGTATATACTATCACCATTACTTTGAAATGGTAATAGGTGGAAATTAGAGCTTTTAAAGCTCCCGTGTGAGTTTACTCTCATGTAAGTGTGTTGACAATTACAAAGGATTTGCACAGGGTAGAATTAATGATGATTTTCTCAGGGTAGAATTAGAGAGAATTTTCACAGAGTAGAATAAGACAAGAATCACACAGGGTAAAAGTAGGCAGGATACACACAGGGTAGAATCACACGGGGTAGAATCACACAAAATAGAATCACACAGGGTAGAATCACACAGGGTAGAATCACACAGGATAGAATCACACAGGGTAGAATCACACAGGGTAGAATCACACAGGGTAGAATCACACAGGGTAGAATCACAGAGGGTATAATCACAGAGGGTAGAATCACACAGGATAGAATCACACAGGGTAGAATCACACAGGATAGAATCACACAGGGTAGAATCACACAGGATAGAATCACACAGGGTAGAATCACACAGAGTAGAATCACACAGGGTAGAATCACACAGAGTAGAATCACACAGGGTAGAATCACACAGAGTAGAATCACACAGGGTAGAATCACACAGAGTAGAATCACACAGGGTAGAATCACACAGAGTAGAATCACACAGGGTAGAATCACACAGAGTAGAATCACACAGGGTAGAATTAATCCAACGCGAGTCTACAAACACACATTCAATGCAAGACGTGATTTTTTAAAATATTTTTGGGCTGACTAAAACATTTCCGACACTGTATTATCCTTACGGTTGAATTTGGTAAAAAAAAAAATAAGTATGCAAACTCGTTTACTCAGATAAAAATCACAGCTTTTTATCATGAAAGTTAAAAAAAAATCGAGGCAAATGGGTAACTGATTAAATTATTGAGAAAAGAGATCACGTTAATGACAAATACAGCGATGGTACGACAGTGTAACAAGTACAGCAAGAGCAGGGCTGCAGTACAGGACCAATGTTTACCGGCTGTGTATTTGTTGTACTTGCTGTGCTTGTGTATTTGCAAATTTTATTGAAAATCGTGTATGTTTGCCGGCGCCTTGTTGGACTTATTTAAGTCTGGAAAACTCCCTGTCAACTTTTCTGAGGCAGAGAAAGCTACAATGGAGAGAAAATTGGTTAATGCAGAACGGAGCAGCAGGGTGAAGAAGGGGAGGGAGGGGGGGAGGGGGAAGGAAGGGGATATAGAAGGAGAGAGAGGGAGGTAGGAAGAGAAGGTAGAAGGAGGAAGAGAGGGAATAAGGGAAGAATGTGGGAAAACTGGAACTTGAGATGAAGGGAGAGAGGGGGAAAAGAGGATGGAGGGACGGAAAGTAGGAAGGGGAGAGAGTAGGAAGGGAGGGTGCTGGGAAGGAAAGTAATGAGAGAGGGAATTGGGAGGGTAGGGAAGTAGAAAGAAAGAGAGAGAGAATTTTATTGGTGAAGGAAGAGTAAAACCAGGGTGAGGCAGGGAGGTTAAATACTGTGAAGGACCACAATATTGATCTATCTATACATATATATAGTTACATCTTCTCCCTTCCTCCCTCCCTCACTCCCACCCACCTTCCATCCCTCCCTCTCTGCCCCTTCCCTTACTTAAAACACCTTTTAACGACCGCCACACCTGCTCAAAAGCGAACCTTCCACTCAAAATTCAACTCTCGCGCCTTGCATCGCCTTTTCCTCTTATTTACGCTTCCTTCCATTAGTTATTTGCTTGTGCGAGCAAGTTGAGGCTCGAAGTGCCTCCAAACACTGTGGCTGTGGCTCTTAGTGCCTCCAAGCACTGTGGCTGTGGCTCTTAGTGCCTCCAAGCACTGTATTTGTGGCTCCCAGCTTGCCTTCCTCCACACTCACTCACGGGGCCAGGAGCTGTGAATCGACCCATGCAACCACAAATAGGTGAGTACACACACACACACGGAGTAAAGCAATGGTGTCCCACCGGGGGTGTCATGCAGCCCTGGGTGGTGACAGGAGTGCATGATCGCTCCCTAGGATACAATAATATCTTATACTATTCTTTGGTAAACGAATATTGTATTAATTGTATTTTAAAATTACATGTTCATAAGTTATGGTATGTTTTACGAATCAAGGACAATAACTTAGTCAAGCTCACGTTCAGACCAGGTAAGCTTCTGGTGGCTCAGAGAGCTGCAGCTCGCTGCTTCAAAGTGCTCATCAATAAATTACAAAATCAGAAGAATCGCAGATTTTGTTAACAACAGCCAAATGGAAAAGTTATTTTTGTGCATTCTTGAAAATATAATATATATATATATATATATATATATATATATATATATATATATATATATATATACATATGTCGTGCCGATTAGGTAAAACTTGCGATTTTGGCTTAAATAGCAACGCTCACCTTGCTATATAAGACAAGTGAAAATTTGTGTATGCAATAATTTCGCCAAAATCATTCTGAACATAACGAAAAAAATATATTTCATTGTGTTTGTTTATTATTAAATTAATGTTAACGTATCAAAAATATATTTAGTTGGGTTAGGCTAAATTAAATTGCGCTTGTTATAATAAGGTTAGGTAGGTTTTCAAAGTTTCACTTGGTACAAAATTATAAATTTTTACATTAACATAAATGAAAAAAATATATCTTTAAACGTATAAGAGAACATTTTAGAAAGGACTTCATTTTAGATGAGTTCTTGCTAATTGACCAGTTTTACCTAATCGGCACGACATATATATATAAGTTTTTAAGTTTTTTATGAGACGAGGTGCATAGGTTCGGATAAATTTGGTTTGGGATACACGAGGTAATGAAGGTTAGATAATACTGAAGTAGTGATAATGAGAGAAATCGCGATAGGGAGAGAGAAAGTGAAAGACGAAATAACAGTCTGAGAGAGGGAAAACAACAAAACAAAAGGAAGACAGAAGAGAGAGAGAGAGAGAGAGAGAGAGAGAGAGAGAGAGAGAGAGAGAGAGAGAGAGAGAGAGAGAGAGAGAGAGAGAGAGAGAGAGAGAGAGAGAGAGAGAGAGAGAGAGAGAGAGAGAGAGAGAGAGAGAGAGAGAGAGAGACATGGCGTTTTAGAAACAGCTAGAGACTTTGAAATCATATGGTGTTTGGGAGACAGAAAACTAAACCACAGCAGTTTAAGAACTGGGCACGACCAAGAGTTCCAGACCTGATACTGAGTGGTAGTGGTGGCATCAAAATGAAATGGTAAAATAGATAGGGGAATGGGATACAAACAAATAGTGCAAGGGGATACAAACAAATAGTGCAAAGGGATACAAACAAATAGTGCAAGGGGATACAAACAAATAGTGCAAAGGGATACAAACAAATAGTGCAAGGGGATACAAACAAATAGTGCAAGGGGATACAAACAAATAGTGCAAGGAGATACAAACAAATAGTGCAAGGAGATACAAACAAATAGTGCAAGGAGATACAAACAAATAGTGCAAGGGGATACAAACAGACACTGGAAAAGGATACAAACAAATAGTGCAAGGGGATACAAACAAATAGTGCAAGGAGATACAAACAAATAGTGCAAGGGGATACAAACAAATAGTGCAAGGGGATACAAACAAATAGTGCAAGGAGATACAAACAAATAGTGCAAGGAGATACAAACAAATAGTGCAAGGGGATACAAACAAATAGTTCAAGGAGATACAAACAAATAGTGCAAGGGGATACAAACAAATAGTGCAAGGGGATACAAACAAATAGTGCAAGGGGATACAAACAAATAGTGCAAGGGGATACAAACAAATAGTGCAAGGGGATACAAACAAATAGTGCAAGGGGATACAAACAAATAGTGCAAGGGGATACAAACAAATAGTGCAAGGAGATACAAACAAAAAGTGCAAGGAGATACAAACAAATAGTGCAAGGAGATACAAACAAATAGTGCAAGGAGATACAAACAAATAGTGCAAGGAGATACAAACAAATAGTGCAAGGGGATACAAACAAATAGTGCAAGGAGATACAAACAGACAATGGAAACCGATACAAACAGACATTGGAAGGCGATACAAACAGACAATGGAAGGCGATACAAACAGACATTGGAAGGCGATACAAACAGACATGGAAGGCGATACAAACAGACAATGGAAGGCGATACAAACAGACAATGGAAGGCGATACAAACAGACAATGGAAGGCGATACAAACAGACAATGGAAGGCGATACAAACAGACAGTGGAAGGCAATACAAACAGACAGTAGGAGGCGATACAAACAGACAGTAGGAGGCGATACAAACAGACAGTATGAGGCGATACAAACAGACAGTAGGAGGCGATACAAACAGACAATAGAAGGCCATACAAACAGACAGTAGGAGGCGATACAAACAGACAATGGAAGGCGATACAAACAGACAATGGAAGGCGATACAAACAGACAGTGGAAGGCCATACAAACAGACAGTGGAAGGCGATACAAACAGACAATGGAAGGCGATACAAACAGACAGTAGGAGGCGATACAAACAGACAGTGGAAGGCCATACAAACAGACAATGGAAGGCGATACAAACAGACAGTGGAAGGCCATACAAACAGACAGTAGGAGGCATACAAACAGACAGTGGAAGGCGATACAAACTGACAATAGGCGAGTCGTACAAACAGACGTAGGAGCGTATTCACATACAAGCAGTGACTATAGGAGAGCATCATACATTCAGTAGGAGTCGATACAAGACATACAGTAGGAGTCAGTTTTACAAACAGTCAGATACATATGTGCATTTCAAACTAGATTCAGTGGAGAGCACTCCCACATTCTATGTCAGTTTAGATTCACATCTATGCACATCACATCTTGTGCAGTTTTCTTCATTTTCTGCTAGTTCTATTTCTTCAGTTTCAGCACTACATTGCAGTCGCACTTCTACGTCAGCTTCTTCTACTATGTCAGTTTGCACTTCCATTGTTCGTCAGCACTTCCTACATTTCTATGTGTCAGTTTCAGCACTTCCTACATTTCTATGTGTCAGTTTCAGCACTTCCTACATTTCTGTGTCAGTTTCAGCACTTCCTACATTTCTATGTGTCAGTTTCAGCACTTCCTACATTTCTATGTGTCAGTTTCAGCACTTCCTACATTTCTATGTGTCAGTTTCAGCACTTCCTACATTTCAGGATATATTTCAGTTTGTGTATTAAATTCTGGGGAATTTTAAGTAATTTAAGTAATTCGAGAATACTCACATATACGTTTTGCATATTTTGACAAATATTGACGAATATCTGTACATATTCACGAATATTCACTTGAATTCGCATATATTCGTGAGTATGTACTTGTATTCCCGTTATTCACATGTATTCACTTACATTTGCATATTTTCTGGTATATTCCTGAATATTCACGTATATTCTAATATATTTACATATATTCACTTATATTTGCATTTATTTACATACAGTTAGCTACACTATCTTTGAGTTTAGAGTTGATCGTGGTGCAGTTGAGAGAGAAAGAGAGAGAGAGAGAGAGAGAGAGAGAGAGAGAGAGAAAGAGACAGACAGACAGACAGAGAGACAGAGAGAATACGTG
>WNWK01001520.1:162500-185000 GCA_009830355.1 Cherax destructor | reverse complement strand
TCTTCTTGCCAGTTCTTCTTGCCAGTTCTTCCTGCCAGTTCTTCTGCAGTTCTTCCTGCAGTTCTTCCTGCCAGTTCTTCTGCAGTTCTTCCTGCCAGTTCTTCTTGCAGTTCTCTCCAGTTCTTCCTGCAGTTCTTCCTGCCAGTTCTTCCTGCCAGTTCTTCCTGCCAGTTCTTCCTGCCAGTTCTTCCTGCCAGTTCTTCCTCTGAACTAAGACCACCAGCAGGGTGTTCTGACACAGGATACATACACTAAGAGGTGCGTGTCTCTCAGTGTACGTACACTGAGAGAATATTTTAATCCCTATTTTTAGGGATTAAAGCATTATTGTGGAGAGGTGAATAAGTTAAGTGCAGTCTTAATGACCCTCGTGCAGTCGATGGGTTTTAAACCCAGTTAACCAAGCAAGCAAGCAACCAGTCTACTGGGCTCTGGCATCGCTGCTTCAGACACCAATGTTATTACGTGAGTTAACTGTGAATTTGGTAGTGTAAACACTGGAAATAGCGGTGGCAACGGTGCGAAATACACTGTATCATTAGATGATGAATGACGTCATACAGTCGGTGCGGGAAATCCGGATTCTTACAAGACCGTATCATTGTTATGAGGTGGGAGGGGTAGGGTGACGGGGAGGAGTGAGGGAAATGAGATATAGAGAGACACAGAGACACAGAGAGATAGAGGAGAATAAAGTTTGTGTACTTACCTATTTGTGGTTGCAGGGGTTGATTCATAGCTCCTGACCCCGCCTCTTCACCAGTCGCTACCAGGTCCACTCTCTCCCTGCTCGAAGAGGCTTATCGTACCTCTTCTTAAAGCAATGTATGGAACCTGCCTCCATTACCTCGCTCTCCAGATTGTTACACTTTCTGACAACTCTATGACCAAATAAATACTTCCAAACATCCTTATGACTCATCTGGATTTTTAATTTTCCGTTGTATCCCCTTGTTGCTGTGTCCCCTTGTTGCTGTGTCCTATCTCTGAAAAATTCTGGCCCTGTCCACATTGTCAATCCCCCAGTATTTTATGTGTCGTTATCATGGCTCCCCTATCCTCCCTGCCCTCCTCCAGTGTCGTCAAGTTGGGCTCCCTTAGCCTCTCTTCGTAGTGTGGGAGTGTGTTAGTTAACCATTTTGTCCTAGGCACATGTCGATTAGACACTAGGCCTGTTATGTGTGTGTGTGTGTGTGTGTTTGTGTGTATACTCACCTAGTTGTGGTTGCAGGGGTCGCGTCACAGCTTCTGGCCCCGCCTCTTCACTGGTACTCACCTAATTGTGGTTGCAGGGGTCGAGACTCAGCTCATGGCCCCGCCTCTTTGCTGTCCGCTACTGGGTCTCTGCTCTCCCTGCTCCATGAGCTTTATCATACCTTGTCTTAAAACTATGTATGGTTCCCGCCTCCACTATATCGTTCGCTAGACTATTCCACTTCCTAACTACTCTATGGCTGAAGAAGTGCTTCCTAACATCCCTTTGACTCATCTGAGTCTTCAGCTTCCAGTTGTGTCCCCTTGTTTTTGTATTCCCTCTCTGGAACATCCTGTCACTATCTACCTTGTCGATTCCCTGCAGTATTTTGTATGTCGTTATCATGTCTCCTATAACCCTTCTGTCCTCCAGTGTTGTTAGTCCTATTTCCCTCAACCTTTCTTCATATGGCATTTCCCTGAGCTGTGGAACTAGCCTTGTCGCAAACCTTTGCACTTTCTCTAATTTCTTGACGTGCTTGACCAGGTGTTGGTTCCAGACTGGTGCTGCATACTCTAGTATGGGCCTGACGTACACGGTGTAGTGTCTTGAACGATTCCTTGTTAAGATAACGGAACGCTAATCTTAGGTTTGCCAGTCGCCCATATGCTGCCGCGGTTATCTGGTTGATGTGTGTTTCCGGAGACGTGCTTGGCGTTATACTCAGCCCAAGATCTTTCTCCTTTGATGAGGTTTGTAGCCTTTGTCCACCTAGCCTGTACTCTGTCAGCGGTCTTCTTTGCCCTTCTCCGATCTTCATGACTTTGCATTTGGTGGGGTTAAATTCGAGAAGCCAGTTGCTAGACCAGATGTCAAGCTTGTCCAGGTCTCTTTGAAGTCCTGCTTGGTCTTCATCCGATGTGATTTTCCTCATTAATTTCACATCATCTGCGAACAGAGACACTTCTGAGTCTATCCCGTCCGTCATGTCATTCACATATACCAAGAATAGCACTGGTCCTAGGACTGACCCCTGCGGTACCCCGCTCGTCACAGGCGTCCACTGTGATACCTCATCACGCACCATGACCCGTTGTTGTCTCCCTGTGGTGTATGTGTGTATGTGTATACTCACCTAGTTGTGGTTGCAAGGGTCGCGTCACAGCTCCTGGCCCCGCCTCTTCACTGGTGTGTGCGTGTGTATGTGTGTATGTGTGTGTGTATGTCTGTGTGTATGTGTGTGAACGTGTGTGTATGTGGTGAAGGAAGATGTTACATGCTTGTACTGAGGTAGGAACCAGGACACTACCAGGGGCACCATGTGACCAGCAGGGGCCACTTGGAACCATCAAGGACCCCATGGGCTCAAGAAGGGACCACTAAGAACCACCTGTAGCAATCAAGGACCACCTTCGACGACCATGAGGTCACAAAAGGGACCACCAGATTCCAGAAGCCACCGGAAACCCTCAAGGACCCCCCAAGGGACCACCAGGACCTCCCAAGGTACTACCATCACTGTGTTAAGCTGGGGTCCAGGATCTCCCCACATCTGTTAATTTCCTGCCAGTGCTAATGTTGCATCTGAATTGCAACATTTACCGCCTTCAGCAGCCATAGTTTGCATCTTCTCTCTCTCTCTCTCTCTCTCTCTCTCTCTCTCTCTCTTCTCTCTTCTCTTTCTCTCTCTCTCTCTCCTTCCCATTGCTTTAATTTGGGAAAATATTCCAGCCTTCCCAATTGTTGCAATTGCAGCAATAAAACACGAGAAGGGGCCAAGTAAGTGAAATATGGAGGGGAAACACCGTAGAGTTATTTGTCTCTGACCTGCTGGGCCATCAGTGATTACCTCCGTATTCTGTATTCCTTGTTCTGTATCCAATGTTTGTAGCTAGAGTGGGACAACGAGGCTGGTGTAAATGCTGTGCATTCTACACTTGTAGTACACCCCTCATTCATTGTTTATGTTTTCACTGGCTGTTACACTTGCTGTATCTGCAGAAACACTATGCCAGGAGTCTGCCAGTGTATGACTGGCAACACTCACTACAGTGTCTTTGAACAACAAAACAAGGAGTATTCAGAGTCTCATTGTCTGGTGTAATCACGCCATCATAAATAATAATAATAATAATAATAATAATAATAATAATAATAATAATAATAATAATAATAATAATAATAATAATATTGATAATAATACTAAATGACCCACATGAATTATATTATTATTATTATTGTTGTTATCATCATCATCATCATCATCACATTATCATTTCATATCTTCTACTTTCTAAATGTTGAAAATTTATATTTTGTGGAGCCAAAACAAAAAATCACCTCTCTGGGCTCCCAGAATTGATTATTTAGGCATCAACCTCAAGTTAATGCCAGAATGTTTTAAAATTACAGCTAGGATTACACAAATTCATTTCGTTTTCAAAAATCTGTAGAGAGGTTGTATGCTGTATAACGTAACCCTCGACTTAATGTAGATGAATCTGTAATTTATTTGTTGCATTTGTTATTTATGTATGGTTAGTAGCAAGCGGAGTTCACACACACACACACACGCATATATTTTAATATATATATATATATATATATATATATATATATATATATATATATATATATATATATATATATATATATATATATATATATATGTGAAGGAACATTTAATCACTATCCTCCAAACTACAATGTAGTTCTCACTCCCTTCCTTCAGAGTGTAAACACTGTATTTTTCACCTCTGTCACAGTGCAAGTACTGTACTTCCTACCTCCACCCCTCCTAAATTTAGAGTGCGTGCACTGTCCTTCCCTTCTTCACTCCTTCAGAGTGCAATCACTGTACTCAAGTGCAACTAACCGGTTTCCCTGAATCCCTTCACACTCCAACAGCACTTCAAACCATGAATACCACTTACCTACACTAACCCCTTTTTAATGCCCATGCCTTTACCACTCAAAAATTCCTTTACCCCCTCCCTCTAACCTTTCCTAGGAAGACCCCTGCCCCCTCCATCCCTCCCTCCCTATACCCCAGATTTATACGCTCTCCTAGTCATTCTATTTTTCTCCAGGCTTTCTAAATGTCAAAACCACCTCAACAGCCCAGACTCAGCTTTCTCAATCTAACTGAATATATATATATATATATATATATATATATATATATATATATATATATATATATATATATATATATATATATATATATATATATATATACTATATATATTATGCAAAATGCGAACAAGCGATACAAGATGCAAAACAACAACGGGAAATAATTGAATGATAGCTCTAGGCTTTTCGGCTTGCAATCAACACATCAGGAGCTTGCAGTGTTGCACAAAAACAGGATAAAGTTATTTTAAAATGCATTAGAATTCAGCCAGCCCACAAGCACTGATATCGTAGTGATAACCTGACTAGCTTAACATTAGTCATATGCCAATTATCAAAAATTCGGTCAGACTTCGATATAATGTAAAAGACTTAACATCATAGCAGACGTAGATAAAAACACCCAGCACACTTTTGTATCATCATTTGCAGATGACACTAAAATAAGCATGAAAGTCACTACGGTAGAGGACACTGAAAAATTACAGGAGGACATAAGCAAGGTCTTCCAATGGGCAGTGGAGAACAACATGACGTTCAATGGTGATAAGTTTCAGCTGCTTAGGTATGGAAAAAATGAAGAACTCAAAAGGAACACTATATACAAAACGCAAGAGGGTCACCACATAGAACGAAAGGAACACGTAAAGGACTTGGGAATAATTATGTCTGCTGATCTGTCGTTTAAAGACCATAACAAGACAAAGATCACAACAGCCAGGAAGATGACGGGGTGGGTATTGAGAACTTTCAAAACAAGGGAAATAATGCCGATGGTGACACTATTCAAATCGCTAGTGCTCCCTCACTTAGAATACTGCTCAGTGCTGACGGCCCCGTTCAGGGCAGGAGAAATAGCAGAGCTGGAACAAATCCAGAGATCGTTTACGGCTCACATTGAGCCATTGAAACATCTAAATTATTGGGAACGCCTTCAAGTCTTGAACATGTACTCATTGGAGCGGAGGAGAGAGATACATGATAATATATACATGGAAAGTACTTGAGGGCCTGGTCCCAAATCTGCACACTGCCATAACAACATACTGGAGTGAGAGATATGGGAGAAAGTGTAAAATAAACCCAGTGAGGAGCAGGGGTGCGGTGGGGACAATACGGGAGCACTGTATTAACATCCGGGGTCCCAGACTATTCAACATCTTACCAGAAGATATCCGAAACACGGCTGGAACCAGTGTAGAAGCCTTCAAGAGGAAACTGGACAAATATCTTCACCAGGTGCCAGATCAACCAGGCTGTGATGGATATGTGGGGCAGCGGGCCTCCAGCAGCAACAGCCTGGTTGACCAGGCAAGCACCAGACGAGCCTGGCCCATGGCCGGGCTCAGAGAGTAGATACTCTCGAAACTCTTCAAAGGTATATCAAAGGTATATCCTAAATATAGATATATCTGGCAACTGTCTTAGGTATTTTACCATACATTAGAAAATGGGTCTCACCGTCGACTCCTTTAAAGGGGAGACATCTGTAGTTTATCCAAGAGGAAGACAGCCATAGTTTATCCCACAAAATTCTGAGGTAGACGCTGGTCGAACTATTACAACCACGCCAGAAAAACACTCCCTAATTCCACAAACTCCTTAGGGTACCACAGTTTCGTGAAAATATTAAACATGAGAGAAAGACACTCCTTTTTTACTCTGGTCTCATGTTTGGAATAATAGTGGTTATATGAGCACACATTAGTGGCCTTCGTATATACTGTAAATTTGAACTTTCTGTCAACACGGTGTATCGACACATCTAGGAAAGGGAGTTCAGATTACACTTCTTTCTCCAAAGTGAATTTAACAGACGGGACCAAAACATTAAGACTCGGTGCTAAATGTGTTGATACACCGTGTTGATAGAATGTTAAAGTTTACAGTATATAGGAAGGCCACTAATGTGTGCTCACATATCCACTATTATTCCAACCATGAGACCAGAGTAAAAAGGAGAGTCTTTCTCAGTATATTTCTGAGAGTTTACCCAGGATGTGGCCCTGAATTTGCCAGTGAAGAAATTAGGAAAATATTTGACACTACGTCGATATAGCTGATTTAAATTCAGCCGGACACTTATTCAACCAGTCGACCTCATAATGAACAAGGGAAGTGTTAGCCAGAATAGATCCCAAAGGATTTCCTGTTGCAACCCTATCCTTCGTTCCATATATCTTCCCATTAAATACAAAATAACAATCAGTTGGTGCAAGCGATAACAATTTATGCAACTGTAATCTATTAAAAAAAGATCACTTCGAACATTAGCTTTATATGAATCATCTATACACATATCTTTAATCTCTGTTAATTGTATACGATTAACATCATGGAATCTTGATACAAGGAATTCTTCAACACTTGTCCAACCTTTGGACGAAAACCTAATTACACTAGTGGATGGTTCCACTATGACCCCGCCTCCTCCTGCTTCCACTCACCTGACTACAGTATATAAGCCACTTTCTTCCATAAAGTATCAGGTGTGCTCAACAGAGTCGGGTGGTGTCACGCGTCTGTGAGGTGTAGTCTTGTTGTGGTGACGTGATTGTGAGGTTTAGTCTTGACCCTTTATATGCTTTCCTGTTGATGTTTTGTTTTTTATAGTTCCTTGATAATGTGAGAAGTCACGAAAGCGCTTGGAATTTCGCTATTTTTCACAGTGGCTGTTTTGCATATATATATATATATATATATATATATATATATATATATATATATATATATATATATATATATATATATATATATATATATATATATATATATATATATATATATATATATATATATATATATATATATATATATATATATATATATATATATATATATATTATATATATATATATATATATATATATATATATGCAAAAAGATAAGAACATAAGAACATAAGAAAGGAGGAACACTGCAGCAGGCCTGTTGGCCCATACTAGGCAGGTCCTTCACAATCCATCCCACTAACAGAATATTTGCTCAACCCAATTTTCAAAGCTACCCAAGAAATAGCTTTGACAATTCTACCCACTCATGCGCGAGTCCCACTCAAATCCAACCCTCTCACTCATGAATTTATCCAACCTAAATTTGAAACTACCCAAGGTCCTAGCTTCAATAACCCTACTAGGCAGACTGTTCCACTCATCAACTACCCTATTTCCAAACCAATACTTTCCTATATCCTTTCTAAATCTAAACTTATCTAACTTGAATCCATTATTGCGGGTTCTCTCTTGGAGAGATATCCTCAAGACTTTATTTATATCCCCTTTGTTAATACCCATTTTCCACTTGTATACCTCGATCATGTCTCCTCATTCTACGTCTTACAAGTGAATGTAATTTTAGGGTCTTCAATCTTTCTTCGTAAGGAAGATTTCTAATGCTATGTATTAATTTAGTCATTCTACGCTGAATGTTTTCTAACGAATTTATGTCCATTCTGTAATATGGAGACCAGAACTGAGCTGCGTAATCTAGGTGAGGCCTTACTAATGATGTATAAAGCTGTAATATAACCTCTGGACTTCTGTTGCTAACACTTCTTGATATAAATCCCAGTAATCTATTTGCCTTATTACGTACGCTTAGGCATTGCTGTCTTGGTTTAAGGTTGCTGCTTACCATCACCCCCAAGTCCTTCTCGCAATCTGTATGGCTAAGTTCTACGTTATTTAACTTATAAGTGCTTGGGTTATGGACACTCCCGAGCTTCAGAACCTTTCATTTATCTACATTGAACTGCATCTGCCACTTTTCTGACCACGAATTAAGTTTGTCTAAATCTTCCTGAAGTTCTATGACATCTATGTTTGAATCAATTATCCTACCTATCTTCGTGTCGTCGGCGAATTTGCTCATATCACTAGTAATTCCTCATCAAGGTCATTGATATATATTATAAATAACAATGGGCCTAAGACTGATCCCTGTGGAACACCACTTGTTACAAGTCCCCATTCGGATTTAACCCCATTTATGCACACTCTCTGCTTCCTATTGGTGAGCCATGACTCGATCCATGACAGCACTTTTCCCCAATGCCATGAGCTGCCACTTCTTTAACAGTCTCTGGTGCGGTACTCTATCAAAAGCCTTACTAAAGTCTAAATAAACAATATCGAATTCTTTATCGTGATCAACAGCCTCAAAAGCTTTACTGAAGAAGGTTAATAAATTAGATAGGCAGGAACGGCCCTCGTGAATCCATGCTGGGTATCATTAATCAAATTATGGTTATCTAGATGGCTTCTAATAATATCAGCTATAATTTACTCTAGTAATTTGCCTACAATTGAGTCAGGCTTATTGGGCGGTAGTTTGACGGAGTGACTTGTCCCCTGCTTTAAAAATAGGAATTACATTAGCCATCTTCCACATATCAGACACTACACCTGTTTGAAGAGATAAATTAAAAATGTTAGATATTGGTTCACAGAGTTCCATTTTGCATTCCTTAAGAACCCTTGCAAAAGCTCATCAGGACCCGGCGATTTATTTTGTTTCAGTCGGTCCAGCTGTTTCATAATCATTTCGCTAGTGACTGTGATATTACATAATTTATCTTCTTCTGGGCCTCTGTAAAAATTAATTACTGGGATATTATTAATGTCTTCCTGTGTGAAAACCGAGAGAAAATAATTATTAAAAATAGAGCACATATCATTCTCCTTGTCAGTAAGATGCCCAAAGTTATTTTTAAGGGGACCTATCTTATCCCACTATGAAAAAATAGAGGAATTCCAAGCGCTTTCGTGACTACTCACATTATCAAGGAACTATAAAAGGAAACATGAAACAAGAATTTTAATATCAAAGTTGTATTTAAAAATCTTGATACAGTAAAAAGACTTTTGATAAAAAATTCCCCCCAAAATGCTGACGGATGTGTCTATAAGATTCCCTGTAAAATATGCGATAAAGTTTATTATGGACAAACTGGTAAAAGTCTTGAACTAAGATTAAAACAACATAAATATAGCATTAGAACTGGACAAGATTCTAATGCTCTATTTATTCATGTGAGAGATTTTAACCATCCAATTGATTTTCAAAATGCTGAGAAGGTTGTATCAAGCAAGTCCATGGTTGAGAGGAATATAATAGAATCATGTTTCATTAAAAGCAGTTTTGAAAATAATATGAATATTTCTTTTGGTTTATATAAATTGGATTCTTTTATAATTAATAAAATTTGGGAAGAATTTAATGATAAATTGGACTAATCTTAATTCTTGGGAAGAGTTTCAGGTCCTTTCTTGTTTTCCTCTTCACAGAGTCGTGAGATGTTACGCTACTGTGAGGTGTAGTCTTTGTTAGTGTGATGTGACTGTGAGGTGTAGTCTTGCCCCTTATATAAGTCCTCTTGTCATGTTTCCTTTTATAGTTCCTTGATAATGTGAGTAGTCACGAAAGCGCTTGGAATTCCTCTATTTTTCATAGTGGTTGTCTTGCATATATATATATATATATATATATATATATATATATATATATATATATATATATATATATTTATCCCTAGGCATAAAATATAATTACCAAACATACTTAACCACAAAGTTAAGACAGAATTTACCAACACTGATCACGTAGGTGAGAATTCATTTAGAATTTCACTTGTTTTAGATAATTTTTTTTCAAACTACTGCTTTTAATTATGCTCTAATTTAGTCTGCATTAATGAAGGTAATGCTGGAGGGAATATTCACAGGGTTAATATCTGTGTGGTCCTGGTGTGGGTAATATTATGAGGGTGTGGGTAATATTATGAGGGTGTGGGTAATATGAGGGTGTGGGTAATATCATGAGGGTGTGGGTAATATTATGAGGATGTGGGTAATATTATGAGGGTGTGGGTAATTTTATGAGGGTGTGGGTAATATTATGAGGGTGTGGGTAATATTATGAGGATGTGGGTAATTTGTGTATGCTGGTGGAACTATTGTGGTTAATCTCTCTCTCTCTCATATTATTATTATTATTATTATTATTATTATTATTATTATTATTATTATTATTATTATTATTATTATTATTATTATTATTATTATTATTATTATTATTATTTGTAGTAGTAGTAGTAGCAACGGCACCAGTAATAATATTATTAGCAGCAGCAGTAGCAGTAATATTAATTGTAGTAGTAGTAGTAGTAATATCTACATTATCCTTCTTCCTCTTCCTCTTCTTCTCTTCCTCTTCTTCCTCCTCCTCTTCGTCTCTCTCCTCCTCCTCCTCCCCTCCTCCTCCTCCTCCTCCTCCCTTCCTCCTCCTCCACCATCACCTCCTCCATCACCTCTACCACCACCTCCTTCTCCTCCACCACTTCCTCCACCACCACCTCCTCCTCCACCACCTCCTCCTCCACCACCACCTCCTCCACCACCTCCTCCTCCACCACCTCCTCCTCCACCACATCCTCCTCCACCACCTCCTCCTCCCCATGACCTCCTCCTCCACCACCACCTCCTCCACCACCTCCTCCTCCACCACCTCCTCCTCCACCACCTCCTCCACCACCACCTCCTCCACCATCACCTCCCTCACCTCCTCCATCACCTCTACCACCACCTCCTTCTCCTCCACCACTTCCTCCACCACCACCTCCTCCTCCACCACCTCCTCCTCCACCACCACCTCTTCCACCACCTCCTCCTCCACCACCTCCTCCTCCACCACCTCCTCCTCCACCACCTCCTCCTCCCCATGACCTCCTCCTCCACCACCACCTCCTCCACCACCTCCTCCTCCACCACCTCCTCCTCCACCACCTCCTCCACCACCACCTCCTCCACGACCTCCTCCTCCACCACCTCCTCCTCCTCCACCACCACCTCCTCCACCACCTCCTCCTCCACCACCTCCTCCTCCTCCACCACCAGGTTACTTCACTCATCTCATCCTCTGATTTAAACAATTTTTTCCCAGACCTTCAAATGAGTATTTTATGTCCTTGTCAATACCTTGTTTCCCACCAGGTGAGCTGTTTGTTTGTTTTGTTTTTGTGAGCTGTTTGTATGTTGTGAGTCGTTTGTTAATGTGCGATTTGTTTGTTTGTTAGATGTGAGATGTGTCTCTGTTTGATGTCAGCTGTTCGTTTGTTGTTTTTGAGCTGTTTACTTGTTTGTCTGTTTGCTTGTTTGCTTTTTCGTTCGTTCATGTTTTTTACTTGTTCACTTGTTTGTTTTGCTGATTTGTTTATTTGTTTATTCACATGTTTATTTGCTTGTTCATGTTTTTGTTTGTTTGTTCATTTGTTTGTTTATATATTTGTTCATTTGTCTGTTTATATATTTCTTTGATTGTTTGTTCATTTATTTATTTGTTTGCTTGTTATAAGGAGAGAGGAGAGTGTTTCTCTCAACAATATATACTGAGAGAAACGTTACTTTTCCAAAGTGGTTCAAAACGTGCGGAAGTTGACGTTTCAGGCTGACTTAATACTTTATATTGAGTCCTCCACCAGTCACTACCTCCTCCTTCTCCTCCTCCTCCTCCTCCTCCTCCTCTACCTCCTCTTCCTCCTCTTTTCATCCTCCTTCTCCTCCTCTTCTTCTTCCTCATTTCTTCTTCCTTCTCCTCTTTCATTTTTCTTTCTTCTCCTCCTCCTCCTCATCTTCTTCCTTCTTCTCCTCCTCTTCACCCTCCTCCTATTCCTCCTTTCCTCATGTTCCTCTTCCTCCTGCACTAGCTACATGGCGGAGGGGAGGAAGGGATAGAGAGTGATGATAGACAGAGATATACAGCGATAGACAGTTATAGCAGAGGTATACACCGATAGTGATAGACAGAGATAGACAGCAATAGACGGTGATAGAGAGGGGTATATAGCGATAAACAATGATAGAGATATACAGCGATAGACAGTGATAGCGAGGTATACAGCGATAGTGATAAACAGAGGTATACAGCGATGGACAGTAATAGACAGAAGTATACAGCGATAGACAATGATAGACAGGTGTACAGCGATAGACAGAGGCATACAGCGATAGACAGTGATAGAGGTATACAGCGATAGACAGTGATAGAGGTATACAGCGATAGACAGTGATAGAGGTATACAGCGATAGACAATGATAGACAGATGTATACAGCGGTAGACAGAGATATACAGCGATAGATAGCGATAGATAGAGGTGTGGATAAATAGTATTTGTCATTTATGGATTTGTGGTTCTCTTTTTGCTGTTGTTGTTCTGTGTTTGTTTGATCTCATTGTTGTTGTTGTTTTTGTATTTCTTTCTCTTGTTGCCTTTGTTTTTATAAAAGTTGGAGTGAGAGAGGCAGAGAAAGAGAGAGAGAGAGACAAAGAGGCGAATACACAATGAGAGAGAAAGAGAGAGAGAGAGAGAGTAATTTCTATGTAAATAAAGTTTTTTGTTAAAACACGTTTGCATAATAAAAATAATAATAATAATAATAATAATAATAATAATAATAATAATAATAATAATAATAATAATAATATTATTATTATTATTATTATTATTATTATTATTATTATTATTATTATTATTATTATTTTTCTTATTATTATTATATTTGTTAATAATTATTAGTACTAGTATTTTTATTATTAGTAGTAGTAGTATTATTATTGTATGTAAATGATGATATAATTAGCAATAACAACAACAACAGTGGTTATACAGCTCCTGCAAAACACGACATAATAAGCTTTGATCCGAGGAGTGACAGAGCAGCTGCAATTCCTTGGATTAAGAGCCCTGCAGGAGCATCCAGGTCCGCCCCTTCAGTTGGCTGGCCACACCCACCTGTGATTCATTCGAATGATTTAGAATGATTTAGGATGATTTATACGGATGATTTACGTGCGTGGAGACGAGTAGTGGTTATCGGAAAAGAATTCACTTGGACTGGACAAGGGCTGGCCAACCCATGGCCATCCCATGGCCATCCCATGGCCATCCCATGCTGTGTATTGTGTCTGCTGCTGCTCTATGCTCGTTACGTCACTCTTGTACTCAATACTAACCGCAGCAGAGATCATTCATGTTGGTGGGTGGGGTGTGTGTGGCGAGGTGTGGGTGGGGGAGGTGTTGGTGGCGAGGTGTGGGTGGGGGAGGTGTGGTGGGGAGGTGTTGGTGGCGAGGTGTGGGTGGGGAGGTGTGGGTGGGGGGTGTGGGTGGCGAGGTGTGGGTGGGGGAGGTGTGGGTGGCGAGGTGTGGGTGGGGGAGGTGGGGGTGGCGAGGTGTGGGTGGGGAGGTGTGGGTTGCGAGGTGTGGGTGGGGGAGGTGTGGGTGGCGAGGTGTGGGTGGTGGAGGTGTGGGTGGCGAGGTGTGGGTGGGGGAGGTGTGGGTGGCGAGGTGTGGGTGGGGAGGTGTGGGTGGCGAGGTGTGGGTGGGGAGGTGTGGGTGGCGAGGTGTGGGTGGGGGAGGTGTGGGTGGCGAGGTGTGGGTAGGGGAGGTGTGGGTGGCGAGGTGTGGGTGGGGAGGTGTGGGTGGCGAGGTGTGGGTAGGGGAGGTGTGGGTGGCGAGGTGTGGTGGGGGAGGTGTGGGTGGCGAGGTGTGGGGGGGGAGGTGTGGGTGGCGATGTGTGGGTGGAGGAGGTTTGGGTGGCGAGGTGTGGGGGTGGAGGTGTGGGTGGCGAGGTGTGGGTGGGGGAGGTGTGGGTGGCGAGATGTGGGTGGGGGAGGTGTGGGTGGCGAGGTGTGGGTGGGGGAGGTGTGGGTGGTGGAGGTGTGGGTGGGGGAGGTGTGGGTGGCGAGGTGTGGGTGGGGGAGGTGTGGGTGGCGAGGTGTGGGTGGGCGAGGTGTGGGTGGCTAGGTGTGGGTGGGGGAGATGTGGGTGGCGAGGTGTGGGTGGGGAGGTGTGGGTGGTGAGGTGTGGGTGGGAGAGATGTGGGGTGGGGAGAGGTGTGGGTGGGAGAGGTGTGGGTGGGAGAGGTGTGGGTGGGAGAGGTGTGGGTGGGAGAGATGTGGGTGGGAGAGGTGTGGGTGGGAGAGGTGTGGTGGAGAGGTGGGGAGAGGTGTGGGTGGTAGAGATGTGGGTGAGAGAGGTGTGGTGGGTGGGAGAGGTGTGGGTGGGAGAGGTGTGGGTGGGAGAGGTGTGGGTGGGAGAGGTGTGGGTGGTAGAGATGTGGGTGAGAGGTGTGGGTGGGAGAGGTGTGGGTGGGAGAGGTGTGGGTGGGAGAGGTGTGGGTGGGAGAGATGTGGGTGAGGGAAGTGTGTCTATCACGAACAGCGTCCGTGCTACTTGTAATGTGTTATTAAATATCGCTTTAGCACATTTTTCTGTGGATAGGTGAGTGGAGAGAAGTGGAAAGGAAGGGGAGTAGGTGTGGATGGGCGAGAGGTGGATGGTGGGATGGGAAAAGGGAAGTGAATGTGTCTCGGTGGAAAGGAGAGGAAGTGGAGGGTGAATAGGGGAAAGAAGGTAGGTAGTGGATGTATGGGAACCCATATGTAAACACATGAGTCGTCTTTAACCTTGGACTGAATGATCACGTGTCAACACCTGCATGGCGTCTGCTTTTGTTGTGTCGTGTGTCGCTAAATTCACTTAATACCTGCTCAAAGCAGAAGCTTGAATCTTCATACACCAGCTTCATACACCAACAGCATACACCCTAGCATTCATCACCAAGCATAAGTCTACCCTCTTCATACAGCAACAGCATCCTCACTGCTCAACAGCATGAGCATACACCACTGGGTTACATACTCCCCAACTACCAGCTCTCATCCACACACAGCTAGCACAGCTTCTCCTGACTCCACAGCACTGGAGCACCACTGCAGCACTGGCCTTCACTGCTCCCAGCACTGGAGCCTCCACTGCTCCCAGCACTGGAGCCTTCACTGCTCCCAGCACTGGAGCTCCACTCCCATGGGCCCAGCCAGCTGGAGCCTCCACTGCTCCCCAGCACTGGAGCCTTCACTGCTCCCAGCACTGGAGCCTCCACTGCTCCCAGCACTGGAGCCTCCACTGCTCCCAGCACTGGAGCCTCCTGCTCCCAGCACTGGAGCCTCCACTGCTCCCAGCACTGGAGCCTCCACTGCTCCCAGCA
This sequence comes from Cherax destructor, assembly GCA_009830355.1. Classification (NCBI taxonomy): domain Eukaryota; kingdom Metazoa; phylum Arthropoda; class Malacostraca; order Decapoda; family Parastacidae; genus Cherax; species Cherax destructor. The sequence continues at coordinate 169,627 of WNWK01001520.1, read as the reverse complement.
CTGGAGCCTTCACTGCTCCCAGCACTGGAGCCTCCACTGCTCCCAGCACTGGAGCCTTCACTGCTCCCAGCACTGGAGCCTCCACTGCTCCCAGCACCGGAGCCTCCACTGCTCCCAGCACTGGAGCCTTCACTGCTCCCAGCACTGAACGACCCACACCGCTTTAACATTTCATGAACTACAATACAATACAACAATATCTCCCTGAAACGCTGAAGAAGTGTAGTTTCTGAAACACCTGAGTGATGGATGTGTAATTCTCATTCGTTTATCCCGTTTCAAAATGTCTCTGTTTACCTTTTGTCTCGTCCAAGGCTGAGGGGACTGATTACCTCATATTTTGCATATATTGTCTTCCAATTATGTCCTTGATATTGCCCATGTCTAATTTTCGTCATTATTTTTCATGTAGTGACCATATCACCTCTTGTTCTGTGTTCTTCCAGGATGAGACAGGAAGTTCATTATACTAGTCACCTAAATTATTACACTAACGATATACAGAATTGACAAGTTTAATGAATAAGACGTACTGTATTTACCACGCTTGGAAATCATTGTTTTGTGGAGGCCTTTCACCAACCAGGGGCTTCATCAGTCAAATGCAGAGAATTATTACTGGTGAAAGACGTGGAATAAGGCAAGCGAAAATTTGAGTATGTACTAATTTCGCAAAAATTATTCTGAACCTGACGAAAAAAGTATATTTCATTGTGTGTGTTTAATAAATTATTGTAAACTTATCTAAAATATATTTAGTTGGATTAGGCTAAATTAAATTGCGCTTGTTATAATAAGGTTAGGTAAATTTCCTAAGGTTCTTTTGGAACAAAATTATTATTTTTTACGTTAACGTAAATGAATAAAATATATATTTAAACGTATTAGAGAAAAAACACATTGAACATAATAACTGAAGAACATTGGTAGAAGAGACAGATCTACATTGGTAGAAGAGAAACCACAGGTTACAGAAAGTCAAACCCATGCCAAGAAATATTACGATTTTATCGAGTAAACCCGAAGAGGAACCTTCCTGAGGTTGACTCACCTCTTTTCTTTTTTTACTGCCTCCAATTTTTCGATTTTATTTCGCTGATGCCTCGAGAATGCCTCGTCCAATATACAGGGTGTGCCACAAGTCTGGGACGGTATATGGGTCCCTGAGGGACTGATTACATCATTGTTTATATATAGTTGTACAGTCTTCATATTATATTCATACAGCCACTGGCGGGCGAAACGTCTACAAATAACCATACCCAGGTGTTGCACATGTATCTAATTCTTCATTTTGTCAGTTGTGTACACCTTTCATGTACAACATATGAGTTCGTACATGTGGGGGGTCACCCTGTACCTGGGTTCAAACTTGTGTGACACCCTGTATATCTCTGCTAGTCAGGGTTGCCAACCTGGTGAAGATAACACGAAGGAAAAAACAATAAAACTTCAAGAGGAAGCAGACAGTCTGTGTGACTAATCAAATACTCGACCACCTCCACCTTGAAGGGTGACATCTCACGAAAACACAGATGAAAGTGACATTCGAGTCAATATTAAACCAAATCTTATTCTGCAGCACATAATAACATTACACAGAAGCACCACTGTGGCAGGCCTACTGGCCTATGCTTGTGCCCTCCCCTCTCTGCCTGAATATAAATACCCTTTCTACCTGTCCTTTGTGTTAGTGTGACTGTAAATGGTCCAAGTCGGACCGAAACGTCGTCGTAAGCTCCTCTCTCTTTTTTATATGTGCGGGTTGTGTGTGTATGCTAGTCAGGTCCAAGTCACACTCATTTAAAAAGGAAGGAGCACTGCTGTAGACCTACTGACCCAAGCTAAGCAGATCCACCTCACTCCCTCCCACATACAAGACTCACAAGCATAAGCAAGACCCACAGATAGCTAAACAAAGACTCTCAAGAACACGAAAGTGCGACCAGTCATTGAATATACGGCGCCAGTATACTTCCCTCTCCTAACCAAAACACAAAAAAAAATGAGAAAACTCAAATAACACACACACACACACACACACACACACACACACACACACACACACACACACACACACACACACACACACACACACACACACACACACACACACACATATATATATATAGGTTATTTTGTGATATCATCGGTTTACTGTTATCTTATTGCATATATATATGTGTGTGTGTGCATATATATAATCTATATTTATATATACATCATCATTCTCATTATAAACGCTCCACAATTATTGTGCTTTTCCTCTCCTGTGTTTGATTACAAAAGGATCAAATTATTCTCTTAGTTTTACTGGTTGTTTTTATTTGGTTTGGGGTCTGTTTTTGTTATATATTCCCTTGGTGTGTGTGTGTGTGTGTGTGTGTGTGTGTGTGTGTGTCTGCCTGTCTGTCTGTTTATGCTTAACCTCAAGGCCCTTCTGAATCTTCCTCTCTTTCCCCTCACTCACTCCTTCACCATTCTTCTATTTCTCTCTCTCTCCCCTTAGATCTCCAGTCAGGGTAACCCGGAGCTGAGCATCCTGACTGATGCCATGGAGAAGATCCGCTACTCTGGAAGCTGGGCCACAGTGCAGCATCTCTCAGTCAGGGGCCTGCTTCCCACCACTGAGAATTACATGACGTACGAGGGTTCGCTGACACAGCCTCCGTGCCACGAGACTGTCACCTGGGTGGTGGTAAACAAGCCCATATACATCACTAAGCAACAGGTGAGTGGTGGTCAGACACACACACACGTCGGGGCCAGGTGATGTGACTCGACCCCTGCAACCACAACTAGGTGAGTATTAGGTGAGTACACACATACACACACACAACAAAGCAACAGATGAGTTATTATGATGAGAAGGATGATAGAGATAAGGTGGATAAGAATGATAGGAATGATGATGAGGGTGATAAGATTATGGATGATGAGGGTGATAAGAATGATATAGATGATGAGGGTGATAAGAATGATATGGAAGATGAGGGTGATAAGAATGATATGGATGATGAGGGTGATAAGAATATGGATGATGAGGGTGATAAGAATGATATGGATGATGAGGGTGATAAGAATGATATGGATGATGAGGGTGATAGGAATGATATGGAAGATGAGGGTGATAGGAATGATATGGATGATGAGGGTGATAGGAATGATATGGATGATGAGGGTGATAAGAATGATATGGATGATGAGGGTGATAAGAATGATATAGATGATGAGGGTAATAATAATGATATGGATGATGAGGGTGATAAGAATGATATGGATGATGAGGGTGATAAGAATGATATGGATGATGAGGGTGATAAGAATATGGATGATGAGGGTGATAAGAATGATATGGATGATGAGGGTGATAAGAATGATATGGATGATGAGGGTGATAGGAATGATATTGATGATGAGGGTGATAGGAATGATATGGATGATGAGGGTGATAAGAATGATATGGATGATGAGGGTGATAAGAATTAATTTGGATAATAAGGGTGATAAGAATGATATGGATGATGAGGGTGATAAGAATATGGATGATGAGGGTGATAAGAATTATATGGATGATGAGGGTGATAAGAATGATATGGATGATGAAGGTGATAAGAATGATATGGAAGATGAGGGTGATAAGAATGATATGGATCATGAGGGTGATAAGATTATGGATGATGAGGGTGATAAGAATTATATGGATGATGAGGGTGATAAGAATGATATGGATGATGAGGGTGATAGGAATGATATGGATGATGAGGGTGATAGGAATGATATGGATGATGAGGGTGATAAGAATGATATGGATCATGAGGGTGATAAGAATGATATGGATGATGAGGGTGATAAGAATATGGATGATGAGGGTGATAAGAATGATATGGATGATGAGGGTGATAAGAATGATATGGATGATGAGGGTGATAGGAATGATATGGATGATGAGGGTGATAGGAATGATATGGATGATGAGGGTGATAAGAATGATATGGATGATGAGGGTGATAAGAATGATATGGATGATGAGGGTGATAAGAATATGGATGATGAGGGTGAAAAGAATGATATGGATGATGAGGGTGATAATAATGATTTGGATGATGAGGGTGATAAGAATGATATGCATGATGAGGGTGATAAGAATGATATGCATGATAAGGGTGATAAGAATGATATGCATGATGAGGGTGATAAGAATGATATGGATGATGAGGATGATAAGAATGATATGCATGATGAGGGTGATAAGAATGATATGCATGATGAGGGTGATAAGAATGATATGGATGATGAGGGTGATAAGAATATGGATGAGGGTGATAAGAATGATATGTATGATAAGGGTGATAAGAATGATATGGATGATAAGAGTGATAAGAATGATATGGATGATAAGGGTGATAAGAATGATATGGATGATGAGGGTGATAAGAATGATATGGATGATAAGGGTGATAAGAATGATATGGATGATGAGGGTGATAAGAATGATATGCATGATGAGGGTGATAAGAATGATATGGATGATGATGGTGATAAGAATGATATGGATGATGAGGGTGATAAGAATGATATGCATGATGAGGGTGATAAGAATGATATGCATGATGAGGGTGATAAGAATATGGAGGAGGGTGATAAGAATGATATGCATGATGAGGGTGATAAGAATGATATGGATGATAAGGGTGATAAGAATGATATGCATGATGAGGGTGATAAGAATGATATGCATGATGAGGGTGATAAGAATATGGATGAGGGTGATAAGAATGATATGGATGATAAGGGTGATAAGAATGATATGGATGATGAGGGTGATAAGAATATGGATGAGGGTGATAAGAATGATATGCATGATGAGGGTGATAAGAATGATATGGATGATAAGGGTGATAAGAATGATATGGATGATGAGGGTGATAAGAATATGAATGAGGGTGATAAGAATGATATGCATGATAAGGGTGATAAGAATGATATGGATGATGAGGGTGATAAGAATATGGATGAGGGTGATAAGAATGATATGCATGATGAGGGTGATAAGAATGATATGGATGATAAGGGTGATAAGAATGATATGCATGATGAGGGTGATAAGAATGATATGCATGATGAGGGTGATAAGAATGATATGGATGATGAGGGTGATAAGAATATGGATGAGGGTGATAAGAATGATATGCATGATAAGGGTGATAAGAATGATATGGATGATGAGGGTGATAAGAATATGGATGAGGGTGATAAGAATGATATGGATGATGAGGGTGATAAGAATATGGATGAGGGTGATAAGAATGATATGGATGATAAGGGTGATAAGAATGATATGGATGATGAGGGTGATAAGAATGATATGCATGATGAGGGTGATAAGTATGATATGGATGAGGGTGATAATGATAGTGATGATAGGGATGAGATGAATAATAGGGATAAGGATAATAGGGATGATAAGGATATTAAGGTTGATAGGGATGATAAGTATGATAGGGGATAACATTTTGGGAAATATGGGAGTCAATGACGATCAAGCCAGGTCATTAGGGACAAACCTACGACCTATTTAGGCACTTACAGTGTGAGTAATTAGCTGAAAACTTAGCAAGGCTGGAATTATCCTCCTCCTCTACCTTGGATCAAACCTGATTATGACCCCCTTATGGTTTTAGAGCTTATCAACATGGAAAGGGTAATGACTATTTCAAGGTGAAGGTAAGGCAATTAGATGAGACAGGCGAAATATAATTAAGGAAGACAGGTGTGTGCTTAATTAAGACAGTGAAGAGAAGACAGCAAAACACCTGCTACACTTGCTACACCTGCATAACTTACATTCGAGGGGAAATTACGTTAGTGGGAGTGGTGGTAGGCAGCAGGTATATATATATATATATATATATATATATATATATATATATATATATATATATTACTGTTACCAAGTGGTATTGATCAATAACAACACTGCGACTAGCAAAGGACTCGAACCCATGTTGTTTTGTCCCGCCTCATGGTGAGCGAAAACCACATGATGCTCTAACCCACAGGACCACCAAATCCTACAAGAATCACGCACTCAGCAGAGCTAGGTGTTTTACCGTGATCCGAGGACATACGATGGTGTGGGTGCCTCAGAGCTAATTTCATTCTACTGTTGTTATTGATCAATACCACTTGTTCATGGTTACACTAATATAAAATACTGCTCGTTGAGGCTAGTACACCAAACGGGAAGTAGAATGAAATTAGCTCAGAGGCACCCACACCATCGTATGTCCTTAGATCACGGTAAAACACCTAGCTCTGCTGGGTGTGTGATTCTTGTAGGATTTGGTGGTCCTGTGGGTTAGAGCGTCATGTGGTTTTCGCTCGCCATGAGGCTGGCCAAAACAACATGGGTTCGAGTCCTTGGCTAGTCGCAGTGTTGTTATTGATCAATATATATATATATACATATATATATATATATATATATATATATATATATATATATATATATATATATATATATATATATATATATATATATATATATATATATATATATATATATATATATATATATATATATATATATATATATATATATATATATATATATATATATATATATATATACATATATATATACATATATATATATATATATACATATATATATATATATATATATATATATATATATATATATATATATATATATATATATATATATATATATATATTAAAAACATGTTTTAATAAAAATGTGGGTTACTCTTCATCCATGCTTTTCTACGCCTCATCCACCCTCCTCTACGCCTCATCCATGCTCCTCTACGTTTCATCCACCCTCCACTACGCCTCATCCACTCTCTACGCCTCATCCATGTTCCTCTACGCCTCATCCACCCTCCTCTACGCCTCATCCATCCTCCTCTACGTCCCATCCACCCTCCTCTACACCTCATCCATCCTCCTCTACACCTCATCCATCCTCCTCTACGTCCCATCCACCCTCCTCTACACCTCATCCATCCTCTCTACGCCTCATCCACACTCCTCTATTCCCCATCCATCCTCCTCTACGCCTCATTCACCTCATCCACCCTCCACAGTAGTCATTGTCTTCA
>WNWK01001520.1:155000-157500 GCA_009830355.1 Cherax destructor | reverse complement strand
ACTCCTTCCCCCTCTCTTATTGCGTTCACGGGGAAGCGCTAAGACCGTAGGGGACGGGTCAGACAGCGCCTGGGGAAGGAAAGACAATTAGGATTCGGTAAGACGCATAAGCAGAACTCTGGTATCGTTATTTTTGGGAACATTTCGCCTACACAGTCGGCTGATTCAGTCAGATACAGTGGTGACTAAAATTGGAGGCAACATTAAAGACTGATGTGGTCAGTTCGTCAGCCTTGAGAACGTAAGTTTGAAGGGATGTCAGTCCCTAATCCTTGAAGAAATACTGAGATGGTTAGCTCCCTTAGGCTTTAAAAGCGTCCAGCTCCATGATCCCCATCAGGTTTGACCCGAGGAAGGGAAGTGTGGCTACTTTTCACTGGATAAAGAGCCGCACATTAGTATTCAAGGCAAACCCTATTGAAGGACGCTAAGCCTTAGATCACATCCGCGGGAGACGCTCCTGTGGCCGATGCTAACGAAGCCTTTGTTTACATACCCTGACAACCTCCGTCTAAACTAGCGGAGGAAATGCCGATAATACTTCCCGTTGCCGCCACGAAAACTAATTTGTCTTTTAGTCTGGTTTTATTACATAGATGGAGTAAACGTACTTCAAGCTAGATGCCAGGAAGAAGGAAAGGAGGAATACCAGTCAGAGACAGATACATGTGGAACCATGATGGTGACCCTAACGGACGCCTCTAGCCATTACTCAATATATACACGATATATATGTCGTTCCGAATAGGTAAAACTTGCAATTTTGGCTTAAATAGCAACGATCTTCTTGCCGAATAAGGCAAGAGAAAATTTGTGTATGCAATAATTTCGCAAAAATAATTCTGAACCTAACGAAAAAAATATATTTTATTGTGTTTGTTTATTATTAAATTATTGTAAAATTATCTAAAATATATTTAGTTGGATTAGGCTAAATTAAACTGCGCTTGTTATAATAAGGCTAGGTGAGTTTTCTAAGGTTCTTTTGGTACAAAAATTATTAATTTTTACATTAACATAAATGAAGAAAGAAATTTCTTCTAAACGTATAAGAGAAAATTTTAGAAAGGACTTAATTTTCAATGAGGTCTTGCTAATTGACCAGTTTTACTATTAGCAACATATATATATATATATATATATATATATATATATATATATATATATATAATATATATATATATATATATATATGTCATGATTAGGTAAAACTGTCAATACAAGAACTCATCTAAAATAAGTCCTTTCTAAAATTTTCTTTATACGTTTAAAGATATATTTTTTCATTTATGTTATGTAAAATTTATAATTTTGTACCAAGAGAAACTTTGAAAACCTACCTAACCTTATTACAACAAGGCAATTTAATTTAGCCTAACCCAACTAAATATATTTTAGATACTTTAACATTAATTTAATAATAAACAAACACAATGAAATATATTTTTTCGTTATGTTCAGAATGATTTTGGCGAAATTATTGCATACACAAATTTTCACTTGTCTTATATGGCAAGGTGAACGCTGCTATTTAAGCAAAATCAGCAAGTTTTAACTTAATCAACAGTACTTTGACATATATATATATATATATATATATATAATATATATATATATATATATATATATATATATATATCAGGTGTGTTAGAACTTGAGAATGCTTTACTTCTGAGGTGGTGTAACAAAAGGCAGACTGGAGGAGAGTGTTAGTAAGTTAGGTCCACTGGGAAGGATGTTCGTGTTCTCGGGGTTAGAGCCGAGACCAAACTTAATGGACTTGCCACGGAAAAATACCCCCCGGATTACACTAGTTTAAAAGCAAAGTTTGATATCGGAGAGGGGGGGACAGGGGAGTCTCTATTTTTACCGTGCGTTCACCTGTGTTAAATCACCAGCCGGAAGTCTTAGGTGGGGAGGAAAAGTCTTAAGCAATGAGACTTGGTAGACGAGGTGTAAAACACTTGAAATTTTGATTTTTTTTTACTTAAACCAGCCTATGTTAAATTCCCTTGTGCCGTAGCTCGATTGTTAGCCCATTCAGCTCACACACCGAGGTCCGTGGTACGATCCCGGGTACGGGTGGAAACATTAGGACGTGTTTCCTTAAGACAACTGCTGTCCATGTTCACCCAGCAGTAATTTAAATAGGTCTCTGGGTGTTAGTCGACTGGTGTGGGTGGCATCCTGGGGACAAAACTGACCTAATTTGCTGGAAATGCTCTGCATAACAATGGGCTTTCTATATAGTAGTATGTCACTGATGTCAGCTAGGCCTATGTACCTTGTACATGTACTTGTAGAAATAAAGATTTTATTATTATTATTATTATTATTATTATTATTATTATTATTATTATTATTATTATTGTTGTTGTTGTTGTTGTTGTTGTTGTTGTTGTTATTAAGGTGGGACACCTGTAACACTCACCTGAGAGAAGTAGTGTACAGCTGTCCTCTCTGCAACTGTATCATGAATTAACTCTGAAACGTCGAAATA
>WNWK01001520.1:145000-150000 GCA_009830355.1 Cherax destructor | reverse complement strand
TCTGTAGGTTAGTGCTTCATGTCTGTCTCCTTTCTTAAATATTGGGACTACATTTACTGTCTTCCATACCTCAGGCAATCTCCCTGTTTCAATAGATGTGTTAAATATTGTTGTTAAGGGTACGCATAGCGCCTCTGCTCCCTCTCTCAGGACCCATGGAGAGATGTGATCCGGCCCCATCGCCTTTGAGGTATCTAGCTCACTCAGCAGCTTCTTCACTTCTTCCTCGGTTGTATGTATTGTGTCCAACACTTGGTGGTGTACCCTGCCTCTCCGTCTTTATGGAGGCCCTTCTGTCTCCTCTGTGAACACTTCTTTGAATCTCATGTTGAGTTCCTCACATACTTCGCTGTCGTTTCTTGTGACCTCTCCTCCTTCCTTTGTCAGCCTGATCACCTGGTCCCTGACTGTTGTTTTCTTCCTGATGTGACTGTACAACAGCTTTTGGGTCAGATCTGGCTTTCGCTGCTATGTCATTTTCATATTGTCGTTGGGCCTCCCTTCTTACCTGTGCATATTCATTTCTGGCTCTACGACTGCTCTCCTTATTTTCCTGGGTCCATTGCCTTCTATACTTCTTCCATTCCCTGGCACACTTGGTTTTGGCCTCCCTGCACCTTTGGGTGAACCATGGACTCATCCTGTAGTTTTCTTTATTCATGTTACCCTTGGGTACAAACCTCTCCTCAGTTTCCTTGCATATTGTTGTCACATATTCCATCATCTCGTTTACTGACTTCCCTGTGTGTGTGTTTATCGTAGGTGAGTGCAAATAGGTGAGTACAAGTAGGTGAGTACAAGTAGGTGAGTACAAGTAGGTGAGTACAAGTAGGTGAGTACAAGTAGGTGAGTACAGGTAGGTGAGTACAAGTAGGTGAGTACAAGTAGGTGAGTACAAGTAGGTGAGTACAGGTAGGTGAGTACAAGTAGGTGAGTACAAGTAGGTGAGTACAAGTAGGTGAGTACAGGTAGGTGAGTACAGATAGTTAGTACAGGTAGGTGAGTACAGGTAGGTGAGTACAGGTAGGTGAGTACAGATAGTTAGTACAGGTAGGTGAGTACAGGTAGGTGAGTACAGGTAGGTGAGTACAGGTAGTTAGTACAGGTAGGTGAGTACAGGTAGGTGAGTACAGGTAGGTGAGTACAGGTAGGTGAGTACAGGTAGGTGAGTACAGGTAGGTGAGTACAAGTCGGTGGGAAAACAGGTAGGCTGTGTGTCTCCCTATTACGAGACGGAGGATCAAGCCTCCACCAATCCTTGCGGCTTTAGCGCTTCTCAACACAACAACAACACCGGCATACTCATCACATTCACGGGGAAGTGCTAAACTCTTAAGGTCTATACAGCACCTGGAGAACGGAAGGTATTAGGGTTAACTAGGTTTAAAGCTTATCGACTACACGAGGCTCATTAAGGATGCATAATACCTGTTCACCACCAGTCAAGAACACTTGTGTATATATATATATATATATATATATATATATATATATATATATATATATATATATATATATATATATATATATAGATAGATAGATAGATAGATAGATAATTCTTGTATTATTCCTGCACACATAAATGTACACAGACACACACATACACACACACACACACACACACACACACACACACACACACTCACATAACAACCTGTGTTTCCAGGTTGTCAAATCTCCCAGTACAATTGCTGACAAACACACCTCCTGACAGACGTCAGCGGCAGAGATGATGTACCTCTGGAGTATACGAGGGTGATAGCAAAGTGTATAATTGATATCAATCCCAACAAAGGCTGGAGACCACGATAACGGAGGGAGCAGTGAGGGCAATCTGAGGGGAGTGTGAAAAGATCTCTGAGACTGGCTTGATGGTAGAGGGGAGACTCTCTCGGGATCTAAGGGGAAACTCCCTCGGCATCTGAACTGACAATAACTGCTCCACCAACACGATGGGGGTGGTTGTTGCAGTGGTGGTGGTGGTAGTAGTGGTGATGTATGGTAGTTGTGGTGGTGATGGTGGTGTGTGGTGGTTGTTTTTGGTGATGGTGATGTAAGATGTGTGGTGTATCACCTTATTGTGGTTGCAGAGGTAAAGTCTCAGCTCCTGGCCCCACCACTGTGTATGTGTGTGTGTGTGTGTGTATAGATGTGGATGAAAGTACACATCTTCAACAGACACGTTTCGGTCCTGGGACCATGGTCACTCCAAATGACCAAGTCCTTTCTGAAATTTTCTCTTATACGTTTAAAGATATATTTTTTCATTTATGTTAATGTAAAAATTAATAATTTTGAACCAAAATAACCTTAGAAAACTTACTTAACCTTATTATAACAAACGCTATTTAATTTAGCCTAATTCAACTAAATATATTTTAGATAAGTTTACAATAATTTAATAATAAACAAACACAGTAAAATATATTTTTATCGTTAGGTTCAGAATAATGTTTGCGAAATTATTGCATACACAAATTTTTGCTTGCCTTATCCGGCAAGAAGTGCGTTCCTATTAAAGCCAAAATCGCAAGTTTTACTTATTCGGCTATATATATATATATATATATATATATATATATATATATATATATATATATATATGAGATGCAATTTATGGTCAGGTGACTGCGTGAGGTCACCTAATTGTCTTGTCACGAGGAACTGAGAAGTATGTAGCAGCATCATGCATCTCGTGATGAGATGAAATGTTTGATATTCTGGTGTTCTATGATGCTGGAAGCAACAATGAAGGATGTTTCAATACAATGGCACCTTTTCCTGTTTGGTTGTCTGTGGATCCTCTTTGCGTTGTTCCAGTGCATGAGACAGCCGTCTGGAGCCCCGTGTACGACACAAGTATTGTTGGTGCCGTCTCTGTTACATGTCTGATGATTCGTCCCGGTTTCTCCAACGTAGATCTTGTTTCTTCCTCCGCATGGTATGGTTTACACATCTGCTCCTCTGCTGAAGGTGTCGAAGAGCTCTTTCTTCCTGTAATAATATTGGTAGAATTACCCACAATAGGTTAGGCAAAAGGACACATGCAAAAGTAACGAGACTGTTTACTGCGGCAACGTTTCCGTTTCCGGGAGCTTTGTAACGGCTTGACAAAGCTCCTGGAGAGCAAAACGTTGCCACAATAAATTGTCTCATTAGTTGCCCATGTGTCCTTTTCCCAAACATCTTTCTTCCTGGTGACCTCTCCGTATTCCAACGTATAGGTCACCAGGAGTAACATCCAGGTGGCTGTGGTAGACACCTAGATGTTACTCCTATTGTTAGTGTTATTCCTAGTGTTACTTCTAGTGTTACTTTTAGTCTTACGCCTAGTGTTACGCCTAGTGTTGCTGGTCACTTCTCCTCCAGGTAGAGTCAGGAATCAGGGTTTGTCCATAGTGGCGTTATTTGTGTTGTGTAAATCATTTGTGTCAAACTCTCCAGTGATCTCTAGATTATTTACAAGAGTCTTCTTATTTGACAAAACAAAACATATCAAGCAGGTTATTCTCTCCAGCTGGTTGTGTTACACGCTGCTTCAAAAACGTCTTGAACTTCTTCCAAGACGGTGGACTCTAAGTTACCAGTCACAGAAGTCCAGTCAATTTTACTAAAATTAACCTTCGCTCCGCGTCTGCAATTTTGCATAAAGTAAGGAGGGGGAAAATATTATTATTATATTACAATCATAACCAAAGCCATATGGGTCATGCAGCGCTGACGAGAGAAATGTAATCGAGTGAAAGTATAGGGTAAGAAACTGGGATTCATCTTCCGGGAGGAAGTCGTACCGGTACTGGAGACACGGATTGCTCTCAGGAAATACCCAAAGATCACACTCGTGTGATGCAGTGGAGTTAGCAGAGAGGAGTCAGGTCGCTTTTATTACTGGATTGTCTGATGACTCTAAAAGTAAGGGTGTTTTTATTGATCTGCAAAGAGGAACGTCAAAGTCCGTCATCGTTTTCCAGTTCTAGAATGAGTTTGATAGTAGTTTCTAAGTTGTTGAACTCGGTAAGGTGGTGAATGTTGAATCATCTGTGATATATGAATAGAATGTCCTCGGTATATTTGAGCCATGAGGCCGTGATGGGTATGACACTGCGAAAAATTTTAATCTCCGAGCTGATATCAGGGAGTATTTATTTAGCCTCCGGAATGGTTAGGAATTAGAATGGCCAGGTTGAGTAGTAGTAGTAGTAGTAGTAGTAGTAGTAGTAGTAGTAGTAGTAGTAGTAGAGGCAGGATAGGTGTAACAGGGCCTATGAGGACAGGAGGGAGCAAACCCGGTAATCGGCAAGTTAAGAGATAGATCCAAGAGCTAAGACTCGACCCCTGGAACCAATAAAAAGCATGTACAAATGAGCATAAACACACACACACACACACACACACACACACACACACACACACACACACACACACACACACACACAGGAAAGATGAAATATTGACCCTGGCCATTATGTTCGTCGACACAGGCGTTAATATGTGATAGTTGAAGCGGTAGTAATAGGGTTACCCCTCACCTCTCCCCTTACCTCTCCCCTCACCTCTCCCCTCACCTCTCCTCTCACCTCTCCCCTTACCTCTCCCCTTACCTCTCCCCTTACCTCTCCCATACCTCTCCCCTTACCTCTCACTTTTCCTCTCCCCCTCACCTTTCCCCTCACCCCTGTCTTCACTTCCCTTACCTCTCCCCCTCATCTTTCACCTCACCTCATTTTTCCCTCTCTCTATACATACATACATACGTGTATATATGTATATATGCATACATATATACATACACACCCACATACATACATATGCAAACTTATATATGCAGAACTTTCATGAAAGTTATTATTGTGAGTCTAGGAGGCTCCAGGAAGCTCAGTACTGAGGCTGACATATCTCAGGGAGTCCAGACAAAATGGCCTCATGACACAATTTTAGAAAATATATATTTTAATAAGTAATACCTATATAAAACAATAGTTTTCTGAAATATAATCACG
>WNWK01001520.1:117500-140000 GCA_009830355.1 Cherax destructor | reverse complement strand
CGACAAGAAACGAAAGTGGATATACGCCAGAACATCACATTGAGTTGGACAATCTACAGGATACTACACGCTGGCCAAGCTGCATCGCATCGCAAGTATTCACCTATGCGTGGTTTTTGGGGTGTCGGGAGTAAGATCCAATTACCTAACCGCTAAGCTGTTTGTGAACGGTCAACTCTCATAGTAAGATAAGGAATAGGATATCAAGTACTCAGTAACAAATAGCAATTGGTAATTTCTAGTAGAAAAGGGCGAGCAGACAGGTGAATCATAGAATACATTAACTGGTAGATCAGGTGTGTCAGGTCAGGCCAGGTAGAGGAGCACTGTAGACTACGTGTTACTCGCAGACCTCACATACCACTCATACACCATAACACAATTTCACCACTACTTTTCACACAATAAATCCACACACATATAGTTCCACACACACACACACACACACACACACACACACACACACACACACACACACACACACACACACACACACACACACACACATTAACTGGTAGGTCAGGTGTGTCAGGTCAGGCCAGGTAGAGAAGCACTGCAGACAACGTGTCACTCGCAAACTCCACATACACACCCATACACCATAACACACAATTTCACCACTACTATTCACACATACATACATACACACACAAACATACATACACACACACACATACATACACACACACAAAACTAACATACACACACAAAAAAAAAAACTAACACACACACATAACTAACGTGCACACACACACACACACACACAAAACTAACACACACACACACACATACACATACACACAAAACTAACACACACACACAGGCCCACACACACTCCCCCTGCTCCCTCCACCCACCTCTCCCCCACTCCCTTCCCTGAACCCCCTCTCTCACCCACCTCCTCCCCCTCTCTCACCCACCTCCTCCCCTCTCTCATCCACCTCCTCCCCTCTCTCACATAGCTCCTCCCCTCTCTCACCCACCTCCTCCCCTCTCCCTCTCCCATTCTCTCTCCACCTCTGCTTCTCCCTCCTTCACTCTCTCCTCATAATCCCCTATTTCCCCTCCCCACCTCTCTTCCATTTCCCCACTGTCTTCAGTTTCTTCTCTCCCTCCCTCCACCCCCCACACAAACACTCAGGCAATCACACCACAAAACAACCACACAGAAATACATAGTTTTCCACTCTGTGGCATCTTAAAAATAAAAAATAAAAATGGGGTCCCAGAGAGCAGGACGGAAAACTAGGGGACTGGAGGATGAGTCTGCAAAGGAAGATTGGGCAGCAGAGCTCATGAAAAGGGAACATGAGTGGGGAAGGAAGCTAGAGGAGCTTAGCATGAAAATGGAGGAGAGGATAGCTGCAGAAAGTAAGATAAGGGAGGAGAGGATAGCTGCAGAAAGCAGGAAGTGGGAAAAGCAAGTCACAACAGCAGAGGCTAAGATACAGAGATTAGAAGAAGAACTGAAAAATTTGAAACAGCCAGTAGAACTAAAAAGCAATGTGGACATGGTATCAGAAACTGCTACCTCAGTCACAAAGAAGAGGACTGTAGAGAACGGAGTAAAACTGAATGCAGAGGCTATATCAGACCATCGTGGAGCCCGAGAGAAAGAGAGGATCACATCAGGAACAATCGAGGGAGTGTAGTAAAAGGGAGAGCTAAGCTATATGTAGAAGCCCTAACAGACCACAGCAGTGCACAGGGAAAGGTAAGAAGGGAAAGCGACAGGCCACTGGGCAAAGGGATAACAGACAGTGAAGAGATTGAAGAAAGGAAAGCTTCAATGGAGGCAACTAAATCGAATCAGGGTTACACAGGGATAGGCAGTGGAGAATGAAAGAAGAGATCAGTCTTTGTTTATGGGCTCCATGAAGCTGAAGGGGAAACTTACGAAGCAAGAAGACAAGGGGAGAAAATGCGATTGAAAACATCATGAAAGCAATAGGAGAAGATGACATGACCCAGCTGGCAAATTTTCTGAGAATAGGGGGATTTGCAAGAGGAAGAATCCGGCCAGTCAAACTAATTTTCAAAGCAGAATTGACTCGAAACAGGATCCTGCAGGAGAAAGCAAGACTAAGGGATATGTCAGAGTACCGGAGGGTGTATCTCGACCGCGACAGAACACGGGAAGAAAGACAGAAACTGAAAGAGAGGGTACAGAGACAAAAGGAGGAAAGAGAGATGGACAGGAGAACCCAGACTCAGGAGGAAGCTCTAATACAACCACCTTCAGATGTTCCCCAACCTGGACAACCCCAATGCAACCAAACAACCTAACCCAAAACACACATGCCATACCCAATGATTCCACCCACCTCAGTACAAACTCCACCTTCACACCAACCACCCATAGTTCCCCATCAGTTCTCCCACTTTCCCAACCCCAACATACCCCCCAGACTACGGTTTTAGAAAAGAAGTTAAAGGTTTGGTATACAAATGCAGATGGTATAACAAATAAATGTGAGGAGTGGCAGGAAAGAATAAAGGAGACATCCCCAGACATAATAGCACTCACAGAAACGAAACTCACCAGGATGATAACAGATGCAATCTTCCCACCCAGATATCAAATCCTCAGGAAAGATAGAGGGAGCAGAGGGGGAGGAGGAGTTGCACTGCTCATTAAGAACAGGTGGGGATTTGAGGAAGTGGAAGGAATGGATGGAATGGGTGAAAGGGACTACATAGTAGGAACAATTCAGTCTGAGGGCCATAAGGTGATAATTGCTGTAATGTACAACCCGCCACAGAACTGCAGGAGGCCAAGAGAAGAATACGACGAGAGCAACAGAGCAATGGTAGACACACTAGCCGAGGTAGCCAGAAGAGCCCACAGGGGGAGAGCAAAGTTACTAGTTATGGGTGATTTCAATCACAAAGAGATTGATTGGGAAAACCTAGAGCCCCATGGGGGTCCTGAATCATGGAGAGCCAAGATGATGGATGTGGTACTGGAAAACCTCATGCATCAACATGTTAGAGACACTACCAGAGAGAGAGGTGGGGATGATCCAGCAAGACTGGACCTAGTATTCACCTTGAGTAGTTCGGACATCGAGGATATCACGTATGAAAGGCCCCTTGGAGCTAGTGATCATTTGGTTCTGTGTTTTGATTATATAGTTGAGCTACAAGTGGAGAGGGGAGCAGGAATAGGAAGGGAGAAACGAAACTACAAAAGGGGGACTACACAGGCATGAGGAACTTCCTACAAGACGTTCAGTGGGAGAGAGAATTGGCAGGAAAACCAGTAAAAGAAATGATGGAATATGTGACAACCAAATGCAAAGAGGCAGAGGAGAGGTTTGTCCCCAAGGGAAACAGAAGTAATGGGAAGACCAGAACGAGTCCTTGGTTCACCCAGAGGTGTAGGGAGGAAAAAAGTAAGTGTAATAGAGAATGGAAAAAGTACAGAAGACAAAGGACCCAGGAAAATAAAGGGATTAGCCGAAGAGCCAGAAACGAATATGCACAGGTAAGAAGGGAGGCTCAGCGACAATATGAAAATGATATAGCATCAAAAGTCAAGTCTGACCCGAAGCTGTTGTATAGCCACATCAGGAGGAAAACAACAGTCAAGGACCAGGTAATCAGGCTGAGAAAGGAAGGTGGGAGTTCACAATAAACGACCAAGAGGTATGTGAGGAGCTCAACATGAGATTTAAAGAAGTATTTACACAGGAGACAGGTAGGACTCCAGGAATTCAGAATAGGGAGGTATACCAACAAGTGCTGGATGAAATACACACAACCGAGGAGGAGGTGAAGAAGCTGCTATGTGAACTCGATACCTCAAAAGCGGTGGGACCGGACAACATTTCTCCGTGGGTCCTTAGAGAGGGAGCAGAGATGTTGTGTGTGCCACTAACACAAATCTTCAACACATCCATTGAAACTGGGCAACTACCTGAGGCGTGGAAGATGGCAAATGTAGTCCCAATTTTTAAGAAAGGAGACAGACACGAGGCATTAAACTACAGACCTGTGTCACTGACGTGTATAGTATGCAAAGTCATGGAGAAGATCATCAGGAGGAGAGTGGTGGAGCACCTAGAAAGACACAAGCTTATAAACGACAACCAGCACGGTTTCAGGGAAGGAAAATCCTGTGTCACAAACCTACTGGAGTTTTATGATAAGGTAACAGAAGTAAGACACGAGAGAGAGGGGTGGATAGACTGCATTTTTTGGACTGCAAGAAGGCGTTCGACACAGTTCCTCACAAGAGGTTAATGCAAAAGCTAAAGGATCAGGCACACGTAACAGGAAAAAAACTGCAATGGATCAGAGAATATCTGACAGGGAGGCAACAACGAGTCATGGTACGTGACGAGATGTCAGAGTGGGCACCTGTGACGAGTGGAGTTCCACAAGGGTCAGTCCTAGGACCTGTACTGTTTTTGGTATATGTGAATGACATAACGGAAGGGATAGACTCAGAAGTGTCCCTGTTTGCAGATGATGTGAAGTTAATGAGAAGAATAAAATCAGTCGAGGATCAGGCAGGACTACAAAGAGACCTGGACAGGCTGCAAGCCTGGTCCAGTAACTGGCTCCTTGAATTTAACCCTGCCAAATGTAAAGTCATGAATATCGGGGAAGGGCAAAGAAGACCGCAGACAGAGTATAGTCTAGGTGGCCAAAGACTGCAAGCCTCACTCAAAGAAAAGATCTTGGGGTGAGTATAATACCGAGCACATCTCCTGAGGCACACATCAATCAGATAACTGCTGCAGCATACGGGCGGCTGGCAAACCTAAGAATAGCGTTCCAATACCTCACTAAGGAATCATTCAAGACTCTGTATACCATATACGTCAGGCCCATACTGGAGTATGCAGCACCGGTTTGGAACCCACACCTGGTCAAGCACGTCAAGAAATTAGAGAAAGTGCAAAGGTTTGCAACAAGACTAGTCCCAGAGCTAAGGGGATTGTCCTACGAAGAAAGGTTAAGGGAAATCGGCCTGACGACACTAGAGGACAGGAGGGTTAGGGAGACATGATAACGACATATAAAATACTGCGAGGAATAGATAAGGTGGACAGAGACAAGATGTTCCAGAGAGGGGACACAGAAACAAGGGGTCATAATTGGAAGTTGAAGACTCCTATGAGTCAAAGGGATGTTAGGAAGTATTTCTTCAGTCATAGAGTTGTCAGGAAGTGGAATAGCTTAGAAAGCGACATAGTGGAGGCAGGAACCATACATAGTTTTAAGACTAGGTTTGATAAAGCTCATGGAGCAGGGAGAGAGAGGACCTAGTAGCAATCAGTGAAGAGGCGGGGCCAGGAGCTATGACTCGACCCCTGCAACCACAAATAGGTGAGTACAAATAGGTGAGTACACAACACACACACATACACAACACACACACACATACACACACACATACACACACACACACATACACACACACACACAAACACACACACAACACTAACGAGCAGTGTACACAGTACTAACTACCCTGACAACTACAGCGTTAGTTAGCTTCTACAAGCACTAACAGCCCTGTGATCCCAGCCGCTGTGACGTCAAACGAACATTCAGACTTGGAAATCACCCCGTTCTCCGGAACGCCTCGGATTCCAATCAATCAGGAAATTCCTGCCACTCAGACAACTGTAAAAAAAAAAAGATACCGAGAGACAAAAACAAAAGAGAAGGAATTAAATACAGCTACTCTACAAAAGAGTTCCATCCGGATTTTAAAGTTAGCTCGAGCGAGTTAGCTCATTTAAATGGCTCGCTTTAAAATCCCTTAATTTGTAAATACGGAGCTGGAAGGTTCTGTCCCGGGGGGGGGGGGAGGGTCATTACGGTGCAGCGACGATGTCGAATTATCCACCACCACCACCACCACCGTGTTGATCACGGAGTCACCATTCACCGTGTGAGGTCACGAGTCCTGCGTGTTGAATCGAGTCACCATTCACCGTGTTGGAGGTCACACGGAAGTCACCTTTCACCATGTTGGAGGTCACATGGAAGTCACCATTCACCGTGTTGGAGGTCACACGGAAGTCACCTTTCACCGTGTTGGAGGTCACACGGAGGTCACCATTCACCTTTTTTCTTGGGGGGGTGAAAGGGGATAGGGAAGGGGGTTTATTTTGCTAAGGTATATGTAAGTAAAAACTGTTTTTGACCAGGTAAGTAAGGAATTTTGGTATTACGTTTAAGTGTCCCCTCTATTATTATTATTATTTTTTTTTTATTATTATTATTATTATTATTATTATTATTATTATTATTATTATTATTATTATTATTATTATATTATTATTATTATTATTATTTTTATTATTATTGTGTAAACCTACAAATAAGTGGTATACAATGAAGACACATAAAGAGCCTGCTGGGAAGGAGATACGTTTCGGAAATGAAGATACCAGAGTGTTCTACATGTGTCTCATTTATCAAGATTTGAACTCTTTTTCAATATTAAACTCTCTCTCTCTCTCTCTCTCTCTCTCTCTCTCTCTCTCTCTCTCTCTCTCTCTCTCTCTCTCTCTCTCTCTCTCTCTTCTATCTATCTATCTATCTATCTCTCTCTCTCTCTCTCTATATCTCTATATCTCTCTCTATATATATATGTCTCTCTCTCTCTCTCTCTTCCCCCCCCCCCCCTTGCAGCTAATACCTGGAGGTAGAGGATGACAGCTTACTTTACCGTCTGTTAAAGGATCCTCTCTGTTTATCAAAATTTAAAGCTTTCATTTAAGCTTTCTCTCTGTCTCTCTCTCTCTCCTTGCAGCTAACACCTGGAGGTAGTCGACATCAGACCAGCTTCGTGACTGCTCCTACAGGATCCGCACCCGTGCAGTGTCCTACAGACGAGGCCCCAGCGACTTCTTCGTGAGGGAAGAGTCAACAGAACACAGCGTGTACAACTGAATTACGAACAATACTTCATAAGTGTGGAAAAGAAATTATCCCTCGCTCGTTGTTACGATTTTTTTTTTTTTTTGGTCTGGGAATGAAGGCAGAATCAGGATTCGAGTCTTTTGTCTTGTGATGCCTTACAACTTAAAATGATTACAATAATTAAGCCAAATAATGCTCAAGTCTGTGAGAGGAAGTTAACCAACCAGCCAGCGAGTGTGTGTGTGTGTGTGTGGTGTGTGTGTGTGTGATGGACCTCTCACATAGACCTACTTATACTTCCTGAGTAAATTGCACAGGTTTGACGCCAGACCGAGACTTAGCCCGGTGCTACGACTCTTCCAGTGTGTGTGTGTGTGTGTGTGTGTGTGTGTGTGTGTGTGGGTGTGTGTGTGGGTGTTTACTCGCTAAACAAGGGACACACCACAACTCTGGCTGAACAGGAGGAGAGGAGGAAAGAAAGGAGAAACGTATACACTAATGAACACAATCAGTGTCATTATTTATTTCCCCTTGTTTACCAGAAACAATCCCGTTCTTATACGGTCATAAACAATTTCGTATCTAAAACACCCGGTGTTCAAAAAAAATAATACAAAATTCGACGCTTCAGATGCCAAAGATAACATAAGATATATAAACAGGAGAGCTTTGAGTCTGCCACATTTGAGGTGCAAATGGGGAAAAAAGAAGGTGACGTACAGTGATCTTCCAAGGAGTTTGTTGACATTTGTTGAATCACACAAACCTCAGAAAGAAGGGTGCTTGCAAGTACATGTGATAATGAAATACAAATATTGCATGTCTGAGGTACGTCTCTCAGACATGTCTGAAGACAGGGACGCAACCTGCAGAAGGATGAGCTTTCGTCGAGACACCGTTTCGCTGAGATGAGAGTTTTTTTTTTCTTTATCAGAGTCTTGGAAAGGCTCTCGGCAGAGCAAGACGTTCTCCCGAAGTCCAACGTAGGAAAAATCAACTTTACTGGGAGGAAGTCTCGCTTATATGAAAGCCTTATCATCAAGTCTTGGAGAAGGTCTCTTTTGAGCGAAACGTTGTCCTGAAGTCACACACGTCGTAGAATCACCTTTTACGGGGACGACATTTCGCTTAGATAAGACTTCTCTTTTCTTCCCCTCCCCCCTCCCCAAGTCTTAGAGAAACCTCGATCGAGCGAAACGTTGTCTCTATAAAAGCCTCTTCTGGTACAAGTGTTCCTGCCTTTCAAAACAGAAAGGGACAGTTTGTGGTGGCATTGAGTGAACAAGGTGATGCGTGCTGGTGGGTCCTTGCCGTGAGGTCACGGGAGTTTGTTGTATTCCCAGCGCGGCTCACACGGTCCGCTGGTCACAGTGCCTGCCAGGGTAAGAACATTTGCCAGTAACAGTGCCAACTACAGTGCCCCCAGTGATATTGATAATGTCTGTTACAATGGTGAGCCGCAGTGCTAGTGAGAGTGCCATGGATAGTGTTATTAACTGTTTCCCTCCCTCTCTCTCTCTCTCTCTCTCTCTCTCTCTCTCTCTCTCTCTCTCTCTCTCTCTCTCTCTCTCTCTCTCCCTATTTAATAAGTGAAAAGGTATATGAATGTTACATATGCAAAGGTGCTCCGAAGAGTCTTTCTACACAAATGTACACGTTAACAAAGGCAGTGTACACAAAGGTGAACACACGGACAGAACAAGCAACACACAGACACACACACACACACACACACACACACACACACACACACACACACACACACACACACACCTTACATACATGGCCAGGTGCCTGTGAGTCCACCTTTGGAAGTACGTCTCTTATATTTCACCTGTGTCACCTTACCTTCTTCAGGTTACGTGCAAAGTGAAAATGTAAGTGAAAAAAAAAATAATGACTTTGAAGAAACTAATCAAAAAAAAATATAAAGCTTTTCTTCTGCGTGTACATAACAAAAAAAATAATTAATATGAGTGTGTTTAATTCTAATTTATTGTTGAACTTTCTGAAGAAACTTTGCTCAAAGTTTCTTTCTCTCTCTTTTTTTTTTTTTAATTTTCGTGTTGGATCTATAACATTTGAAGCACCATTACGCATTCATACACTGCAAGATATATTTTTTGAACACTATTTTGTGCATGTAGATTATGCAATAACGTCGCTGTGTCTTAAATCAGCTTGACCTTAGTGATAAGACCAACCCAGAGCAGCAATAAGTGTTGTTGAGACCAACAGTAAATAAAAACAGGTCATGTTACCGGAAGATGTTGTTGTTTTTATTGTCCTCAGCTGATGTAGTTCACACACACACACACACACACACACACACACACACACACACACACACACACACACACACACACACACACATACACACACACAAACACACACACACATACACACACACACACACACACACACACACACATACACACACACACACACACATACACACACAGAGTCTTGATCAATTCTCTGGAAGAGAGATCAGATTATCAAGCTAAATTCAACATTCGTTTCATACACACACAACCCGCACATATAAAAAGAGAGGAGCTTATGCCAAGACAAATGGGTCAGTAATTAAGGTAAGGAATCCTACACGTATATATATATATATATATATATATATATATATATATATATATATATATATATATATATATATATATATAAAAAATGAAGACTCATGGCCTCTGAGACGTAAATAAAATTGAGTCAATGAATTATGAAAAGATTTGTCCTGAATATTTTTCTTCTCCTGACTCCCCATATATAGTTTCGTTTAGGTTCGGATTTATGTTTGTGTCACAAACATAAATCCGGACCTATTTATATACTAGAAGATTATATGAAAATAGATATTGAATATTTTTCAGCTCCTCACTAACTCGTCGGGAACCGATATAGCAAGAGGCAGTCCCTCTCTGGATGGCCACACTGAGAAGCTTCAGCAGAAATGTTCCTGAAACTCTTGGGTCTCTGTTGGTCTGGTTGAGCATGGAACCCGGTTTATTGAAGAACCTATTGCATGTTTATATATCGCAAAGTGAGTTTCAGAAGCCAGCTGGTTCACTGGTCACAGGTGATCCCGTATTCAGGCGGCCTTGTTGGCGCCGTGTGGCTGACCTTTCTCTTGTTTCTTGATATTTGTGGCTTTGTGATCAATGATGGTGTGGTGCACAGTGCGTTAATGGTGATAATGGTAGTGGTAGTGATGGTGGAGGTGGTAGTTGTGGTAGTGATGGTGATTGCGGTAGTGATGGTGGTTGTGGTGGTAGTGAAGTGGTAGTGGTAATGGTTGGCAGTGCTGCTGGTTGTAGCAATGATGGTGGTAGTGGTGATGATGGTAGTGTAATGGTAGTAAGGATGGTGATAGTAGTGGTAGTGTGGTAGTGGTGGTGGCAGTGGTAATGGTAGTTCTGGTGGGGGTGGTGGTAGTGGTAATGGTAGTTCTGGTGGTAGTGGTGGTAGTGGTAATGGTAGTTCTGGTGGTAGTGGTAATGGTGGTAGTAGTGGTAGTGGTGGGGGGTAGTGGTACAAACGCTGAAAAAATTCCCAAACTGCCTGGAAATGAAAAGTAAATAATAACAATAATAGTAATATCTCCATGTCCTTAATTATTATCTAATCCATCATAATTCTGAAGCTATAATCACCAAACAAAAACCTTAATGACTGAATGTTCTACAGTTCTCACCTTTTATGGAGGGAAGGATTATTATTATTATTGTTATTATTATTATTATTATTATTATTATTATTATTATTATTATTATTATTATTATTATTATTAGTAGTAGTAGTAGTAGTAGTAGTAGTAGTAGTAGTATCATAATCATCATCATCATCATCATTATTTTATTATTATTATTATTATTATTATTATTATTATTATTATTATTATTATTATTATTATTGTTATTATTATTATTATTATTATTATTATTATTATTATTATTATCATCATCATCGTCTAAAAGTCTACAACTAAACTAGTCCCGGGGCTTAGGGGAAAATGAAATACAAAAAAAATTACAGAAAATTGAAAGAACGAGAAATTAACGTGGAGGGGGTGATATGATCACGACGTAGAGGATGCACGTAGACACAAACGACTAGTGTTTTGTTTTTGTTTTGTTTTGAGAAGCGATAGCCCAGGAGCTGTGACTCGAACCCCCTTCGCTCTGTCTAGCACAATCCTCGCATCTGGGTTACCGATAATGCGTCACTTACGCAATTTTTTTTTCCTGCGTAAACATCATAGAGCCAGAGAGCAGTGATATGCAGCCTGAAGCTTTATCTCCCAAGCTGTCACTGACAGGACCTGTCACAACACTGTCAGCTGGGTTAATTCTTCTGTCTGTCTGTCTGTGTGTCTCTCTCTCTTTCTCTCTCTCTCTCTCTCTCAGAATGCATTACTTTCTTTTATCACGGCATGGCTATTAGTCTGTCTATTAGTTAGTCAGTCAGTCAGTCAGTCAGTCTGTCTGTCTGTGAGTCTGTTTATCTGTCTGTTAGTCAGTCTGTCTGTCTGTCTGTCTGTCAGTCAGTCAGTCAGTCTGTCTGTCTGTCAACCAGTCAATCTGTCTGTCTGTCAGTCAGTCAGTCTGTCTGTCTGTCTGTCTGTCTGTCTGTCTGTCTGTCTGTCTGTCTGTCTGTCTGTCTGTCTGTCTGTCTGTCTGTCTGTCTGCCTGTCTGTCTGTCTGTCAGTCTGTCTGTCTGTCTGTCTGTCTGTCTGTCAGTCTGTCTGTCTATCTGTTAATCAGTCAATCTGTTGTCTGTCAGTCAGCTCCACTGTGAATGCCACATAATGGCAACTGTACGTGGGCTAATCCCCACGTACAAAAGATAAAACTGTACGTGGGTTAATCACCACGCACAGAAGATACAACTGAACGTAAGTTAATCCCCACGTACAGAAGATACAACAACTGTACGTGGGTTAATCTCCACGTACAGAAAATACAACTGTGCGTGGGTTAATTCCCACGTACAGAAGATACAACTGTACGTAAGTTAATCCCCACGTACAGAATATATAAAGTGTTTGTCTATAACATGTAAATCCCCCAGTAAATCCCTGTGGGGATTTACTTGTTTCTGTTGATGAAAATCATGAAATATTAAGACTGTTTGATGGACTGGTGTCTTTGACGCAAAAGTGTCTTTGACGCAAGATTGTTTTTTGACGCAAGAGTGTTTTTGACGCAAGAGTGTCTTTGACGCAAGAATGTTTTTGGCGCAAGAATGTCTTTGACTCAAGAGTGTCTTTGACGCAAGAATGTTTTTGATGCAAGAGTGTCTTTGACACAAGAGTTTTTTTTACGCAAGAGTGTTTTTGACACAGGTGTCTTTTGAAGCAGGAATGCTTTTTTGCGTATGTGTTTTTGACATAGGTATCATGACGCAGGTGTATATTGACGCAAATGCTTTATTGACGCGTGTGTTTCTACTCATAGATTTTGAAAAGAGTTTATATATAGATATTCTTGTATATATTGTATATCTTGTATATATATATATATATATATATATATATATATATATATATATATATATATATATATATATATATATATATACTCGAGTTTATTGTTTATATATCCTCTTTACGTGTATTCCTGAGAATAACAGTACATACACACCTGCTGAGGTGTATACCTCAGTATACTGTGTATACACATTCATAGGGGTATATACACACCTGCTGAGGTGTATACCTCAGTATACTGTGTATACACATCCATAGGGGTATATACACACCTGCTGAGGTGTATACCTCAATATTCAGTGCATACACACTTATGGGAATGTATATCTCAGTATACAGTACACTGTGACTTGCATTCATTCTTTCCTTCATTCCTTCCTTCTTCATTCATTCATTCATTCCTCCTTCCTTCCTTCCTTCGTTATTTCCTTCTGTCCTTCCTTCCTGCCTTCCTTCCTTTCTTTCTTTACTCCCACAGCGATAATAATACTAATACTAATACTAATAATAATAATAATAATTATATTATTATTATTATTATTATTATTATTATTATTATTATTATTATTATTATTATTATTATTATTATTATTATTATTATTATTATTATTATTATCATCATCATTATTATTAAAATCATTAAGCCTCTAAGTATTAACATCATTACCACTGCTGATATTACAAAAACAATTAAAACATTACAAATATAAAAACAACTACAGCTGACAGCAACAAAAACAATCATACAACATAAACATACAAATTACATAAATTATCTAAATTATATAAACTGAACTTGGGAGGGGGTTAGAAGAGGTGTCTAAAGGCAGGGAAATAATAATAATTTTGAAAGGTGGTGGGGAAAAATTTACTTTATTTCCCTGCCGCCGCGAGCGTCGCCTCTTGACGCTCTGTGTGGCTCAGCTGCCAATGTGGATTGGCTGGATTAAACAGCTGATTCGTCTAAATTAACTTTGTGGGGGGCAGGTGGAGGTGATGGGAGGGAGAGAAGGGTGGTAGGGGAAGGGAGAGAGTTGGAGGTGATGGTGGGGAGTGTTTTTTTTTTTGTGTGTGTGTGTGAGTGTGTGTGTGTGTGTGTGTGTGTGTGTGTATGTTTTTGTGTGTTTGTACACACCTATTTGTGGTTGGTAGGGGTCGAGTCTCAGGTCCTTGTCCTGCCTCTAAACTTGTCCTCAACTGTTTTTATTCTCATCATTAGCTTGGCATCATCAGCAAACAGTGATGATATACCTGAATCAATCCCACCTGATATGTCACTTACATATCAGATGGTATTGATTTAAACGTACCGGTCTTAATACCGATCCTTGAGGGACCCCTCTAGTTACTCTTTCCCATTTTTGACGCTTCTTTCCTGACATCCATTCTTTGTGTCCTTTCCCTAAGACACTCGTCGAACCACCGGAGTACGTCCCTTGTTATTCCTGCTTAAATCTCAAGCTTTTTTTACAGTATCAAACTCCTTCTTGAAGTCAAGAAAAATGCAATCCACCCAACCCTCTCCCTCTCTCTCTCTCTCTCTCTCTCTCTCTCTCTCTCTCTCTCTCTCTCTCTCTCTCTCTCTCTCTCTCTCTCTTGTTGTTCATCTGTTACTGTGCCACAATACTCCAATAAGTTAACAAAATTTGTCATTTATAAGCCCATGCTGGTTATAGTTTATGAGACTATTTCTCTACAAGTGTTCTACCACTTTTCCCACGATAAGTTTCTGTATTACCTTGCAAGGTATTTATGTCAGAGAAACTGGTCTGTAGCTTAGCACCTCCTGGCTGTCTTCTGTCTTCAATATAGGGACCACATTTGCTGTCTTCCAGGTCTCTGGTAACTGTCCTGTATCCGCTGACTTATTGTAGATCATAGTTCGTGGTTTAGACAGTACTTCTGCACCCTCCCATGGAGTCCATGGCGACACGTTGTGGGTTCCATTGTCTTTCATTCATCCAGGTCCACCAAAAGTTTTTTTTTACCTCTTTCCCTGTTGTGTGGATGTTATCCAGTACTTGTCGGTGCTCCCTGTTCCTTAATCTCTCTCTGGTATTGCTCCAGTTTCTACTGAGAAGGTCTCTTCAGATCGTTTTATCAACACTTCACAGAATTCGTTGTTGTTATTCATGAGCTCTCCTCCTTCCTTCTTTTCTTCCTTCCTCAGTCGTATTAACTGGTCCTTTACTGTCGTCTTTCTTCTGATATGACTGTGAAATAGTTTCGGTTTAGACTTTGCCTTTGTTGATATTAGTTCGTACTTGACCTTTGCTGCTATGTCATTATTAAATTGTCTCTCAGCACCTCCTCACCCTAGCATTCATTTCTGGCCAATCTACTCACTTCTCCGTTCTCCGCTGTCCTTTTTCTGTCTGCATTTTTCCCACTCTCTAACTTTCATCTTTATTTGCCTCCTTGTATCCCTGATTGAACCAAGTTCTCTTCCTTTGTCCTTGTTGTTTCTGCATCTTCTTCTTGGCATGGAAGTCTCCTCAGCTTCCCTGCATTTTCCAGGTACGTACTCCATCATCTCGTCCACTGACTTACCTTCTAATTCACTGTCCCAATCCACTACATTCAGGAAGTCGCGTAACCCCTCTAAAATCCGGCTTTTCACGCCTCCACCGACTGCACTTCCCTCTGCCTGTAGTACCACTAGGCACTCGAAGTTCAGGTCCGCACGATCACTAGCGCCTAGAGGACTCTCCTATTTTATTTCATCTATGTCAGATGCATCTGTGGTAAATAATAGGTACAGTCTCGCTGGCTTGTCCTCCCCCCCCACTCTCTCTCTAACTCATAACAGTAAGATCTAACTGTGAAAAAGGAAGTGTTTTATCAAT
This sequence comes from Cherax destructor, assembly GCA_009830355.1. Taxonomy (NCBI): domain Eukaryota; kingdom Metazoa; phylum Arthropoda; class Malacostraca; order Decapoda; family Parastacidae; genus Cherax; species Cherax destructor. The sequence continues at coordinate 124,772 of WNWK01001520.1, read as the reverse complement.
ATTATATAAGTGAGTATAGACCTGCACATCTAACCCACAATGTATACCAGACAACGGTTTAGAGAGACACTGCATATACCTTATAGAGAGGTACTATATATACCTTTTAGAGAGATTCTGTATATACCGTTCAGAGAGATATATATATATATATATATATATATATATATATATATATATATATATATATATATACCTTTTCGAGAGATACTATATATACCTTTTATAGAGATACTATGTATATACCTTTAAGAGACATACTGTATATACCTTTTAGGGAGATACTATATATACCTTTTAAAGACATAATACATATAACTTTTAGATCAATACTGAAGATACCTTTCAGAGAGATAATACATATACCTTTTTGAGAAATACTATGCATACCTTTTAGAGAGATACTATATATATACCTTTTAGGGAGATACTGTATATACCTTTTAGAGAGATACAGTATATACATTTTAGAGATACTGCATATTCGTATACTTTTTAGAGAGATACTGTATATACCTTTTAGAGAGATACTGTATATACCTTTTAGAGAGACTATGCTCATATATTATTTTCAAGCACTTTGACTGTTCTTATATGATACTAGGCCATTAACCTACGTCATTAACCACGAAGTCATTAACCAATGTCATTAACCACGAGGTCATTAATCACGAGGTCATTTCCCATGAGATCATTTACCATTGTTAATGCCTTCCATAAGACACATATTAAGTACATATTTCTATACTGGTTAGTTGGAGCACATCTCCTTACTAACCAGCGTATATACCTTCACCTAGATACTCAACAGCGGATACCTAATTACTAGTCACTTGGTTCCTACAGGCTGCTGTAGGAACCAAGTTCGTACATATATAAAACACTGCAAGACGGGGCCAGGAGCTATTACTCAACCCCTGCAACCACAAATAGGTAAGTACACTCACACCTCAAACAGGCTCCTCACAAAAGCAGCACAAAATAACAGAGACTAACAATGTATTCTTAATTTCCACTGCATACAGTGGACAGCGCCAACATAACCCCCCTCGTCTTGCAGTCAGGAGACCAACACAATCTGTCTCCACAACTGAACAAGGAGAGAACCAGAGGGAGTCAGAGCTGCCATCACAACATGACACACAGAGCGGCCATCACATGACACGCAGAGCTGCCATCACAACATGATGCACAGAGCTGCCATCACAACATGATGCACAGAGCTGCCATCACAACATGATGCACAGAGCTGCCATCACAACATGACACACAGAGCTGCCATCACAACATGACACACAGAGCTGTCATCACATGACACACAAAGCTGCCACCACAACATGACACACAGAGCTGTCATCACAACATGACACACAGAGCTGCCACCACAACATGACACACAGAGCTGCCATCACAATGGGACACACAGAGCTGTCATCACAACATGACACACAGAGCTGCAATCACAGTATGACAGATAGAGCTGCCATCACAACATGATGCACGGAGCTGTCATCACAACATGACACACAGAGCTGCCACCACAACATGACACACAGAGCTGTCATCACAACATGACACACAGAGCTGCCACCACAACATGACACACAGAGCTGCCATCACAATGGGACACACAGAGCTGTCATCACAACATGACACACAGAGCTGCAATCACAGACAGAGCTGCCATCACAACATGATGCACGGAGGTGCCATCACAACATGACACACAGAGCTGCCATCACAACATGACACACAGAGCTGCCATCACAGCATGACACACAGAGCTGCCATCACAACACAACACACAGAGCTGCCATCACAACATGACACACAGAGCTGCCATCACAACATAACACACAGAGCTGCCATCACAACATAACACACTGAGCTGCAATTAATCATATTTTACAAAAACTAGAACATTTGGATATGTCATAGCTCAGTAGCCATATCAAAGCCAGAGAAGAGAGAGAGGTAAGCAGAGAGAGAGAGAGAGAGAGAGAGAGAGAGAGAGAGAGAGAGAGAGAGAGAGAGAATGCAAGTGTGAATTGAAGGAGTCAACAAACTGAGTGAGTAACCCCAAGTGGCAGGTATTAAAAGCTTCATTCTCATGCTTCAGCTCCACACTGTTCAAGACTAAGGAGGTGACAACTTCTCCAGGCAGTGGGACTCATCACCTCAAACACTACCTTCTTCAAGGCTAATAATGGATTGATCACGTCATCGATACATGACATCTCTCGGGAAGATTCATGACGTCTCGCCGGGGAGATACATGACGTCTCGCCGGGGAGATACATGACGTCTCGCCGGGGAGATACATGACGTCCTACATGGAGAATTCATGACGTCTCGCCGGGGAGATTCATGACGTCTCGCTGGGGAGATACATGACGTCTTGCCGGTGAGATACAGGGAGATACATTACAGGGAGATACATGACGTCACGCCGGGGAGATGCATGGCATCTCTCGGGGAGATACATGACGTCTCGCCGGGGAGATAGATGACGTCTCGCAGGGGAGATACATGACGTCTCGCCGGGGAGATAGATGACGTCTCGCAGGGGAGATACATGACGTCTCGCCGGGGAGATAGATGACGTCTCGCAGGGGAGATACATGTATTTTGGGAAGGCGGCACAAACTTATAATGGAACCTGGAACTAACAACAGCACAGCGTAATAAAACAAGGTTATGTTGCGGTGTTCAAAGTTTGCTGTCTCTTGCTATCTCTCAAGACTATCTTGTCTCTTGCTATCTCTCAAGATTATTTTTTGTCTCTTATCTCTAAAGACTACATTGTCTCTTGTTATTTCTCAAGACAATATTGTCTCTTGCTATCTCGTAACACTATCTTGTCTCTTGTTATCTCACAAGACTACATTGTCTCTTGTTATCTCTCAAGACTACATTGTCTCTTCTTATCTCTCAAGACTATCTTGACTCTCGTTATCTCTCAACACTGTATTGTCTCTTGCAATCTCGTTATCTCTCAACACTGTATTGTCTCTTGCTATCTCGTTATCTCTCAACACTGTATTGTCTCTTGCTATCTCGTTAGACTATATTGTCTCTTGTTATCTCTCAAGACTATATTGTCTTTTGTTATCTCTCAAGGCTATATTGTCTCTTATCTCTCAAAACTATATTCTCTCTTGTTATCTCTTAAGACTATATTATCTCTTGTTATCTCTCAAGACCATCTTGCCTCTTGTTATCTCTCAAGACTATATTGTCTTTTGTTATCTCTCAAGGCTATATTGTCTCTTATCTCTCAAGACTATATTGTCTCTTGTTATCTCTCAAGACTATATTGTCTCTTGTTATCTCTCAAGACTATATTGTCTCTTGTTATCTCTCAAGACTACATTGTCTCTTGTTATCTCTCAATACCATCTTGTCTCTTGTTATCTCTCAAGGCTATATTGTCTCTTGTTATCTCTCAAGACTATCTTGTCTCTTGTTGTCTTTCAAGACTATATTGTCTCTTACTATCTCGAGAGACTGTCTTGTCTCTTGTTTTCTCTCGAACCTTTATTGTCTCTCACTATCTTTCAAACTTTTGCAGTCTCATCTCTCTAACTTTTGTCGACTCATACATTCTCTCAAAACTATGTTGTATTTCACTATCTCTCAAATCTCTGTTGTCTCTTGCTATCTCTCAAACTTTTGTTGTCTCTCACTATCTCTCAAGCCTATGTTGTTTTTCACTATCTCTCAAGCCTTTGTTGTTTTTCACTCTCTCTCAAGTCTTTTTTGTCTCTGTCTCTCAAACCTTTGTCTCTCACTATCTTTCAAACCTTTGTTGTCTCTCACTATCTCTCAAACTTTTGTTGTCTCACACTATCTCTCAAACTATGTCCTTAGCTTTCGGTGTCTCATGCTATCGCTCCAGTGTGTGATGCTTCTCGCTTTATCTCATATCTCTCGCGTCAATTGTAATATCTCTGACTCTGTCATCTCTCACTGTCTCTCAAGCATTTGTAGTTCTTTTTTCTCAAGAGAGTCTCTCAGTGGGTTTTATCTTTAAGGTCTTTGGTTTCTCGCATTATCAGAAAAATCCTCCATATCTCTAGTTATCTCATTAACTATCTATTATACACACACACACACACACACACACACACACACACACACACACACACACACACACACACACACACACACACACACACACATATATATATATATATATATATATATATATATATATATATATATATATATATATATATATATATATATATATATATATATATACAGTGGACCACCGCCTAACGAGCACCCCGGAAATCGTACAATTATGTAAGTATAATATTGTAAGTGCTTGTGGAAGTGTATTTTTGGAGGTCTGAAATAGACTAACCTACGTGACATTATTTCTTAAGGAAGTAAATTCGTTCAGTAATGGCACTTGAGCAGGCTTCTGGAATGAATTTTGCTCGTTAGGCGGGGGTCCACTGTATATATATATATATATATATATATATATATATATATATATATATATATATATATATATATATATAAAAAACTATGAAAATAGAAATTAGTTGTGATATCACATTATCAAGGAACTATATAGTTCCTTGATAATGTGAGTAGTCACGAAAGCGCTTGGAATTCTTCTATTTTTTCATAGTGGTTGTTTTGCATATTTTGATATCACCTGTTTACTGTGATCTTTTGCATATATATATATATATATATATATATATATATATATATATATATATATATATATATATATATATATATATATATATATATATATATATATATATATATATATATATATACATGGGTTGGACGAAATAATATGAACACTTGTTGATTGAACTGTCGGACTGTCCATTTTTGTCGTTCTTTTCGTTCACATCTATGGTTTTTTTATATTTCAGACCGAAGTTAAGACAAGAATGAAAGTCCTTACAGACTTCCAGATAGGATACATCGTTGAACCACGGATGACTGGAGCGTCCGTCACGGATGGCTAGAGCGTCCGTCACGGATGGCTGGAACGTCCGTCACGGATGGCTGGAGCGTCCGTCACGGATGGCTGGAGCGTCCGTCACGGATGGCTGGAGCGTCCGTCACGGATGGCTGGAGCGTCCGTCACGGATGGCTGGAGCGTCCGTCACGGATGGCTGGAGCGTCCGTCACCAAAACTGCTGAGAGCAACTGTCTCTGTGGTCATGTCTGCATTCTGAGACGATGGTAAGACAAGCTGCAACAGAAGCAACAGTGGACACAAGAAGAAGCTGTGTGAGCCGGACCGTCCAGTATTAAAGCTTATTGTGTCAAAATGTCATAAGACTACAGAGGCAGAAGTGACTGCAGAGGTAAATCAGCATGTTGCAACCAGGTTGCAACCAAAACATTTCGTTGTAGCTCCATGCAGCAAGATATCATGGGAGGGTTGTAATTGCTAAAACTTTCCTTTCCGAGGCAAATATTGCAAAGCGCAAAAAAGTGGTGTAATGACTATAAGAATTGGACAATGGACCAATGGAAGAACGTTCTTTACTCCGACGAATCTTCCTTTACATTTGTACCAAGTCCTGGCCGAGTTTACGTCTGGAGAGAGAGACTAAATAAGCATATAACCCCCGACTACTTGATCCCTACCATGAAGGATGGAGGCGGATGCATGACGATTTGGGCAGCAATATCATGGTATTCTCTTGGCCCGGCACTAGTACTGCATGGTAGCGTTAACGCCAAAACATATTTATCGATTTTGGGTGACCAAGTTCGTCCCATGGTACTAACGCTGTGTCCCAGTAGCGGCGCTGTCTTCCAAGACGATAATGCACCAATTCACTCAGCTAGAGTTGGACATAAATAACATGAAAGTAAAGTCGAACACTTGGACTGTCCCCACAATCTCTGGATCTAAATATTATAGAGAATCTCTGAAGTCAATTGGAACAACAAGTCATGATCCAATTTCCTCCACCGTCGTCTCTGGAAGACTTAGAGCAGGTTTTGCTGGAGGAATAACTCAAATGTTATGAATCAGTTCCTCGACGAACTGATATTGTTTGAAGGACCAACTTCATATATAAAATAAAAATGTTAAAGAACAAGGTGTTCATATTATTTTATCCAACCCCTGTACATGTATATATATATATATATATATATATATATATATATATATATATATATATATATATATATATATATATATATATATATATATATATATATATAATAACACTGCGACTAGCCAAGGGATCGAACCCGTGTTGTTTCAGCCCGCCTCATGAGCGAAAATTCCACGACGTTCTAACCTATGGGACCATACAGTCCTACAAGAATCACGCAACAGCAGAGCTAGGTGCCAACACCCGAGCATTCACTTCTCTTACAACTCCATCTATAAATATATTGAACAACCATGGTGACATCACACATCAGTGACTAAGGCCTTCTTTTACTGGGAAATAATCTCCCTCTCTTCTACATATTCTAACCTGAGCCTCACTATCCTCGTAAAAGCTCTTCACTACTTTCAATAACCTACCTCCTATTCCATACATTTGCAACATCTGCCACATTTTCCCCATATCTACCCTATCATACGCCTTTTCCAAATCCATAAATGCCACAAAAACCTCTTTACTATTATCTAAATATTGTTCACCTATATGTTTCACTGTAAACACTTGGTCTACACACCCCCTACCCTTCCTAAAGCCTCCTTGTTCATCTGCTATCCTGCTCTCCGTCTTACTCTTAATTCTTTCAATTTAATAACTCTACCATACACTTTACCATTTATACTCAACAGACTTATTCCCCTATATTTTTTACACTCTCTTTTGTCCCCTTTGCTTTTATACAAAGGAACTATACATGTTCTCTTCCAGTCCCTAGTTACCTTAACCTTTTCCATACATTTATTAAATAAAAATACTAACCACTCCAAAACTATATCCCCACCTGTTTTTAACATTTCTATCTTTATCCCATGAATCCCAGCTGCTTTACCCCCTTTCATTCTACCCACTGCCCCACACACCTCCCCTACACTCACAACTGGCTCTTCACACTCCTACAAGATGTTATTCCTCCTTGCCCTGTACACGAAATCACAGCTTTCCTGTCTTCATCAAAATTTAACAATTCCTCAAAATATTCCCTCCATCGTCCCGATACCTCTAACTCTCCATTTAATAACTCTCCTCTCCTATTTTTAACTAACAAATCCATTTGTTCTCTAGGCTTCCTCAACTTATTAATATCACTCCAAAACTTTTTCTT